>PVKB01000190.1:0-156622 GCA_004027205.1 Ctenodactylus gundi | reverse complement strand
TGTAGCAGTGCAGTGGAGCAGGGCCTGGCAAAGGCTTTGCGAGCAAAGCGCCTTTTGTGCTGGGACTGCGCTAGCCGTCGACCCCTCCTCGGTGTCCAAGGCCCCATTGATTTTCCTTCTCTTTCGCTCCCCCAGGCTCGCGCAGTCGGACGTTGTGGGTGTGCGTGCTGGATTTCTCCCGGATGCTCCCCGACTAACATGGATGTCCCACCATCCCTTGCAGAGGAAGGTTGCTCCTTGGCGCAGTGAGTGAAGATCATGCAGCGATTGCTAATGGGTTCGGGAAGTGGAGTCTCCTTCCTCTTTCTGTGACCATGCCGTGATCGCATCTGCGGCCACCACTCGAAGCATCCTTATTCCTGCCCAAACCGGGAGCCCAGCACTCGATCGGGGAAGTGGGTGCCGCGCGTGCAGGCACAGAAACACCATGAAGATTATTTTCCAGATTCTAAGTAATCTAGTCTTCAGGCGCACCATTAAACTCCTGCTCTGTCTACTGTGGATTGGATACTCTCAAGGAACCACACATGTCTTAAGATTTGGTAAGATTCCCCAAGCTGATGATCTATTGCCGGGTGCCCGGCTCTGAAGCAGCCGGATGTAAACAGGCGGTCCGCTCTGGCTGGCGGCGGGTTCGGGCTTTCCGATCAGCTCACTGCTACATTGCCTCCCGGGTTTAAAGAACCCTCTGCTCTTTCCTTTCCTTTTTTTTTTTTTCTTCTTATTTTCAAATTTTGAACCTGCGGGAGGGTGACGAGCGCTGGCGTGTGGTAGCGATGGCTGCATTACCTCTCCACAGTAGGCAGCCGCGGAGACGGTGGTGACACTGGGAGCACCGCTGGCCGCCGTGTCCTCCTGGTTCCCGGGAGCCTTCCCGGGAGAGCGGCGAGGTGCAAGGGAAAAGTGAGCGCCGGGGCTGCCAGCCTCTTACCTGGAGCTGCTGAGGAGTCAGTATCTGGTAACTCCAGCGAATTGCATCGGTTGGCTTTCGCATCCCGGACCAGGCATTTCCTCACGTGCAAAGGAAAGGCGCTAGTTCTTTTGATTTCTTTTGTCAGAGACCCTTCTCAGCGAACCCAGTCCCTTTTTCTTAGTGCTTGGTGCGGTTACCGGGATGCATAGCTTAAAAAAAAAAAAAAAAAAAAAAGCATTGCTGTGAAGTTCAAAGGTTGACTTACTGAGGGAACATGCCACACAGCCTTGGCTCAGTCGGATTGAGATAGCCTCTGGTTTTGTTTTCGTGCTTTAGCTTGCAGAGTCCCCCCTTCATAGTTTATTTTCTCTGAGAGTCCTGGATTAATAAATGATGTGTGGCGGTAACTGGGATTTGGTGGGCAGCTGTGGATGGCGGTCTAATTCTGCATATTTATTTCACTCTGGCATGATAAAGAAAAACAGGAGATAGTTGCATTTCAGGAGAATTTATTGCCAACTTAGGAATTAAGGTTTCCTTGTAACATGAAGAAAAATTTAAACCTGGGATCTCAGTGGAATCCCTGGTCAGGAGGTTTGGGTGGAGGGAAGGAAGTGTAGGAAACAGCCACTCTCTGTGGCCAGTGGAGTTTTAGTAAAAGATGAACCAGTCAGGGAAAAGTTCCCTAAGTAGATAAGAGTGAGTGAGGACAACAGGATAAATGCTTCCAGTGTAGGCAGCGTCTTTCCAATTCAACTGGGGTTGGACCAAAGAGAGAAGGAAGCCATGCCCTCCTGAGTGTGTCTTTGAGATCAAAGCTGATGCATTAAGTTCTTCAGCCCAAATCAAAGCAAAGAGTGGTTTGCCTGCCTCTTCTGTAACACCAACAGCACCTTCTATTTCCCTTGAGTGTTTTTATTTTTCTGTAATTCACTGAAATTCACTGTCTCTTCCAGGCTTTGTGGAAATCAGGTAGGGGTGCTTTCACATACCTTAGAAAAGGGAAGCTCATTCACCACTTTCCCACCCTAGACACAGACATCTGGAGTCAAGAAGTCTGGTAATACAGGAGACAATAGGTTGTACTGGATTCCCACTGTAATAGTTTCCCTGTTTCCTTCAAGTCTTTAGATGGTACTTAAACATGTTGCTCATAGCAACAAGCATTCACAGGAATGCCTGTTTCTTTGGACAGGTTTAAACAGGTCTCTATATCATTGGAATCTGTGTGTATGTGTGTGGGTATGTTCTGAACAGTTCTGCTTCAAGCATGTGAATGTGCTACATATCATAGTTTTCAGTATCACAACAGACTTACGTGAAATTCTGAGGTGGCTTCTGTTGTGTGTGTTTGCGAATGAGTGTGCATTAGTAAGTATGTTTGCAGACTGTGTGGGGAAAATAAAGACAACGTGGAGCCGGAAAACTGCCACCAATACTCTGAAGATTTAATTATTACTGTTCTGGTCTTGCAGCACAGTTATTTGCTGAATCATTAGATTGTGACATTCGCTGATCATTTCCTATATTCATATTACAAATCTTGGCGACTGTGGCAGAGTCTGTAGCAGCTTTCCAAAAGAGCTGACACACACACAAAAATACATTTTCCTAGACCAACTCTTACCAAGAATGCCTTAATGCCTTTAAGAAACAAGACACCAGGCAAAGACCTCCACACTAGTCCCCTGACATCCTAAACCAACAACCTAGTTTCCAGATAGCCTGTTTTTCTCTACTGTAACTTCAGATGTCTTCCACGTGGGGATCCATTTTCTCTTTGATCTGACCTGAGTTGTGGGGAAAGATTGTGTACTTTGTAATCACTGGGCCATTTCCCTGTTGATGCAGTGGTGGGAGTTTTATTTTCTTCTGGGGTAAACACATTCTGAGTGGATCAGAAGGTTGGTTAAACGAGTCGGAGCCCACTCTTGACAATGATTATTTTTAACTTTGGTTGTAACGTGGATGTCAGTGCTTCATCCCTGGCTCTGTGCCTTGGGGAGAGTTGCTAGTCGAACAGCTGCCTCAGAGCGGGGCAGCAACCCGCCACCTCCTCGGGAGTGGCAGAAAAGACTGCCTTCCTTCCTCCCCTGGGGAGAGGCCACCAGCCGAAGCTTCCCCCAAGGCGCTATACCAACACAGAAGCCCAGCCCGCGGCCGCCCCTGCCCCCTCCCGTCTCCAAGCCCTCCACAGCTCCTCGTAGCCCTTACCCGGGTTCCCTAGTACTGGGATTGATCCCGCCGCCTCCGTGACCACTGGCGGAGTGGGATGGAGTCTCCGGCTCCACGGGCTGACCTGGCCCCACCCACCTTCTGCCAGCGCAGTCTCTAATCCCCCTTTGTTCCTCCCCCTTCGCTCTCCCTCTCCCTTCTCTTTCTCTTCCTTCCCCCTTTTGCCTCTGTCTCCCTTTCTATCCCCCATCTCCGTTTCCTTACCCTCCCCCTCCACAACTCTAGAGCAGGCAAAGGCGCTCTTGCAGCAGGTCTCAGACTTTGGCACAGTGACTCCAATCTAGTGCCTAGGAAAACTTGGCGGCGCGTCTGCCATGCCCTGCCCTGACTCCCTCCGGGCCACAGACCGGGGCCTGCTCAGTAGCAGCAGTTTGGAAAACACCTCGTCCGCAGACGCCGGGGCGCTGTCCCAGAGCTTTGTGGCAGCCCTGCGCAATGCCGAAGGCGATCCGGAAGGTTAGCCAAGTGTCACCACGGGGTAGACGGGCCTGTGGGCGCCTCTCCTTGGGTCTCGGCCATTTCCCTCCTCCAATCTTGGGTGTGCACAGTTTGACATCTCCCGGGAGCCCAATCTGCGGATTTATTTTCGAGGTCAGGTTCATCTTAAGAGAGCCACTTCGCTGCTCTAGGTCAGACCCGATGTCTCTGGCTGAAATGTCTGAGCACAGACCCCGCAGCACCCGGGGGCATGCCTCTCCCAAACCCCGGCCCTTGGTGTGACACGTGTTCCTGTGTGCCCGTGGTGGGTAGAAGAAGCACCTGTGTTTCCTCCGCAATTGTGTCCAGGCACTGGGAGCTGCCAGAGGGGCGAAGGCCAGACCCTTCCTTCTGTGCGGGTGTGGCCCAAATTCCAGTCTCACAGAAAAACCGCAATGGTTCATCCTGCCAAGAGTATTTTCTCTTTTGTGATTTTTAATCTTCTGGCTTCAGATTCTTCTGGGTCGGTTCCATCTCTGCCCACTGGAAAGAGGGAGTGTAAGTTTAGAAGCCCGTGGGCCAGGGAGGTGTGGGACTAGCTTCCGAAGCAGGCTGGGGTGTTGGCAAGTTTAAGTTATCTTCTTTCAGGAGTCACTCTTCAAACTGCTATGGTTTTTGATCTTCAAGGTCAGGTGGTTTTATTCAATGTCTTTACCTGAATTAGAATTAGGGTCGCTGGGAGCAAAGACATCAATCCAAACTTTCTTTCAAACTCCTGGGCAACTTCTCTAAGGCAGTCCTTTGCTAAAAACTAAGCATAGGGTAGACCACTTCTTATCTTCAGATGTTTTCTTCGACCTGACTTTTTTCTTAAAGAAACCTACAGTGAGGCTTTCTTAAAAGGTTTTCCAGTCAAGTCTTCCCTCCCAGACGTGCTTGATGTGCTTGGCACGACACACAGGGCCACTCCGTCCATGGCACGGCATGCAGTCGCCTCTCAAGGCACATGCAGAAGGTAAAGCCAGCCAGCCCAGGGTCTGCCCACAACATCAAACCCACAGTGTAAGGGGGAACGCAGGGGGCTCCTGTGGAACCTCACTTATTTTTCTGGGCATCCCCCTGTGTTCCCAGATCTAATAATTGGCAGCAGATATACTGCACCTGGGAGGAATAGAGTGAATCACCCTTGCTGGGGTACTGGCACTCTACAAGTTCTTTGAAAGAGATTTTTCTTCCTTTGAGAAGTGAAGTGGGCGTGAAGGAGGAGTGGCCTTACATCTGGAAGCTGCAAAAATGACTCTTGGGAGGTGGGGATGTGGGAATATTAGCCGCTACAATCAGCTACAGATAAAACCAGAACACCCGCTCCGCCCTAGCTCTGGAAAATGAGAGGAGTATCTTCTTAAGAGTTACCAACACATTGGGCACATTTTTGAAAAAAAAAATCAGTTTTTCTCATAAGTTCTGCTGATCCTTAAAGCTTCAAAGAATAACTTGATATAGTCCATCAACCTAGGCACGATCATTTTAGAAAATGACTTTGAAAAAATGATCTTTGCTCCCTCTAGAGCTAGCGTTCCTTATTTACCCAAGCAGTTGAAACTCAGCTCATTTTTTGGCCCTGTGAGGGGCCTTTCTGGAGCGAACGAGGGTTTATATGTCAGTGGACATTTCTTCAGACAAATTTTGCTTTTTGGTTTAATGAAAGTGATCATTGTCTTGTGCTCATTCTCTGAATTCTCAAGTGACATTGTTTCAACATTTACTCAGCCCAGGAAAGTTAATGTGAATCACCTTCATACAAAGGAGGGAAATGTCAGAGATCAAACAAGGACGCAACATTGATTATCAGGGCCTGTTCTGGTCTATTCACTATAAAGAAAGGTGTTTCCTGTGATATGATGACTTAATCTTGTATACCTTGTAGTTATCAATTCTGATAAATAAAATGTTGTACTCTTTTGTGGTAGAAATTGTAACATTCACATCAGAGAAGTTTCCTTCTTTTTCTCTTTTATAAAGGATTCTAGATTGTTACCTGCAGCCTCGGTTATATTTGTTTCATGAAAATTGTCCCTGTCTCTTTAATCATCAGCATTGACAGTAGTTTACTTCCACATATAATGTATTTGAATCACTAACGTGCTGCATGCATGGGTTTGAGATGGAGATTTCAGTAGAATGGTATGATATGTTAGAATTTGTTGATTGTTTTTGACTTGGGTGGTGAAGCTTTATCTTCTAAGGGCTTTCCATCTGTAGCCCATTTATCAAATATTAGAAGTGCTCCAAGTTAATTCTGCACCCTGACTCTTAGCATGAAAGAAAAGGTACACAGCCTCTGAAAGAGAAGGAGGTAGGTCTACCTCATCCTTATTGACTAGTCTAGATTAAGCACAGAGAAGGAAGATTTCAATCTGATAACGTCATAGGGTTTCCTGTTTTCTTTTGCTGCTTCTGCTGACAATTTTGTAAGGTAATTAAATTGGCTGATTGAAGTCACAGTGGTCATGGGGTGATAAAGACCATTTGGATTTAATGGAATTTAAAACAACAGAGCACTGAGCACAACTCTTACCGAACAAGAATTTTAATGGCCCATTCAGGGTGCTGACTAAATGGAACGCCCTTAACAAGTTTAATTGAAAGGGCAAGGCAGATTAGCACTGTATAGTCTTTATGGTTGAAGATTGCAGAATTAAAATCATCCCTTTAAAAGACTCATTAAGGCATTATCAAGATTTAATGTAGGTTAAATAAGTGTTCTGTAGATCTTCTTCATGTACTGTGAACCCACATTTAGGACTGAGTTTCGATATGGAAATATTTTTAAAACTGGCTTAACAAGTGGAATTATAGGTCTCTCTCATTTGAGATGCCAAAGATATTTGAAGTTCTCTGAATATTTCCAGTGTGCTGTGGGTAGACATTTACGTTGTATCCTTTCTTTTCTGTAACAGAAAAAAAAATACGGATTGAACTTTTCTTTTAAGGTTTTGATATTAAAAGTTTTTTTTTATATAAAAAAGGCTTTTTGTAGTACAGTAACTGCAATTATAGTAGAAAGGTGTTCTCTTTCTGCGTTTTTCTCTACAATAGTAAGTATTGATCTATTTTATGCCATCTTTGTAATCCTTGTACTTTTGCAGTTGGATTATAATATTATGAGTGCATGCAAATTTCTTTGCCCACCCCCAAGAAAAGGACAATTTCTGTTTTACATTGGAATCACTTAAATACCATAAGGTATTTAAACCAAACATCAAATTTTTTGTTATGTTATTTACCTGTCTCTTGTAACATGGAATTACTACTACCGGGTTGTCATTTTCCGTGATGTTTGTAGACAGATATGAAGCTCAATTTTTCATATGAAAAATGTTCCAAATTTTAAGTGTACATACTTTTAGAACTTGTTGTGAAAATCTGAATTAGACCAACTAATACATTTAGCAAGTAGGATGTCCTCTAAAGTACACTCACTTTTACTGTCCAGACTACCCCACGTTCTTCATGTTCTCTAAGACTCATGGGCTTTTTCACTTCTCATTGATCCTCAAACAGATAGATCTTATTTGACTCATTCCTGTTGCATCCTTAGCGCCAAACATATTTTTGTATTTCAAAGTGACAATTAGTTACTGTGGTGACGGTAGATTCTTAATAATGAAAGTGGGATGTGAAAGAAGACAGGAAATCTTTCTGCAGGATTTTCTCATTCTCACTTTCCTTTTTACTTTTGGGCTATAAGGATCCTGTTCAAAAACATCAGCATTCAAATATGGCACCTGGTGCTTAAGTTTTTGCTTATGGATCATTTATACCTTTTATTTATTAATTTGAAACTAAAAATTCTCTTTTGGAATTTGTAGAGTCAGGCCAGCAGATAATAAGGCCATGGACAAAGATCTGAAAGAGTCTTGGAAAGTTGTGTCTTTCAGATTTTTTTTTTTTCCTAAGGATATATGTGATTCTACCAGGGTTTCTTTTTAGTTAAGTATTTGCTGTCTCTCATGGCCTTGTTTTAAGACAACTATATTCCGGAAGAGAGAGCACATAATCCCAAGACTGTTGTGTTCAGATGAGTTTATTAGACCAATTGATTCTGTCTGTGACAGAGATATGCAGATACCAAAGAGAATGCTGGGCACTTAAGGGAGGGCTAAATGATTAACACTGATGTGATGGGAAGCAGAGGAAAGAGAAGCTAAGTGACGTTTGGTATGCAATCTTTTTTAGATTTATCTTTACACATCTCAATGCTTTGTAACTTGATCTTTTTGCTTTGATTAGTTCAAATCTTTATGCATATGTGATCATTTTAAGTAAGGTCAATGATATTGTTATGTTAACATCTTTTTTTTTCCCAATCAGGAGATCTCATGTGCTTTTCACCTTTTAAATTAGCCAGTTAATTTTTCATCATTGCACTGATGTAGGTGTTTGGAAAGGAGTTGCCCTTAACTTTCATTTTATCTTCACGTTAGTCGTGGTCTAAGTTCTTGGCCTATCACATGGGGCATAGTGCAAAGCTAAGACAAGCTAATAAACAAAGCAGATTTTAAAGAAATCTCCTGCATCTGAATTTTCAGTGCATTCATAGATAATTTTGCATATGCAATGGCTTCTTTCTTGATATTTTTTCTTTTTTACATACTGAAGCTCTGCATTTAGTATGTCATAGCTCTTGGTGCATTTCGCACATTCCTTCCCTAGAAGAAGAAATGAAACAGGAACTTTCAATATGAATGGAAAGTATAGAATCCTAGATTGTCTGAACCAAAGGGAACTTTAGAGACCAGCTGGTCTAGTACAGGAAGTTTAAAGACAAAGTGTAATGTCTTGTTCTGACTTACAATTCAGATTTTAGACTAGTATGTAAATCCATTAAGTAGTTGGGTTGGGTTGGGTTGTTTAGTGATAGTTTTTATTGAATTTTGCTCCCCCCCCCCCCCCCTTCTTCAGGGAAGCCTCTGACTCCTTGTTCTAGGAAGAGCGGTGGATGTTGGTAGTCTCTTGCCACAGACACTTGGCTATTTAACCTTTCCTAACTTTATTTTCACAGAATATTGTCTTATAGGTTATCCCACTTGTCATGGTTTAGATTTGTAATGTCCTCCAAAATATGTGTTTGGATGTTGTGAAATCCCAGTGAAAACATGTGTTGTTAAGAGGTGGGTCTGGTAGGAAGGAATGGAACACTGGGGCTTGACCCTGAAGTGACAAATTCCTGGAACGGGACCTGAAAGGGTAGCTTTGCCTTTCTTCCCTTACTTTGCTTTCTGTCTGCCATGAGGTGAATGGCTTTCCTTGATAAGGCCTACTACATGTGCTTCTACCATTGTTGCTCACCCATGAATGGACTGAGACCTTCTGAAACTGTGAGCTAAAATAGATCTTTCCTTTTTTAAGTTGTGGATATTGAGTGTTGAGTCACAGTCATGAAGAAGTAACTTCAATGCCACTTTCTTTTTCTTGTTCTTGTATGTCTCTCCATATCCCTCTATCATGACTGCTGAGGTCCAGATTTTCCCATTGTCCATGGGTTTTGCCATGTCTGTTAATTCAACAAATAGTAATTGAGTACATACTATATGTTAGGCTTTTGAAAAATAAAATTTTAAGACCCAGCCTCTGACCTCAATAAATTTATACAATAGTTAAATGGAAAACATATGTAGTTTTGAGTTGCATAATACAAAAAATATATATGTTGTTCATTTTTGTTTTCAGTAAAAATTGAATTGAACCCAGAAAGGATTGAACCCAAGACTTTATGCACACTAGGTAAATACTCCTATTACTAGTTAAACCCCTGTTGCTGTAAAATTGTTCTATAAAGGAGATTATTATGAGCTTTATTTTTTGCGGGGAAGATGAGAGACTGGAGAAGGCCTAAAAAAACCCTGTTATGGGACAGAGAAGGAGGATAGGCCACTCAGTATGTGAAGGATAAGCTTTAATTAAAAAGGAGAGTTTTATAACTGTTGTTGGAAGACAAATCAGTTTTTTTTTAAATTATGATATTTAAGTTACAGGGTTTGGAATCCTGTGGGCAACCCCTGGAAATTGATTGAAAATTAATTGATGGACTTGACTTGGAGTGAGTAGTCAAGTGATTTTCTTGTCATTTCTTGCTCATATTTTATGAATAAATAATCTCTTTTCTCTATATTACTGTAATGGAGGAAAATTCTTTTGCTTGATTATAGAAGTTCTTGAAGTCTGTTTCATTGCTTAATGGTTGAGTGATTGCCTAGGATGTATGAAGCCTGAGTTTGATCCCAATGCCTCACTTGGTCTGAGACTACAGATTGTATTAGTCACGGTCTCCAGAGAGACATGGCCCACTTTACAGAGGAATTGTGCTTTCCTCAACCTGTGATTCAAGTGTTAATCTCATCCAGAACCACCACCACAGACACACTCAGGATGTTTGACCTAATGGCCCATGCTCCAATCACATTGACACATAAAGTTAACCATTGCACAGATGCTTTCTAAGCAAAATTGTGAAAGGAAAAAAAAGAACTATCTACTTAACACGTGGTCAGGCTAAATAATTAAATAGGAAAAATGTTAGTTAACTGCACAAAAAATGCATTAGAGGACAATTCGAAAGTACTCTCTATTTCTTTGAGAGCTACAGTAAATTGGCTGTAAGGAATTTTCAATATTTTATGCTTACTTCCAAGAGATTTTAATAAACATCTATTTGTATATATATATATATATAATTCCACATATATGTTAAAATTTTGTTATATAATGAATAGGAAACAAACTGAAACTAAAATTAAAAATAAACTTAGTGGCCAAAGTTATCAAGGCTGATTTTCTTTCTTTCTTTGTTTCATTGTTTCTTTCTTTTTTTCTATCTTTTTCATCCAAGTCCACATCTCCAATTTTGGACAACCATTTCCTGAAAAGCAGACCCTGATTTCCTATTTACTTCATTCTTTATCTATCTGTATACAATAAGCTTTTATTATTTTTCAAGATTTAATACATGACAATGAATTTATAGGGAATATTTGTGTAGATTCAGGAAAATTTCAGAAATATTCAGATATACTATAGTGGCTTGAGTTGGATAAGTGGGATGATTCTAAGGTACATTGTTTCATCAAAGAGCTATCTGTCCTTGTCACTCATGTCTACTCCTTATGGAAGAATAGACTATTACATTGAGCATTGATTTTACCATTTTCTTTGACTCTTCTAAGTAGCAGCTCTTTCTCCTCCTCCTCCTCTTTGTTTCTCATCTTCCTCCTCCTCCTCCTCTTCTGCTTCATCTTTTACCTCCTATTCTGGTTCTTCTCTTCCTCCTCCTTTTCCTATTCCCCTTCCTTCTCTTCTTAACTCTTTATTTTTTTATTCTTACTTTTCTTCAGGATCCAGTACAGAGTATACAGAGCAAATTAGGTGAATACTCCCCTCACCATCGTGCCCAATCTGCTGGCATCACATCAGAGAAATCAGAGAATCCAGGGGACATTTCCAAACATACAGTGTACTCATAAGACAATTCTATATTTGAAATTTATATTTTAATGTTTTTAATTCTAGAAGGTGAGGTTTAGTAGGAGATTTTTCTGGCTGTTGAAGATATTTAAGTTTTAAAAATTAAGCAGTTTGTAAATATGTGTGATTGAGGAGAGGCTGTCTTAAGATATTTTCGTTAATCTAAAGAAGAAATGAACTAAATGCTAATTGTAAACCATTCTTCTTTTAAGCTAAAGTCTGGGATTTCTTTTGCTGTTGCCACTGTTGTTTGTTTGTCTTTTTTCTTGGATGCAGCCAATTCATGGCAGGCCTGACCTTAAATTATGAAAGAGTATTGTTGAGATTTTTGCCTTCTGTGGATAAAGCCTGTATCACTGTCTTATTCAGTTATCTGTCTCTAAAAATTTTGATTAATCACTAAAAAAGAACCCTTCCTGTATTTAGAAGTCATGTTCCAATTATGTATTTTCTTCTCTTATTTCTGCTATTTCACAAATCAACTAAGGTTAAAATATAAAACAAATTATGCTATCTTGGAAAGGTCAATTTTGGTTAGACATTGATGGTTAAATAAATTCTAGTATTGACTTAAAAATTGATTAGGTCAATGGTCCTCCAAATTTGTTGCTCATCAAAGGGAAAGAATTTAAATATCTCTGGTCCTCAAAGATGAATCTTCTGTAATTTGAGATTTTTCATTTTTCCATGAACATGTGTATATTTGTGCTTTCTTCAATTTCTTTCATTAGTGTTTTGTAATCTTCATTATAGAGATTTTTAATCTTTCTAGATTACATCTAGTCCAAAATATTTTATGACAACTTTATAGTTATAGGAAATGGACTATAATTCCTTTATTCGTTTTTAAAATAAAACACCTCTAGTACAAATGTATTTCACCCAAATAAAATAAATCTCATAGGCAGGTTGAGAATGAGTTACTGAGTTAGATATTCCTTTGAAAATATTTAACGTTTAAATTTACATTTCAAGTACTCAAAATGGACAAATATGTCATCATTTTTGGCAGCTCATGGTTATGTGTAGATTATGAGAAACTGTGGTTGAATCTTGTAGATAACAGTTTGGGGTTGGATATTTTATTATTCCTCAAAAAATACACAATGTTGGGCTGTCAACCCATCACTGAAGGACTATTGATTCTTTAATTCTAAGCATGTATAATATTGCTACTCACATAACCAACCCTGTAGTCCAAAGGGATCTTAAACAGGTGTTGTTTTACAAATAATGTCTGAAATGATGCATAGTTGTGGGATCTTTCCCTTTCAAATTCCAAATAAAGGAATCCCCAATAAATCATTATAAAATTTTGTTCCCCAAAATTTGATCAAACAAAAATTCCATTAGATATTTGCTATAGTTAATACCACCATTATTTACTTGTTTTGAATACATGTTAATGGCCCATAATCTAGACTAAAAATGATGTCCAGCCTAGGAGGAGATCATTAGAACTTCTTGATTAATGCTTGGGGCACTCTCGTCCCTTTCCTCATTGGTTTGATTTTATTATCAGGGAATTGTTATGTTGTTATTCTAAACAATGAAATTTGAATGTTGCTTTTAGAATCAAGGCCAAATTCTCATAGTTTTTAAGGTGGATCTTGTCAATAATTGTACATACTGCATTAGTATTAAGACTGAAGACATCTTTATTTGTCTAAATTATTGGAAAGTGTTTCCAATATTGACTTACTACTAAATAAGACATTTATGTCTATAAATTTATTATGTTCTTGTAGTTAAACTTGTCATCTGGGAGATTTTATGCAGAATTTTATATATAGTAAGTATCTTATTGACATCACAACTAAAAAGTAGCATATTATAGACTGGCTAGAGATTTTCATAAATGCATGCTAATGGTAGTTTTAAGGTACATATTGAACACAATCATCAAGCTCATTTTATTATTTCACTTTATTATTTGGATGTATATCTAGATATCAATGTGTGTTAGTTTTCAATTCTTTTAGTAGGATTGAGAGTATATAAGTAATTTCAAGAAGATTTATCAATTATTTGCACTTCTTTAGAAGATAAGCTAAGAAAAAAATCCTTCATGTTATGAATCTTATAATGGTTATATTCATATATATTTGTAGTTTTAAAATTATTGGTATTTTTAACCTTTCTGTCGATGCTGGATATATTTACAAATACAAGTAGGATGTGAAAATATTTTCGTAGTAAAGCAGCAAAATTTATAAACATAATTATATGATTGAGACAAGATTTTGCTCCGTAGTTCAGACTTTCCTGAATTCATATGTATCCAAGCTGACCTCAACACAGGACAGTCTTCCTTCAGGCTACCTAGTGATGGAATTACAGGCATGCACTCCAAGGCTCAGTTCATCTGGTGTTGGGGCATCAAATCCAGGGCCTTGTGCTTTCTTAGCAAGCACTCTAATCACTGGACTATGCCCCTAGCCCATGAAATGTTAATGGAAGTGAGTTTCCCAAATTTTTTTTGGAATTTTGTCTACCTTTTATTTCCTGGTAGTAGGCAGAATGATTTTAATCATCAACAGGGATTACCTAAAATTTTGAAGTACTGAAGTTTAAAGTAAACTGTTGAGAAAAATTTTAATTGCCAAATTGATTATTCTTCCACATTATGTATAAAATCACTACATTTTAGAATAAAAACATAAATATACCAATGAGGAAAAAATGTAGTTAGTGTAATCTCTGTCTTCTCTTTCTTCTTTCTGTTTCTCTCTCTTTTGCTTTTTTAGAAACAAAGATAAAGCTAAATTTATTAATTAATAAATTTATTTATTTATATATTTATTTATTATTTTCTTTTTTGGGAAGGGTCTCTCTTGATAGCCCAGGCTGGTCCTGAATTCACTGTGTATCCCAGGCTGACCTTGGACTCAAGGCCATCCTCTTGCCTCAAAGGTGCTGGGATTATGTGTGCTTTGTGTGCCACCACACCCAGTTTATATGGTGCTAGGGAACTGAACTCAGGGCTGTGTGATTGCTAGGCAAGTACTTTAACTGCTGTGCCATTTCTCCAGCCCCAATAAAGCTAAATTTATTTAATACTAACTAAAGTACAGGTTTATGTTATGATTGTGAGGAAAGATGCTTAAAGATTCCTATCGACTCTTTCAATCTTGAATCAAATTTAAAGTTAACTTTCATTAAATTTGCTAAATATTTATTCAGTATTGGTGTTTTGCCTGTTTTTTTTTTTTCCATTTACTGGGTAGATATAGTAACTGCCAAGCAGGATATAATTAAATCTTCCATTATATATAAAAGCATTGCAAAAATATGGTTTATTAGTTTTAGAAATATATAGGGATTCCTAGTGGTATAATTTTTTTAGAGTTATGAAGGTGCATGTTTCAATTCTATTCTGTAGGTTCTATTTCAATATTTTATTACCATTTTTTGAATAATCATCTTACTGACTTTAAGAAGTTTGCATTTAGTATAGCATAATTTTATAATACTTATACTTGGAGGAGATTATTCTGTTCTCAGAGTTTATACTGTTTGATACTCATGTCTCTCATATTTTCATATCTAGATCTGCATAAGCATCCAGTATTCCAACTATTTATTTATTTATTTATTCTTGTAGCTATTTAGTCAATGTTTAATCGCTTGCCATTGTGGTAGACACTTCATGAGACAATTAGGGGCCTATGAACTGGAAAGTAAACTGAAATGAGGTCTGCACCTAGGGTATCATACATGTATATGAGTGTATGTAGCTATGAGAAAGGAAAATTGCCAATGTGACAAGTCCACACAATTATAAATAATTATTCCATCATGAAAGGAGGCATCTGGTTTCTTCTACAATAAAGAATTTCTACCGTCTGTTGCTTGCATCTGCCTCTGAGACTTAGGACCCACTGAGGTCACTTAGGAATTCTGTCCCTGATATCATATTAAAATGGCTGCCATGCCTGTGTTACTTCTCTCCACATTCCTGACACCAGAAGTGCTCAGCTGGATCTCTGGTTTCATCACAGCGATGCCATTGAAGTGTTTCTTCTTCTACATTTTACATATGCATTGTTATGTGTATTAAACAATTTTAAGAGAAAACTAGTGCAACTTTTTGTAGTTTTAGGTACAATATGAGGCTGTCTATTCAGTAACATGTCACAGATCTCTCCAAGCAAAGCAAAATCAGTATAGACGTTCCCTTCTCTTTTCTCTACATTGTGGCAGTTCAGGGTTGGTCTGGAGATCTGCCGTCTTCTGGGGTTTGGGCTGCTTCCGACTGGCTATCCTACCTTCCTTAGGCTGTGGTCTAAAGTGAAAATCTAGTGCTTTCACCCACCTTTCCAACAGCATGGTGGACACATTCCTGGAAAAAAAAAGTCTAGTTGTAGGAAATGTGGCCAGGTTCCATTCTCATAGGAGACATGGAGAAATAGAGTGAAGACCAGTAGTAGTCCCTGCCCCAGGCATCTAATTAAACATTTTGGAAGGGGAGCTCCCTACATGTATTTTTAAACTTTGGCTATGTGTGTGCATGTGTGTGTATGATGTGGATCGTAAAACTCTGTAGTTAATTTGAAAACCATGAAGAAAGGTAAAAATTAAAATAAACCCTCTAATAGTTATATACATCAAACTAAGGGTTGCCATTTTGTTTTTTAATGACAATAATACATATTAATTATAGAGAACTGAAAACAAAAATAATAGAGAAAATTTCTCCTATTGTATTGGTGAGCTTTCCCCTTGCTGAGACAAAGCTTGCAGCTTTTACAATCTAAAGGAGAGGACTTAGTTTCAGAGTGTTAAGTCCATGGCTGGCTGGCAGACACCTCATGGAGGAAGCATTGGCGTGGAACACAGCTGCGTACTTCCTGGCAGCCAGGTAGCATGGGGAAGAGCTCCGGCAGGAGAGGCGCCTTTCCAAAGGCCCCAGTGAGCATACCCTCCAGCTGTGCCCTGCCTCCTGATAACATTCAGCTGTGGACACCGTAGCCAGGTTGACAGTTAACATTGACTGGCATACTCTTCATCTCATCAAAAGTAATATCTTAATCTTTGTCTTTGATCTCACTGTTTGTATTTTATTACATCTTTCATTTAATATTTTTGTAAACATTTTTATGGCATCAAATATTTTTTCTATAATGATTTTTAACAGTGTTTTAGTCACCAATCCCTCTACTACAGGGTCTTGAACTTGAGTGCTAGTGTCTGACATACCTGAATTTGATTCTTACTCTTGCGGTTTTTGATCTATAGGATTGGAACATGTTGTTGAATCTTAAATTTTAATTTTCTTTTGAGAAGTAGGAATGATGATATTATCAATTTTATACAAATTCTTGCAATTCAGAGAGAAAATACATAAAATAACTTCAGGAAGTGTCTAGCACATGAGTACATAATGAATGTTGGCATAATCAAATAGTCTATGAATCATTTAATTTTTCCTCACAAAATACTTGATTTCTGTGGTTTGGGCATATTTAGGTTAGATACTTCCAGATCTTTTGCTGTCCTTCAATGGGCTATTGGCTATCACTACAGGAGTCTTGTGATGATTTTCAGTCCAGTAGCATGCCTTTTGGAATAGGAGGATCTCTGCTAGCAGGTCATTAGTGATCTCTGAAGTTAAGGATAAGCCTCTATATAGGGGCATACTGAATGCTGTGTAAGTTCTGAGAATCTCAACAAATACAGACTAAGGATGAACTGCTGCAGAGGAAAAGAGAATGACTTTTTAGTTTCTAAGTGAGTCCTCTATGAAGTTTGGTGTGACCTGTCCCTCTATGCCTGGTTTTCTGAGTGACTCCTCCTTATTGTCACTGATGAAATGGGACAAGGGAGTGACAGCAGCCTCTTGAGCTGCAGTTCCCTCTCTTCTTCCTGATTTGCTAAGCAAATTCTAGATGTCTTACTTGCTAATCACATTATCATTCCCAATGCTTAATTATTTTCTGTAGGGAAATAGAGTTGTTTGGGGCTTTCAGGAAATTAAATTGAACTTCAAAAGCCACTTCCACATAACAATTAACATTTTGAAATTGGTATTTCCTCGAGGTTTCTTGCTAGGTGAGTTTACCCAGGTTTTTCTTTGAGAGGTATTCTTTTAAGTGGGGAATATACTTGTTCTATTAACTAGAGATTACATTGTTCCTGAAAGTTGGGCGCAATAAAGCTTCACAAGCTGCTATTGAAGTGGTGTGAGGTATGTGACTAGAGCCATTGAGATAAACCAATGCTGTCATTTATGGAGTAGAAAATTAGAGGTGATTATACTAGGTTCTCTGTTTGAGAAGAGCTGCCTCATTGGAAGGAGGTTCCTTCCACTCTATGGGGAGAGAAGTACGTGGCCTCAATATTAGTGTAGGACAAACGATGGAGGGTTTGTTTACAAGAAGAGGAATTTCCATGTGGTTCGGGACACCACTGTCATTTTCCAGCAGAGTCTATATAACCTCAACACAAATGTTTTCAGTCTCATTTTGATAAGATAGAAATTATAGAAATCTTGTGGTTTTCCACACTGTGGCCTCCAAACATTTCTTCCTTGTTTTTCCTCATACGTTCTTAATTCTTTTAAGTTTCCCTGAAGTATAATAATGTCTGTTTAGTGTGCACATGGATACAGCTGCAGTGGAATTCTAATTTTAATTACTCTACCTTTTCCTAAGTGATGTGAGTACAAAATCTTCCTTCAAATGTTGCCACATGTCAGCTCTTGAGAGGTCTTTCCACATCACGAGAAGCACAACGGTGTCTAATACCTACCATTGCTAGTGGCCATTAATTAGACTGATCTAAGAATGGCTTAGGAAATGTGACCAGAAAGAGGGTATTTTGGGACCAACTTCATTTCTTCCAAGGTGTATAACCTTAGGTAAGTTACTCAAACTTTGAACTTTACTTCCTAACTTGAAAAGAAAACAATTACACTTTCCTTCTTTTGTTGAAGAAAGGTACCTGCACCTAGGAAGCATCCAAACAATCCTATCCCTTTTCATAATCCTAAAAGTTTGGTCGTGGAGGAACTGTGGAGAAATGGGTTAGCTCTGTAGATGAGCAGAACCTGTCTGTCAAACGCGGAGTTCTGGATGTTTATTAGCTACTAGTTTCAGCTTCTGTGCAGCTGAGATACGAATTCAGCCTTTGGCGTTTATCCACAGATCTGAGAGGAGGAAGGCAGGCAGGCACCTGTAATTATAGTGGCAGAGATGAGTTGTGGAAGAATTGCCTAGTGTGTTAAGGCTTTTCTGTGCTGCTTGGCTTGGGTATTATCAGAGATTCTGGAAGAAACAGGCAATATTTCAGCAAGTGTTTGTCTTTCTATTATTCATTCTAACATAATCCTAGAATCTTCACACATGTACTGGAGTTGTTTGGTAGCTGCAGATAAAAGAGACACATAATTTTTTTAATCAAGTGGTGTGTGAAGAGTTTAGCAATCGTTTTATGGGGTGTTACTAGATGACACAGAAGGGATGCTAAAGTATGGATAGGCTGTTCCCCTGTGACAATTTTAAGAATTTTAGACTGTTGTTTCTGTGAAAAAGTACTACTCCCTAGAAGCCTTAGATTTAAAGCTTTGCAAATGATTGCTCCTTGTTTGTTCAGTTCCTTTCTTCCAGTTTGTCATGAAGGCATATGTCCATTTGATCTGTTCAAAGGGGTTTTCAGAGAGTGGTTGGAGTTTTTTAGGGGCAGGATCACTGGGTAGGTGAGGGCAGGTGGGGAAAAGAGAGTGAGACCTTTTGTTTTTTCCAGCTACACCCCTTTCACAAATCACTCTGTCCCTATTTCTCTAACTTCTCATACCAAAAGGGTCAATTCTCTCAACATCTGTTGAATAGAAATGTTCTAAACAGCCATCTGCAAATGACACTTATAAAAATCCAAAAGGAAAACATGTCCCCAACCTTGTGCTATTTTCCATTTTTGTTCATTTATTTGAAAGCTCTACTAACAGGGCCATCGTGACCTGTGAAAGGGATTTAAGATCCTTACTAGACCATATTTAGAGTGGTGTTATTAATATCATCGCATCTACATGACTTTCCTGCCCTTTCAAGCACAGGTGAATCTTAACTAGCAGTACCTAAGATGGGAAGAAGAAAGCCTCTTATGCGTCTTACACTGTATTTTCTCTGACTTAGCCTTTCTGGTTCATTCCTGTGGACAGCTGGGATGCTTTTTCTCTTTTCTTCTTTTTCAGGCTGGGCACCGAGCTGGCTTTATTCTCATCTCTTACTTTTGATTAGCATATGGTCTATTCTCTCTCATCACCCTTCCGCTTCCAGTATCCACTTTTACATCTTTCTGTTTATAACTATCCTTTTCTCAGCCTAGATCTTTTCCTTTTTGTGTAGCTAGTGGCTTTCAATAACCCAGATCTCAGGCGGGCACGTGCAGCAGCCAGGGAATAAGGAGATATTTGGACCTCCTCGTGATGTGTGCAAATAGCTGAGATCCTGAGATAGAGGTGCTCTGCAGCTAAAATGACCACATTTTATAGACCGCCAAATCAACACACAGTCTGACAGTTATGGCTGGATTTTCAGGATAGTGGAATAGTGTGTTTGAAGTTTATACTACTTTACTGCATAAGTAAATATTAGTTTGTATTGCTTTGAATTTACACATATCCTATTTATTCTCTATAATACAACTGCAGAGTACTTGCTCTTAATTTCCTTTCATAACTCTTGAAAGAGGAAGAAAGAAAAGATAAGCAGCTCCCTCCAGTGTCCCAAATCTTGAGGCATTTCAAGTTGGCTTGGATTTCTTTACACTATCATATATTCCTTTCATTTCACCAACTTTTATTTGAACTTCATTGAATTCCACTACCATTTGCTTGGATTCTACAAATGCGCTGTTGGAACTGGAGTGGTTGTTTCCTACAGTAACAAGAACATCTTCCCCAGCTGAAAGAGCTACTGCTCTTTTCAAACAGCCCTCAAGAAGCCTTTTTCAATTCTAGTTTACTTCTTACACAGAGAAAAGACATAGATGAAGATGAGAAACTTCAATTTCTAGAGAGTAGTCTCATGTCAAAATGATAATACTAATGCCAAAGTTAATAATAACAATGCTTCATCTTTGTTGGGCTGAATCCAAATGCCAGATGCAATGCAGGTGTTTTTTAGACAGTATATTGTCTGGTCATCAAAGTCATCATTTCTACTCTAGAGGGTAAGAAAACCTTCTGGAAGATAAATAACTTTTCTGGGGCTTCCCATCTAGGAAGTGAGAAGTAAAGTGCAAAACTGTCTGACTCCGGAGTGCATAATCTTTTATCTGCCATGGGACATTTTACTGGCTTTGTGTGAGTTCATTTGAAAAAGAGTGTCTATGTCAACACTGTATTCAATCTTTTGTCCATAACTTAGTTTATAAATGTATTAGTTTTAACAGTACAAAACTGCAAGTGTTTGGCCATTTTGGACCAAGAAATATAATGATTTCTTGTGGCAGGCACCAAGACTCTGTAATGGGTGTCCTTGGGGAGAAGCCCCAGCACTTCCAAGGAACTTGTTGGAAATGCAAATTCTCAGGCTCTACTGCATCAGAAACCAGGGGAGAAAGGAGGGTAGAGTGCTCACAAGGCAAATGTTGGACTAACAAGATTTTATACTAACAGTGACTTAAGTTTGGAGAGCACTGATTAACCTAATATTTACGAGAGAGCAGTACACAGGTACTATGTGCCTCTTGTTGTGTTAGCCACTGAGTTTATAGAGTGAACAGAAGTAAATATGGCTCTTGCTCTCAGAGAGTTTGTGCTAGACTGGAACAAGCAAAGCTTTCAGAAGTATACAGTTTATTGATACTTACAGATGCTCCTTAACTTGAATGGAGGATACATCTGGGTAAATTTATCAGTAGTTATTATAAGCTGAAACTATGTCCAATACACTTAACCTACTAAATATCAACTAAATAGCACGGTCCTCTGTCCAGTACCTATGACCATGTTGTTGACTGGCACAGCTCACCATTGCTCTCCAGCATCAGTAGGTAGGGTTGCACAGCATGTTGTTAGCCCAGGAAAGACCAAAATTCACAGCTTGAGTACAGTTTCTATTGAGTATAAGGTTTTGCACTATCATTTAGTTAAAAAAGATTTAATTTGCATTATCATTAATCAGGCCTATCTGTATATTTCGTGAGAGTTACTAGCTCCTTCCAGAAAAACAGATTTTTCAGAAGCAACATGAGAGTAGAAAAAGAGTTGTTTCTATCACCAGAGTGGCCACAACTGAGAGAATAATCCCAGGCCCAGGTCTTATCTATAGGATCTGAGGCGTGGCCACTACTCAGGGGTCAGCGCTTTCTAAACCCGTGTTTTTCTTCTCCTGTCCTTATCCTACTTTCCTGTGTCACTGCACTCTCTTTGAGGACATGGTGGGGTGGAAAGGGTGAAAGAAGTCTGCATGTCAGTGTGCGAGCCTGGTTAGTGTCCTAGCTGCTGGGAGGCAACACTAATCTGCCAGCACCTCCTGCACCGAGTAGCTGCCATTTTGAAAAAAAATTAAAATTATTTTTTGTACAGATGGCCAGGACACAGAAAAGACTTCATTCCAGAACTTTGTCTTTCTCCCTTTGGTAAGCTGTTTAGTGTGGCATGGGAGATTTATGGTTTTCAGCAGCCTAGCACTTCTTTAGGGCTTCCTCACAGGGATGGCAGAGAGGAGGCAGCAGGGGTCCATGGCATGGAGGTCAGTAGGCAGCTTTCCCTTTGGGCCTCCTCCAGCATCAGCCCTGTGCAGCTTAATGTGTCCATTAATCCTTTATCACCCAAAGGAATAAAGGGTGACATTCCTCACGTTTCTCCACTCACTGATGCTGTCCAGTCCTGCAGGTTTAAGGATCGTTATTTTACCTGAGTAGTGTTTTGAAGTTGGAATTATCTTGGGTTCACATTTTATTAATTCTTTCCTGGGAAGCTTTTTCAAATAGCCCTGAAGTAAAGTTTGTGCATCTTGACTAAAGCCCAGCTTTTTTTTTTTTTTTAAAGTATCCTCAAGCCATTACACCACCTGGAGAATAAACACCTGTTACTAAACAACAAGATTTTTAAACAATGTCGAGTAAATGAATACTAAATCTCATTTAGATCCCATCCTTCCATTGGTAACAACTTAGGAAATAATATCAACAGAAAATATAATGAGATTAAAACCTGAAGGTACACAGGGAGTAGAAGAATGCTCTATGATGACAGCGTTCCTTTTTAAGTACTGTTGACAATTTGTTTGTGCCATTAAAAATGTTCCTTTTCTTATTAGTACTTAATTTGCATGAAATTCCCACATGTAATTCTGGCCTTATTATAGGAAAAATAAATCTCAGGCACAAAGAGCACCCGTTGTGTACTTTGCAAAGGCAAGACAAATACACATTATACATTACGAGTGGAGGCCCCACTCTAAAGACTGAGTAGCAAGTAGCGTGTTGACATAATGAGCACAGGCGTTCACTCAATTGACTGAGTTACCCATCTGCTCTTAACTGAGGAGGAGAAATTCTAAAGGTTATGAAATCAATGCAAGCTGCTCTTGGATTGTAATATTTGCTTGAATTCAGGAGCCAGGTTCTTCTTGTCACCTGAAAGGCAGATCATATTTTTCTCCTGGAGTCTTTCAGAAATTCCCAGAGTATACTCAATTATTACATGAATAATTCATTTTGCTCACGACACATTACAGCACTTAACAAAGGCTGCAGCCAGAACCCCTCCTCAGGGAAGCTAATTGGGAGCATCATTTTGGCTCTGGTTTCCCAATGTGTAGCAGTTTTATGACCTACCTGATGAAAGTCCACCTTTTTTGTTCAACTCTTTTAGGGAAACAAAGACTTCAAATTAAAAATTTTGTTGACTATATTTTTGGAGGAAGAATTCCTAGGCTTTCATATTGAGTCTATACCTACTCTTGAGTTAAAAAAAAAAAAAGAAAAAAACTAAAAGAAGCAGAGACACTTTTGGGTTCAGATTGTTTTCTACTCACCAATATCTTCTTACTCTTGAAAACCAAATGACATAATTTTAAATATTTCCCTTCCATTCTTCAATATTGCAACTTGACTAAGAAGAATGCCAATTATATGAAGATGTTTGTTGTAGACATCTCACAGAATGCTGTGTGAAGATTTGTATGTATTTTTAAAATTTGAGGTATTTTTTAAAGATTCTTGCAGGAATTCATGTGACCTTTTATGTTGCCAAAACACCTCAGCTCTCTTTCAGTCCCAACTCATTACCATATGGGATGTGACCTTCCACGGAACAGATGGCTTGGGCACGTGAGCACATGCTGAAATATAAAAGTTTCAAGGCAATGCTGACTCTTCCGCTGACTCCGTCAGTGAACCTAAGTCTCTGTATTACTCTCTGTGTTATCATCTGCACGTACCAAGACAAGTCTTTCTACAAACTGAACACTCTTGTGTATGTTGTGTGGAACAAATTTAGATCCTGTAGTTACTATTAAAGTTCTTCAGAGACTGGCGACATGGCAGAGTGTATTTTTGACTAATTTAGAGTTAAACATCTAGTGAATCTTGAATATTCTCCTTTACTCAGACGAATGAGGCAGATACATATATTCTTAGGCATACTTTAGCAAGCCCTAGTTTTAATTTAAGGTGACTCCTCACTGATTTTCATGACGCTTGCAACGCTTTGCGGTCCCACCAACACTGTATAAGTGTTGTTGTCTCTCTACATCCTTGCCAACATTTTTTTTCTGTTTTTGTATTTGATAATAGCTTAGTGCATGTGATGATATCTCATTGCCATGCTGATGTGCATTAGTTACATTGATTATCTGTTCATGTATCTGTTGGCCATTTGTGTCTTTGGGGAAATGTCTATTCATGACTTTTGTTCATGGGATAGACCTCATGTTAAATGTTCTCACAATCACAGAAAATAAAGAAGCCCTAAGAGAGTCTTCGAAGCGGAGGAAAAAAATGACTTTTTCATTTTTCTGAGTACTTGGTCATGTTGCATATGAAAAGATGCCTATAGGTTACTCGCATGCAGGGAAAGGCGAATGTGAAATAAGTGAAATATCATTTTATACCTATTGGCCTGGCAGAAAGAGAATGGAAAAATAACATCTATTTAACATCTGTTGCAATTGGAAAGTAAGGAAGAGAGTGCTGGTGGAAATGTGAAGCGATTGAGCCCTTTTGGAAAAGTTTGGCAGTATCTATTAAAATTAAGTGTTTACATGCAAACAGTACACACATAAGATCTTTTCTCATACAAATACAAGCACTACATATAAAGGCACAAGTAAATGGATGTCTGAATGTTTCTTATGGCAAAAATGGGGCTACATTTCCATTACGAGGATAGTTTATGAATAATGTTATATTTATATCATTTATTAGATCATATGAAAAATACCAAGTTAAGATTAATACCAGAAGAGATGGAGGGGACTCCAAATAATGTTGTTGAGTAAGAAAAGGAAGAAATAAAAAGAAAATACACACAATATAATCTTTTTTTATTTGTACAACAGTTACAACAAACATATCTAACTATGTATGCCTGTTGTATCAGTGTACACTGGTGAGTTTGTGTGTGTATATACTCACATACTAGTAAGTATACATTTTTGTAAGATTGTTGGAATATAGAGAACATCTATTGATGAGTCGAACCTTTGGAGTGGAAGCAACAGATATATATGAGGAATGTGGGTGTATATGGGAAAAACAAATGGAAGAAGGAAATGAAAAAGTAAAAGGCAGTGGAAGAATCTACATGAACACTTATATGTCTATGCAGTCTTACATATATGTGTAAGATTATTGTGTGCATTAAAAAATAAAAAAGAATGATTGGAAACAAAACTATTCCTAGAGAGACTAATGTTCAAATAGTTTTGATTAATCTGTTTGGTTACTTTCGCTTTTGACAGAGGTTAGTGGAGAAAGAAGAGGGCATTTCGAGGCACGAGGCATCATGAGACAGTGAGAACAGGCCAGGTAGAAAGTAAAACAGGTGAAGTTTTGAACACTGGTAGAGACCATGCAGTGGGAAAGCGCAGAAGTACTTTCTTTTTACTTTGACATTTAACTGAGGTTTGAGCCATTAGGAACAGAGATGAGATAGCTCCAAAGTGAATTGAGAAAATGCAGATTTATACAGCTCATTATCACTGTATTTGTAGAACAGATTACAAGTCTATGGGTAGGGCCACCCTTGACATTTATAGGGAATTGGGTTCCTCACAAACTGGGGCAGCTCTTTCATTTTAATGAATACTTCATTAAGGCTTTGCCTTCTTAGAGTCCTGAGTCCTCTCCATGCAGAGATTCCTTAAATTTGAGAAGCAGATAGTGAATGGAGGGGAAAATGTCTACAGTGAGAGGAAAACTGAGATGCTTCCTCACAGTTTCTCCTATGGGAAACATATTTAGATGGGTGCTGTTGCAATTTTCTGAGAAGGATTGGGAACTTCAGCTGTAATAACAGATAGCAAGTACTGTAAATCTTATCTTATCTAAATTTTTGTAGGTTGGTGTAAAAGTTAGTAGAGACATTAGATACAACCAACACTGCAGAAAAAAAACCTGTTAATGTTAAATACTGCTGGTGCCAGCTCAACTGTGTTTTGACAAATTTACTTTATTATAAATTATATAGTCATATTGCATTCTATGTGGAAAATTAAAATAGTAGAACATCTGCTGACAAGACTGATGACCAGATTCTAGTAAATTGTTTCATTTTTCCTAATTCACACAATTTCTCTTCTAACTCTTACCTTGATTATAAAAAATGTTTATCCCAACTTTACCATTTTCTATTAGGTCATTAGGTAAACTTAAAACACCTAGTATCGTAGTATATGATTGAAAAATTAAGGGCAATAGGCCATACGTATTTTTAAAGAATTTTTTTTTTTTTTTTTTTTTTTTTTTGCAATCAATCCTACACATTAAAGGCAAATTCAAATTTAAGATAGATTATTTTCGCTGGCTTTGTTCTCTTCTTCTCCA
The DNA here is from genome assembly GCA_004027205.1 of Ctenodactylus gundi. Lineage (NCBI taxonomy): Eukaryota > Metazoa > Chordata > Mammalia > Rodentia > Ctenodactylidae > Ctenodactylus > Ctenodactylus gundi. The sequence continues at coordinate 130,536 of PVKB01000190.1, read as the reverse complement.
GACCTTTAAATCTAATTGTCAGCATGGCTGTCCACAGAACTAGCATTCCCCTGACTGCTGCCTAACATTCCTTACAGGTTAATCCTGAAGTGTTGCATCTTGTCTTTGGGTACCTGTGTCCTCTGCAAGATGCTGGAAGTCATTATAATCACCATGTGTCTGTGCACCTGAAATCATCATCTCCTGTCTTCAAGCTAACTTTTCCCTGTGGAACTTCTGTTTTTGGCTTTTTGTTAGTGCACTTTTCATTCTTTTATACTTGAACATCTGGAGACATTTGTTTTTCATTTCCTCATCACATCCAGTGAGGGATGGTCATATGATGATCGCCGAATCTTTTCTTTAAATGACCTTGTTTTGAATTGAAGACCCTTTTAATTTTTCACTTTTTCTATAAACACTGTGCTATAGAATTAGATCATTTGGGGAAGAACTTTAGCTGTGCCAGGTATTAGCTGTGTAACCTTGGGTTAGGTTCTTGGTGTTTCTTCGTGTCCTTGGTGTGTAAAAAGATGGTAGAACAGTCCTTAACTCACAAAATTATGGTGAATATCACAGAGCATCTGACAGGTACCAGGCACTCAATAAGTATAGCCTTAGTCACATTTGGCTTCTCCCTTTTTCTTTCGATAGCCTTTCCTGTGCACCGCCTCCAGATTGACTTTCCTAAAATGTAGTTTCAAATATTGAGTTCTTTTTAAAAACATACTAACTGTAATTTTAAAATGCTGATATTTGTACCTCAACCTTAGTTGGAACATCAAAATTGTTAATGTTTTTACATTTTAGGTTTTCTTGGGAACAGAAGAAATCATGGTGACTTTTGTTGTTTGTAATGATACCCAGTGGGAGTAGTGTATATATAAACGGGCTACATCTTCTTCAGTCAGTATACTTCCCAAGTAGTTCTTTGCTTTTTATTCCTTATTCAGGCTGTACAAGGATCTTGACTTACAAGTAGCATGTAAGGAAGAAATTCATATTGCACATAAAGGAAAGAATTGAGTAGGATCGAGGGAACACATAGCCTTGTCTCTTCACTGTTGCATCGACTCCTAAGGAGAGATACACTGAGCTGAACACTGTGTATGCACTGTCCTTCTTTGCTTTTATTTAGAACAAGATGATTCAGTGTTGAGTCAGAATAACAGCACAAGGCCTACAGACCTCTGATAAAAGACCAGGAATTATCTTGGCAGGGAGGCAAAGAGCAGTGAGTACTGAAAGCCTCAAGAGAAAGTGCTAAGTGGATAATTAACATCTTTTCCCTTAGTGACATTCTGGAAAAGTTATTGGTCTGGCGCCTTAAAAGGTCTCAGGCTTCAATAAAAAGAGAGGAAAAGATAACAGACTTTCTTAAAGAAGAGTTTAGTACTTGGTGTGTTTGTGTACATCTGACAAGAAGCATGGGATCAAAATAAATTTAACTTAAGATGTTTATTGTGGGGCAAAACTTGTGCCTAACATCACTCAAAAGATGGATTAGTTCATTTTCTGTTCATGATTGGTTTAGATACTCATCACTAATGATTTAATATCCTTCTGTAAAGAAAACTTTCAAAAATTGAATTAGGCTAAGAAATGTGAAGTTTCTTATTCATGACACGACTGATATAGCGCAGTGTAATGTGTAGTTTTCCTCAGATGTGGAAAGCTGGCACAGGAATTAAGTAACACTTCATGAGTCACAATCCAATAAAATGTAATTCCTCATTAGGGCATAGAAATTCTGTCATTCTCTTACTATCTACCCGCAAGAAATGAACAACCTGTTTGGAGCAAACATTGAAGAAATTCATACTCTTGCATCCAGTAGGAACTTAGAAACTGTTTCATTGCTTCTCTTCTGACTAGGTCCTGTCTTTCTTCTCCCCAGATGCCATACCATTCAGTGTGTGCCCATATTTCCCAAGGCCATCTCCTGGGGATCCTTACCCATAACCTAATCAGGCCCCTCTGCCAATAGTTTATCACAGTTTAGATTTTTCTCCTTGGCTTCTCCTAGGAAGTATTGCTTCTGGAGTCGTGCATCCCACTAGCATTTACTGGAACACCGTGCTACTCTGACGGTGTCCTACAGCTCATTACAAAGACAAGTCCTTGCTGTCATGGAATTTTTATTCCACATGTCCTAACCCTTTGGAAATTTCTCAATATCATTATTCTAATAAACTAATTTGTACCATGGTATCAGTTGAAAACATTGGATTAAGTGCTATTTTCTGCCCAGATAGTACTCAGGAGGTCACTGAGTAAACATTAATTGAACATCTAACCTCAAGTGGGAGGACAAAAATGAATTAGGTTCTGTCCATTGCCTGCTAGTCTATATAGGACAAGATTTGTATCTGTAAATGGAAAATGATATTTAATTACAAATATGCATTTCTCTTTTCCCTATTTAGAAACAAATCTAGTCTACCTTTGTATGCATATGCTTAGGGTGATGGGAGGAGATGCTTGAATTTTGGTATGAAAAAATTGTAATATTAATTCACTGTTGCTTTAGCTGAGGATGGAAGATCATAAATAATTGTAACCATAAAATCTGGACATTTTCCTGAGAAAGTATGTTCTATTTATCTTTTTCTTTTACTGTGGCAAGTCAACAAAAAGCAACTGAGCATGGAAGGAAAACAATTTTTCACAGGTAAGTCCTTACAGAGGTGTATACAAAGAAGATGTGACATGGAGTATGCCCAAGTGATTGTAAAGAGGAGAGAGAGGAGGAGGAAGATGGAAGAGAGAAACCTAGCTGGCACTAGGGAACTCATTGTGTAAGCCTTCAGTGCCCAGGCACTGACCTCTGGAGAACTGGGGCTTTTCACAGCAGGATGGGGTGACCTAAGTCAGAGGCTGGGAGAACTTGAGAATTGGTAGGATCCCAACTAATCTTTACTGTAAATGGGAGATAATAATAACTATTCTTGGTGCTGCAGTGAGAACACACACACACACACACACACACACACACACACACACACACACACACTGGCTTGCTGCTTTTGTAGCTGCGTGACCTTAAGCAAATTGCCTAACCCCTTTGAGCCTCTATTCCTTCATCTATAAAATGAAGATAACATTAGTGATGACTTTGTAGGGTAATTGTGAGTATTAAAAGAGAAAACATATTCCTTACTTGTAATAGAAGTATAGTTAATGTTATTTCAGAGAACAGAGATTTACATTTTTATTTGTTTTGTTATCTTATGTGTCTAAATATTCGATTTTTTTATCTAAAGGTGCTTTCCTCAGGTAATTAGTCTTTTTATTTATTGTATCTACTGTATAGTAAGGAACAAGCTATATAGCTTTGCATTTCAAATTTGAGAACAGAGCAAATGATACAAGCAGATAGGACTTTTATACTCTGAATATAGAGATAAACAGTTTGATTAAAAGAGAAAGCTCTCCATTTGTTTATCGTCTATTTGCCCACATTTGCAGTCACCCAGTTAACAACTGCCTATTGCCTATGCAAATTACTCCCAGGCGGAGCTTAAGGAACACTTTATCAGTCTTCCAAGCTAGGGATAGATATTAAAAGAGGGACTAGAGATTTGAACTCTGTCTTACTATGTTAGAATAAATAGTGCATGACCAATCGGCATGACACAATGGCCCTAAATTTTAGTGCAGCTTACTGACACAGGACTACATAGGTGATTTAAATATAGAAAAGCCTTTTAAATATAGATAAGCTTCTGACCTTGAAGACTCATGAACACTCATAGCATAATAGTTCATGAAAAGGGTCAAGAGAACAATTCTAGAACATTCCTTAAGCAAAGTTACAACTGAAAGTGAACTCAACAACAAGCCTTTTTTGGAGCCCTTTTTTTTCCTTCCCCCCCCCCCCCCCCCCCCGCATTTTATTGATATGTACTAGTGCAAGATTTAAGGTTTACAATGAAGTTGAGGATTTTGTGCACATACATATCTGGAGTCATTTGTGAGGAAACCTAATGGGTGATATGACCCAGTTCTCCCTCTTCTCAGACTAACTCAATAGACTAGGATCTGTATTGGAAGGGGTGTTGAATAGCGAACAGCTTGATCAAACTTTAAGGAATTTCATAGGTGTCTGATTCACGGAAAAAGCTCTTTTATCATTTATGTTTTGTTTTTCATTAAAATTAGCAAGAGAGACAAGTGATGCATATATTATTCCTTTTGACAAGTCTGTCCATCTTAGGTAGAACGTTGTAACTCTATTGACTTTAAATTAACAGTTTGAATGTTCTTTTCTAGATATGGAGATCTAAAATGTTATCTTACCCTACCAGTTTTGAAACAAAGCCTCTTGGAGTTATTGAAATTTTCCCAGCAGCCTTTTTTTAGTTATCAGGTGTGTCAACACCTGGCTCTGAGTAGCGGGGTGCCCTTTCTTTTCAAGGTCAGATATGTCAGTGGTGGCACCACTATACATAGAGTCCATCTCTCCCCAACTAGTACCCATGATCTCCGAAGAAGGATCGAAAACCTCAAGAAATAAAGGATATTTTCTTTATGTCTCTGTAGCTCCCATGAGAGAACCCTGAGTCCCAGATACTTTTTGTTCTTGAAGGAGGAGCCTAGGAGGAGAAAATCAATCCAGTGAAATATAGGCTGTTCAAATGGTCCTGTGTTTTCAAAGACAATTCAGAGTTAATATTGTTTTCCTTTCTTTTATATTGGTGTCATTTCTCCCTGCTATCCTAGCAGTTCCTGGACCAGACTTTTCAGAGAAGCATTATATATATATATATATATTCTTCTCTTTTTAACATAGTGTGGCTCTCCAGTTCCCCAGTAGCTGTTGTGGACCTTGGGATAAATCTTAACTTTGCTGACTTTCTCTGGCATTCAGAGACAGATCATATCCTAAAGCCTCAATCTTTTTCCTGCTTAAACTTTGCCAAGTGTTAGACTTTTACCCCAATTAATGATGTTATGGAGACCTACAGTTATTTTTTTCAATTAAATGATGTTTAAGACAGACATTTTAAGCAGGATTTAGCAGTCCCCCCACCTCCCTTGTCCCCTACCCCAACCATGCAACTCTTCCAGCTTACTCAACATAAGCCAGAAGCTGTTTTCATTCAAACTTCCCTGGTGACCCATCAGTCCCTCCTTGCTCCACTGTCTTCATATCAATACTTTAGGAAATTTCCTTTGCACACCTGATTTATAAATTTCTATCTTTATTTTTTAATCTTTATCTCTTATCCTTATATTCAGTCAATATTAAGGATTTATATGTGCTGGATGGTGTTCTAGAAAGGATTTGAGATTTGATACAAAGCAGAAGAGTCACAATTTCTAAATCTCTAATACTTTTCTTCACCATCAAAAGTTCTTTTGGCGTGTTAGGATCCATATGTATAAACAGCATGCATTGTGTTCTTCCCAGAACCTATTTTCCTGTTCTTACTGATGCCACTGACAGGCTCCACAACTTGGGTTCAGAACCTTGGCTTTGTCTTCAACTTTCTTCTCTTCTTACTCTCATGGCTAACTATTTTTCATAAAGCCACCTTATTCTCTGGATCTAGCATGTCTTCACTTCTTCACTAGCATAGCCTTCTCTTATTTTTCTATTTTTTGTGTGGGTAATTGCAGTAATTTTCTAATCTCACTCTTTGCCTTTTTCAATACTAGAGGTTGTCCATATTGAGTTATGTCCATGGCTTTTTTTCCCCGTTAAGGCAGGGCCTCATTACGTTGTCTAGGCTGACCTGAAACTTTGGAACTTGCAGTCTCTTGGCTTAGCCTCCAGAGTAGCTGGATGACAGGCGTTACACCATGGGTTTGCTTCTTTATTTTCATTCTTACCTTATTTTATTTCATTTGGAAATATTAAAATGTATGTGGATATAAAACATATATATTAAAGGATCCATAGTTTATCCTTATCAAAATTCAGTCTAAGATTTTTTAAATAAATGTTATCTTACCTGTTGCAATTAAAAGTTTGGCTATTAAACTTCCTACCTTTCAAAATTAAATTTTCAAGAATAAAATATTTGTAAAAGGTGACACTTTGGTAAATACTTAAATATTTATGTAGATACGTTTGATTATTTTTTATGAGATGGACAATGGATTCAGGCTATTTTTGAGCTGTATTTCTGGAGGTTTATGCACATTATACTCCTACAATATGTTTTTTGAATACCTCAGAATATCCCACAAAACAGAAAATTTGACTGAAATGAGGCTGATTTTTTTTTCTGTGCTGAACTTTTAGTGACATTGTTTAAAATTTTTTCTTCAGCTGTAAGTCTATGAGCTGACACATTTAGCATTTGCCTTGTGAGAACAATGTTCTGTGGCAAAGCTTGAATAGAGTGGGGGCGTGGTAGATAATGACTTTTTCCCATATTTAGATCCTGTGATTTATGTTTCTCTTGCTCTTACTGGAGCAAGATTTTTATGTGGGAACCAGTACTAGGCTTGATAAAGAATCTGAAATTTGAGAAACTGACTTTTTTTTTGCTAATTTTCAGATTCTTCACAGTTGATTTCATGTATAATGGTTTTCTGGAACTAAGTCATCACATGTAAGGATCTCTAGTTTTTCTTTCTTCCTATATAATTTATAATGATTTAAGGTTCAAAAGAAAAATCCTAAATTCTGTAAAATTATTTTGCAATTTTTTCATAAATTATGATTAGAAATGGCCTATATCATGGTGTTTAAAATAAATTTGTTCTAATTTATAATTATGTGAAAGATTGCATAAGCCTTTGGAAATAATTTTAGATTTAAGTACACATTCAAGTATACATATTGCATGTTGCACACTAATTAACATTTTAAAAAGAACTTTACAATGTCCTTAATCTAGCCAATAGTTTGGCAAAGAAATAGCCCCTAATTTTACCAACGGCTGTAGGAAAGGCATAAAACTTTCATCACATTATACAAGCAAGCAATTAACTAGCCAAATTGCTGGCTTATTTTCATTCTCAGAAAAGACTTCTGTTTTCCATTATCATGAAGGGAAAGGCATTACCAAAAAAAAAAAAAAAAAAAAAAAAAAAAAAGTCCTTTTGCATTCCTTCAGGAGACCTACTTACTTAATGGAAATCTTAGCAAATACATTCTTTTTCCTTTCATTGGTAATGATCTAGCTACATAATAGAGGTGTAATGTGGTGAGCATCTAATGTTCTTCACCACTGGCAACAATAGCACCAATTAGGACAGAAAGAATGGCTCCGTTGTCACTTATTTCAAAGACCATTTTTATATTCTTTGTTATTATACAGTAAATACTATGATTAAACATCTCCTGCACTACTTTTTCCATTAGTATGTTTTAAAAACTTGTAATTTCTCAAAACATTTCTTAGGCATAGGAAATTTATAAATAAATGGGGTATACTCTTAACACCTTAGGGAGTGAGAGAAGTGGCAGCATATTGATTTTCTTAAAATGCATAAGATGCAACACTAGTTATTGGCCAGACTGTCCAATTTGCCATTTGAGTGGCCTTGAGCAATGAACATAATCTCTGACTCTCAAATCTTCATCTATTAAAATAGGAAGAGTTACAAGGTCACAAAGCAACAAGTAGAATAATTGTACCTGTGAAGTCTGTCACAAGGTGTCTGGTACTTTCTCCTTTGTGCCCTTCTCAGCTTACTTGCCATGCACCATCCTTCTCCCTTAAAGAGTTCATGTTTTTGTTACAGAAGACAAAAATATAAATATGAGAGAAAAATTATAAAACAGTGTGCAGTGAGAGTGTACTAAGAAAAATACTCAACAAGAAATCCCTTAACTTCTAAGAACTCTAGTGAAACAGGCAGTAGAACTTAGATTGATCCCAAAGTCTTTGGGTGTCTCCATTTTGTCCATCCACTAAGGCTTTCACTGGATATTTTTGAAGTGCCAATTATGTTACGCAGGAAGGAAGCCTTGTTGTTGTTCAATGTTAAGGTGTCTTTCCAGATGGAAATAAGTGACCATGCAAGAAGATGTCAAGGAAGAAGTACAACATGAAGTGAGCTTTAGAAGTTGTTGAGGAGTCAGGCATCTTAAGGGAAAACATGTGTTTCTTGTTGTTTTTGATGTTTTGACGTTGGCCAACTGAAAAGTTTTAATTTTTCGCAGAATGACATAATTGACCAGAATGATTTGTTTTGAAGTGAGACCAGCCATTTGTTTATTTACTTTAATTCTTTAAATGAGTTTTATTTGGTAGATTTATAATTGCAGAGAGTAATGGATCATGTGAATAGCTTCATAATCACCTTTATCAATAAGTATTTCTGTGGAACTCCTGAATGAAATGTTTTTCAAATACAAAGTCTTCTGGAAAGATCCAATAATGTAGCCACATTGAAATATTGCCATCTATATACAGTTACTCAATCTCTATGCATATCAGTATAGAAAGGTGCATAGATATAACAACATGTAAATGTAATGTATTATTGGGGTTAGTATTTTTCTTGGTAAGTGGATGGAAAATAATATACACTAAAATGAAGCAAGAAACAAGAGGGTTTTGTGAATCAACACTATACAGATTACAATTGAAATCTTAGAAATAGATTGGATTACTTCAGGAGAACAAATCTATCCTTATTAGGCAACTTACCTTTTTCTGAACTGTGGTACTTTTGTTGCGATAAAAATACCATGATTATTGACATTTTAAGCATATGGACTTACTGAAGTTTGATATATTTTAGGTTGTTATGGTTTCAGTTACTTCAGATTCCAATTTACCTTCAAATTTCTATGCTTGAAATGTAAAATGTTACATAAATACCTTTAAAAATTGCTCAGTTGCTTTCAGTATATAGCCAAAGCTCACTGGCCACTGTCTGCTACACTGAGCAGAGTCTCATTGGATTACAGTAGATTCCTATAATATGGATTATCCTTTCTCTTCATTGTTCCATGGAAATATCTCAGAAATCATGCTTAGATTTGTCCATAGATTGGACAGCAATACTTCAGCCAATTAATCTTGCCCTTGGAAGCTGGGATAGTTGCACTGCATGCCTATAGATCAAAATAACAACTTTTATTTTTTTATTTATTTTTTTTTTTTTTTGCAGAAAGAACAGTTTAGCACCCTTAGCCTCAGATGGCAGGAATTAGTGTGGCAGCCATCATAGGCTTCATAGATTCCATTATCCTCAGTATAAATATTTGGATGAGGAAATTCATTATTAAAAGGGAATAAATTATTACTACCCCAAATTTCACAAATAGGTGTTTGAACCCAGAGTTTTTCTGATATAAAATATGGACTTTCTATTACATAATATGTCTTTTCTGCTCAATCTAAATACCATCCTTATTATGCATATGACTGTCTATGGAATACTAATTGAAAAGTAAAAATACAGTGCAATGCAGTTGAAATAATAAAAACAAAAAATGACTCTGAGATGTGGCTATTATAAATGGTCATCTAACTTGTGGTGACATTATGTTAAGATGGACAAGTAGTTTACAACTTTGGGGTATAAGGTATACCTAGTGCCCTGAAGTCAAATATAATTCCTTAAAAAAAAAAATCAGTGTTTTACCTTAGAGAATTTTGTGAAAGAAGACTTTTGAGTAGCTACTGAAGGAATATTTATCCTAGGGAGAATCTGGGCATAAAAGCTGCAAGTTTGGCAATACTGTTTCTGTTGGCAAATGACCTTTGAATGACAGCATGAAAATGTTTGTGAGATAAACAAATGTAGCACCAATGGAAAACAATTGTATTTCTGAGAAACACAAGTAAGATTATACGTATGCAACTGTGCCCCCCAAAAATGGATATCAAACTAAAGAAACCCATTCATGGAAGAGTGCTTGAAAAAGAATCTGTTAAAAATCTTAAAACACTAGGAAATCATCAAGGTGAAATTAGATAGAAAAAAGTTTGACAGAATTTGGTACAAGATATAGTATAGGCAAATGTTAATTGAAAAGGGACAGTTAACACCAACAATAACTGGAAAGAAATACTAGATTTTATGAAGAAATGAGCAAAGTTGTAATTTAGTGCATCAAGTGAATAAGTAAGATAATCCCGCTGAGGATTTGAATTTCTGTGTCTTTATTCTGTGGTTTGGAGCCACAAGAGTGGTAGGACAAGTGCTTGCACAGTCAGTCTGGTTAATCAGCCAGTTCTACGACCAGTGAACTTGGAGGAAAAATCATTAGAAAAAGATTGTTATGCCCCGTTGGAAGTAACTGAGCTGAGGACCTGAAAGCTGCACATTTTTTTGCATGAGAGTTAGAATTTGCCCCCATATAGCCTGTCCAACGACTTCATTTCCAAAGGTTTTCAGTTTAAATAGTTGAAATTGACACCAAATTCTCAGAGGGACCCTTCTGTACCATGGAACATATTGACATATTTCCTTCTACTTTTGTTTGAGGACCTATAAGAACTTAAGGCCTTTTTTTTTTTTCCAGATTTACAACATGTTACTTCCTTCTGCCTTGTCTTGAATTCCTCCCACGTAGGCACAGGCATTGAGAACTCAGTCCACCTCAGTCTCAGACCTAATGACTAATCATTCTCTTCACAGACTCCATACAAACAAGATACAAAAAAATATTAAACACTTAGAAAAAAAGTGTTAGTTTGCAGTTGGTTATTTCATATCTTGCACACTTTATGAATTATTTTGTTCTGTCTAAGCTAATATACCCAGCAGCCCTTTGCAAAATCTCATATCCCACACATTCTGTTCCTTACCATGTGATTCTTTTGAGGAATCCAGTATCTGCTTCCTGCAATCAGAGTGTTCCTGCTTTGGAGGGAATAGAATCTGATAGACCCATCTTAATCTCTGGTAATAAATAAAGTAGTGTTAATTTTGATTCCATAGTATTGGTGACTAGGGGGGAAACAATCATAGTTTTCTCTTTTTCTAAAAGTGTGTAAGGTGTTTTTCATTTATCTCAAGAATAGACTTTTTGTCTGTTTATTTTGTCTTACTACTGAGTATGTTTGTGTTACCCTGAACACAGTACAGCCCGATTTACAAGATGATTTACTCATTTAACACAATGGAACATCAGTAGTTCTACTGTGAACATTCAGAAATTCTGAAAAACCCTTTTTAAAGTAAGGAGTTTGTATGGCTTCATTTTGTTCCTAGAACTATTAGATACACAGTGGCCTGGGAACCTTCTTGTAGTGAAAGGATGTATTAACTTGTCTTTTGGAAGCTGTAAGAAAAGGGTGGGCAGAGATTTTCCAGTTTTAGAGAAAGGAAAATCTTCAAGGAGTGAGAGTAGGTGGAGATAATTTTAAAGGGTGAAGAAATACTGAGCTTCTTAAGTTTACTGAAGAGAGAAAAACGATGATATAAAACCCTAGCATTGACCACAGATGAGTCCTGAAGTCATGACACTTGCATGACTTTTGACCAAATGCCATTGAATAATGTGCCAGAAATATCTTTCTTTATGCTGATGTAGAGTTTAGAAGGTAATATGATATAAGATACAAAGAGTGGTAGCAAGATAGGTTAAGGGAGAGCTTCTTGGTTACTAGATGTGGAGAACCTTGGGAAACTTTCTGAAAGGGTCCAGATAACAATTTTTTCAGCTGTGAAAGATGTGCAATTCCTATAATATCAGTTTGTTTCTACCTTTATAGCATTAAACTCTATCTTTGTAATATGAAAGCAGTCATAGCCAATATGTAAATGAATAGGCACTGCTAGAATTCAATAGAACTTTATTTTTGTTAGGGTATATTTGCAATACATAATAGTTACATTAATTTTGGAGAATTGGTACATTTATATAGCATATCTTGATAATTCTTGATTCCTTTATTCATTTTGCTATGTTGCCCCTCCTTCATCCCCTTATCTCCTTAAAGCTTGTCTTTTTGTTTCTTACTCTTCCTCCCAATTATTTCACTGATTTTTAAAAATGTATTGCTATTTTAGATTTGTCATATAACAGAAATCACGTACTATTTTACTTTCTATGTCAGACTTATCATACTTAACATTACAATCTCAAGTTCCATCTGCCCTCCTGCAAATGACATGATTTCATTCTTTATCACTGAATCCACATTTTCTTTATTTTTCTGCTAATGGGCATCTAGACTATTTTTAAAGCTCAGTTGTTGTGAGATGGGCCTCTATTAACACAGGTGTGCATGTATCACTACAGTATGATGTCTTTAATTCTCTTGGGAATATGCCCTGGCTAAAATGGAATTTCTGCTTTTAGTTTTTTGAAGAATATGCCTTCTTATTTTCTTTGGTTTTACTAGTTTACATTCCCTTCAGTAATGTGAAAGCGTTCCTTTTTCTCGACATTTTTCCAGCATTTGTTGATTTTGCATTTTGATGACAGCTATTTTGATTCTCATCTCACTAATGGCCAAAGATAATGACTATTTTTTTCATATGTATAGTAGGTGTCAGTTCTTTATCAGAAGAGTAGCTAGCAATTTTCTTTTAAATTTCATAGACATGTCTTCACTTTGAAAATTGTTGCTTTTGCTTTGCAGAAGCTTTTTGGTTTTATGCAATTCCATTTGTTAATCCCTGATTTTATTTCCTGTACTATTTAACAATAATTCTATTGGGCAAGACTTGGCTGGACTTGTGGTTTCAAGTGTTTCCTCTCTGCTATCTTCCAGCAGTTTCAAAGTTTCTGTTTTATATCTAAGTCTTTGGTCCATTTTGATTTGACTTTAGCAGAAGGCAAGAGATGGATCTAGTTTCAGTCTCTTGCACAAGGATAACAGATTTTCTCAGCACCATTTTTTAAAAGGCCATCTTTTCTCCAGTGTATATTTTTGATCCATTTTTGAAATCAGTTAGCTGAATGCACATGGGGGACTCCCTGTGTTTTCTGTTCTGTTCTTTTGGTCTTTATGTTTACTTTTGTTTCAGTACTATGCTGCTTTTATGATGACAGCTTTGTAGTGTAACTTAAAATCCAGAGTGGTGATGTCTCCTGCATTGCTTCTTTGGCTTATTATTGCTTTGGCTATTCCCTGTCCCTTATCATTCTGTATAAGTTAAAAATAATAGTTCTGTTAAGAGTGTTATTGGTATTTTAAAAAGGATTCAGTAAAATCGATATCATTGTTGGTGACATGGCCACTATGGTAACATTAATTCTGTCCATCTAGGATAAGAGATGTCTTTCCATTTTTTAAAAATACTCTCTTGTAGGTGATGGATCTCTAGGAAAGGGAAGATTTTTTTGAGAATGGGAGGGAAAGAAGAGGAGGGAAAAGCCAAGAGGAATGGAAAATGTAATCAAACAGGGTATACCTGGGCACAAATTTCCAAGTTGTGTGTTATTAACATGTTATTGAATTTTTAGATTAAGCATATTCAAAAAAATTAAGTATCCTCTTCTATTTTGTTCTTTAGACTTCTGTCATTTTTATTCTAGAGGTTTTTTATGTCCTTGGTTAGATTGTGAATGAAGTTATTTTCCTACTGTCTCTCTTGGTGTGTTCATTATTGGTCCACTGGAATGCTGTTGATTTTTGTGTGATGATTTGTATTCCACCACTTGGCTGACTTTGTTAATAACAGCTCAAAAGCATTTGGTGGGTGTTTTTGGTCTTCTGTGTAGAGTCATATCTGCAAGTAAAGATAATTTGACTTCCTTGACATATCTTTAATTTCTTTCTCCTGTTTGCATTGGTCTGTTCAAAGTTTAGAGTACTATAATATATAGAAATGGTGAGACAGTACACCCTTGTATTACTCTTGATTTTGGAGGCAATTCTTTTGCTTTCTTCCTATTCAAAATGATATTGGATGTGGGCCTGTTAGAGGTGGCTTTTATCAGTTTGAGTTTAGTCCTTCTGTACTTATTTTCAACAATTTTTATTATTAAGGGCTTTGATTGTTTTTGATTTTTTAATTTTTTAAATAGTCATTAGATTATTTATTTTAGAACACTTTTTTTCTAATGTGGTCACTTATAGCTATAAACTTCTTCCTTCATTTTATCCCACAGATTCTTATATACAGTATTTCTATTGTCATTTGATTCTAGAAAGTTTCAAATTTCCTTACTGGTATCTTCTGTAATGTATAGATTTTGCTAAAGTGTATTACTTAATTTTTCATATTTATGTGCTTTAATCTTCTGTGGATTTCTAGTTTTATTCCAGTTTGATCTTATGGAGTATATGATTGTTTCAATTCTTCCGTATTATTAAGACATGCCTTATGACGTGTTTTGGGGAAAGTTCCATGTGTTGCTGAAAAAAAATGCCCATTGTACTACTCGATAGGCAACTTTGTACATATCCGCTAATATAACTTTATTTACAAAAGTAGATAATATGCACATTTGATCTAATTATTATAGTTTTTGATCTCTGTCTGCATTGTTTTCCTAGATATTTGTGAATCAGCATGTTTACAATGTCTCATTTTAGCAAGACATAGATTTTTAGCATAGACACTTATCATTTTTCATCAAACCAACAAAGAATCAACACATTTTTTCAATATCACTCTTACAATATTTACAGAATTGCACATAAATACATTTCATTTTGTTATTTCATTGTTCTTGCTATTTCATTTTCATCATTTGCCTCAGTGTACTAGAATGTATTCACTGAGGAATCAACTTGTGATTGACTGATTTCTGTCTTTATTTTTTGATTGCTATATTTAGTAATCTTAAATTTGAAAGGGATCATTAAGAAAAGGCATCTAATATATGACACATGTATCTATTAAATAACAAGGAGAGCTAATACCATACTGTAGTTCAATAGCAAAGCATTGCTTTTTCTCTTCAAAAATTCAAAAGCTGAGAGAAAATGTCTCTAAATATCAAAATTTTGTATTTCAAAAACTAAATAATTTAATACAAACTTTACATAGTTGTCCATAAAAATACTCTTATATAGGAAAAGCACTAAAAATGTCCAGTGATTGTAGAAAGGGCAGAATACATTAAATATCAGGATCAATTATGTTGTTGCATTATGATTGTTTCTCGGGGCAAATGAATGGAAACGTGTTGTTGAATTTTAATCAGGAATTCAGTTTTGTTCAGCCTATATTCTGAGGCAAAAGAAAGTGGAAATGAGACAAGTTCACCTTACATAAAATATTCTTCAAAAATTATTTCAAAACTAATCATTAATTATGTATTAAAGAAAATAATTTCTGATAGTTTAAATAAAATAGATCTTTTGAATAACTGCACAGGCTAGAAAAACTTGGAAGATTCCACGCTGAATAGAATCAATAGTCTTCTCTGGTTTCTTACTCTAGAAATATTACTACCTGTTTGCATTGCGTTAAATGTAGTTTGCTGTATTTCAGCATGAAATTCTCTTAATTGTTGAGTTATTTTCTTTCCTTCTCAGGGAAGACTTATTTCTACAAGTTGAGACAAAATCTGGATGGAAATTGTACTTGTATTTTTTTTTGTGATAGTTATTTAAATAATTCTTAGAAATAATTTAGGTTTATGGTGCATAATGTATTCAACTTAGTCAAAGTGCTTTATCTTTTAAGTTTTATCTTTATCTGTGACAATATTTTTTAAATATATGATTAGGAAAATGTGTTAAGGTTTTGAATTAGGACAGAAAAGTGTATTTTTAAAAATTTTGTGACTGCTGCATTACATTTTTTAAAGGTCGTAGTGCTCTGGAGTCACAAAATCTCTTCAATTTCTATGCAAAGTGTGCCTTCATTATATTTTATTGCAGGCTCATTCAAATCCATTCATTAAAGTCATGTTTTCAAAATTGAAAATTGCAATCCTACATACTTATTGAAAATATGCACTTTTCCAGATTAAAAAAAATATACCTACTTGCACCCATAATTGATGGTACCATATCTTTTTTTATTAACATCTTTCAGGCTGTTCCTGGCCTCTTGTCTCATTCCTGAACAGTGAGCGTGTGTGTGTGTGTGTGTTCATGCACATGTCCAAGTGTGCACATGCAAGCCTTGGATGGAAAGTCTGTCTTGGTACCACACCATCATGCTTCCTTGTGCTTTGCCAGCTCTGTCCTTCAGGCTTTCAACGCCCTCCCCTCTAGCTGCCATGTGCCACTTGCTTTTTCTTTGGTGCAAGCATATCTCATTGCATTGGGGACTAATTAATCTTAGGATTAAACTTTTCCTCAGATAATTCTTCCTCTTATATTGTTCAAAATGTGACCACATCCCTCGGATGCTTGTCCTGTGAAGGCTTCTTGTCCATCATTGATTCCTTGAGAATCATGAAACTGAGGACATGGTTCAACATACTCTTTGATTGTCGCACAGCTTACTCTAGTCTCCTTAGTAATTTTGAAGATTTGGCCCAGGCTTCTTCAGTGGCTTTGTCTTGTCATTATGTTTGGAGGCTCAGTGCTCGTGTTGATGACCCTTGCTTCATTTCACACGGGGCAACTGACTAGTGGGATCATCCAGTCTGAGCTTCACATCATTGGGATTATATTATCATTATGGAACATACTCCATTTCTAAGGTTTTCAGTTCAGGATAGTTTCTATGAGCACTACATTGAACCCTAGTATCCACAAGGGATTCCTCATTTCTCTCTTGCCCCCAGCCCTCTGTCCTTCTCATATGCCCTCTATTTCTTATTTTTTTTCTAGTTCATCTGCTTAAATGTTCAGCTTGTACTTCAGGGACAGACATTTCAAAAGCACACACACAACCACTTTAGAATCTATTGTCCTTTTGATCTTACACCAGTTGTCTTTCATCTTTCCACAGCCCAAGTTATTCTCCTGTGTCTTTCTCTTTTGTAATGGGCCAACAAATTTAATTGACAAGGGCCTGTGGACCCAAACCAGTGCTGCTTGAGTCTACAGCAAATTTTTTGAAATCTTGTAACATTTGGGTAGTAGCAACTTTTTCCATTTCTAGTTGACTTTTTCACTGTTGTGGCCATAGCAAACATCTTCAGATTTCCAAACTGAGAGAATGTATGAATGTTTTCCCCTGTACTACAACAAAACCCGCACACTATTAAATATATGACTGTTTTCACCTCAGATAAGCACTTATGCATGTATCTACCAAATGTTTAGAAAATTAAGCATAGACAAAAATCAAATAGTATCAAATTCTGTCTGGGAGCCTGCTTAATTTTGCATTGTGGTGAATGTTGAAAAAATAGAAATGAGAGAGAGAGAGAGATAGAGAGAATAATCGAGGTTATATTACCTCCATAAATAAATGTGTATAATGCCTAGGATTCTTCATAAAGTAACTTTCAATTCTCAAAAAAATGAATTTTAAAATAAGGAATATAATTACAATATGTGGACGAAGGTATTGCTACAGAATAACTTCCATTTTGTAGTACTGGGGTTTAAACCTGTATGCTACACAGGCACTTTAATAGTTGTGTTTCTTGTACTTGTAGAGAAAGATTAAGTATATCAAATTAAAATACTAATAATGTGTTCAATAAATAATTATTGAGGAATTGTCCATCATATTTATATTTAAGGGTGTGTGTGTGTGTGTGTGTGTGTGTTCACACACACACACACACACACACACACACACACACACACACACACATTTTTTCTTTTAAAGTATGAAGGATTGAACCCATGGTCTCTGTACCAAGCTTCCTTTTTAACTTGAGACAGGGTCTCCCCTATTCAGTCACTAAGATCCCAGGATGGGCTTCTTCTTGCCATCCGCCTTCCTCAGCCTCTGAGAGTGCTGACATTACAGAGGTGTGTCGCCATATCCAGTCTGGTGTATAATATTCCTTGAAATATAAAAATGAAGAAAGCAAAGACAAAAACCTGAGAAAAAACCTGGAAACTAAGAACAGTTCCCAGTCTGATAAAAAATCTGAAGAAATTATAGAATATTATGACTTCTTCCTAAAGCAGATACTATTCACTTTGTTTTCTATAAATAGTTTTTGTAAAATTTTTGTTCTGTATATTGAGAAATAGGGTCTCAAGTATGTCTCTTTATTGAAAGCCACCTGATGGAACTCGGTGAATGAGGGCAACTCTCCCTAAACCTTTTGTTTGTGGCCTTCTAATTTGGATGGTGAAAGAAATCCAGGAAATTACAAGTCATCTCTTCAGATGGCTTGAAATTTTGTAGCTGTAGTAATAGCAGATTTAAAAAGTGAATGCAAAAAAGACAAGAACTATTGTAAAGTCTTTATCTGATTTACATGATTTTGCAAGAAGTTGAGGAAATGGACCTTATTAAAGTATGGTAATATGTCATTGGAATATTGACCTGTTGGTTGCTAAGTTGTTGATGTCATGGAATTTCAGAAATATGGAAGATTGATAGCCACTGAATGTGCCAGAAATTTTTAATGTTCAAGACCTCATAAAAATGTGATTCTGGGTCAAGAACAATTTCAGGATCATTATTGCAATTTCTGCTCCACAGCCTGGCTCGCTAAAGTCTGATATATGCAATAGAAAACATGTGTTTTGCCAAGAAGTCAATAGTCACGGTGAGTATGGCCAAGACCATCTGGTGTTTCTTGTTGCCTATACCATTGAGCTTAACCTTTATATCTCAACATTTAGTATAGTTTAGATTGTGTGGCAAAAATTCCCTCTCAGTCCCTTTAAGGAAGGAAGGAGGGGAAGAAAGTAAGGGCGGGAGGGTAAGGAAAAAGTTAGTGAAAGAGAAAGATGGAGAGTAAAAAGGAGATGAGGAAAAGGGATGAGAGAGAGGCAGGGAAAGAACTGGGAGGTTGAGGGTAAGATTCATATTTTATGTTTAGCACTGAGAGTTATTACTGGTGGGTTATTTTGAAACACGAAACATCAGTGATCTTCAGTTTCCTCAGTGTACAATTATAGTACCCCCCTGATAATCTTTAAGGTGCCTTTCAAGTCCTTTGATTTTGATACCATCCCACTCCTTTGATGTCCTTTCTTATACCCTCTTTTCATGTGTTCTGCACTTCAGCCAGATCTCACTACTAGTTACCAGTCTCTAGCCATTCTTTCTCCTTTTGATATTGACTATCAGAATTTTCTCATAACCTTTATCGCCAAGAAAGGGAAAAGCTACTTATTTTGAGCTCAATTTCTGTCATCGTGGTAGCCTCCTCAATTCCTAAAGTTGAAATTAGCTTCTACCACTGGTCTCCTTTAGTAGTCCTTGAAGTGTAGCCCTTTTATAGGACTTAATAATTTATTTCACCAATGATTTTTTGTGTAATAATATCTTTGGAGACAGGTGTCATACTGCTATCATTCATATAGTTTTCATAGCTACTGACACTCATTAATTATTTGGGCAATCAAAACATTGGGTGAATTGAATTGAATTAATTACAAATTTCTTGTCATGATATTTATTTCTATTGTCTTGTGGAAATGAGCTCTACAAGAGTCTCCTTTCATGTAGTGCTGGGGAAGAGTGCAGAGTGAAATTGGGATGTGCAATTTATTCTTACAGTTCGTGATTATTTAAATTTGCACTCTTTATAATTCTCATTATTCAACTCTGATGATGATAGACACCAATTTTTCCCAGTTTCTCATCCTTAAAGAAAGTTAAAGTAACACATTGAAAGTGACTGACCAGAGCATGTGTCTCCCAAATGTTAGCTACTTTTTCATTGCTCCTCTCATGAAAGTTAAAAAGATTTTGTACTAATTTTTTTTATTTTTATGATATTTCACCCTTCCAATGGAGACATTCTTAATATCTGAACCGAGGATACATTTATATGTATTAAAGTTAAAAAAACATTGAAAAATATCCAGGCTAGTCCTCAATACTTTATCCAAGTGAGTCGTTTTTCATAATTAAGACTCTAAATAATATTTTATAAGTTCTAAACTATGATATACATATGTTTAATACTCTTCTATTAATAAGTTTACCTGATGTCGATGGCATGTTTCTTATGAAAGTGATACAAAGGCTAACATGGCATTTTGAGTGACATACAAGCAAATAGGCCATATGGACAGCCAAGAGAAGCATATGGCTCTCCATATGTTAAACGATTTCTTTAAGATTCATAACTATAGTATTAGTAATCAGCATAGTATGGGGCCCTGGCTTAATTAAAGACTAGAGTCATCCATTTGGTAATAGTAAGCATCCTAATAACATTTTCATGAAAAAGTTGCCTAGCTACATAGTGGAAAGATAGGGCAACTTTAAAACACGAAGTTTCATTCAAAAATATTGTCGTGTAATTTATCTGGGCCTCAGAACAAGCAATTAAACAAAACAAAACTATAAAACAACAACAAAAAAAACGGTCTCAGTATGTAATCACAGTTAACAGGTACTACTTTCAAAATTTTAAATAGGACTCTGCTTTTAAGTTCCTTCAAAACTACTTGATACTATGAGATTTTTTTTGCCCCTAAAGACATGGCAATGATACTATGAAAGATATGCTTGCCCACGGTCGTGCTAGACATCAAAAATAGAATTTCCTCGTAGGAAAAACGAAATAATGCAAGCATGGTTTCTCTTGGATGAGCTACAATTCCATTTCAATGTGCTTCTTCATTGCTTTCTCACCTCAAAATTTCCCCAAGCTTTATCATCTCAATGTAAACCAGGATGGGGTGAAGAGTGCTTGTGGAATGTTGGGATACTACCCGAGTGTGCTCCGAGAAGTATCTCAGCGCTTCACTGTTTGAGCCTCCAGAAATTATCCAATTCAAACCATGTGGTTATTAATGGTAACAGCAGAGAATAGTAGCTTTATTTTTACCATAAGTTTATATCTACTACTCATTATAAAATGCAATTTATTCAATATGATTATGTTAAAAAAGTTTCTGCTTAGCCTACTGCAAAAATGGTGTACTTCCATTCTACACACTGAAGTTTTCAAAGCAGATTTTCCAACATACATTTCAGTGACCTCCAATAGATAATGTTGTTATTCAACTGTAACCTGCTATTAAGATCAGAATGGGAAACGGCAGCTTTAGAGTTTCCATCCCTTTTTGTTTCTGTTCCTTTCCTGGTGATTTCTTTTTTTAATTTGTCTTCAAATGTATCCATCCTTGGCAATTTCAAGCAAGAAGAAACAAATTAAGAAAAATATTAATTGACTTTATTTGCTCTAATGCTGCCAACCTGCATTATCTGCTTTCTTAAATGAGTTTGGAACTGCCAGCTCTGAGGGTATTACACTACATTTTGGGTTGCTGCCAGTGTATCCTGAGCAAATATATTTAAATCAAAGCTAGGCTGCTTAAATATTCATATTATGATCTTATTATGGTTTAGAGAAATGTGAAGCCATTTGAAACTTGCAAATGTGTTACTTGGCCAAAAATATCTTTGAACTGTCAGAAATATAGTTTAAATTGATGATGTTAACTTAGTTTAATAATGAAAGAATTCCACAGTCTTGTAATTGGTGATGCATTCAAAAATATCTCATTTGTTTGTGGTTTTCCGGTGATAGGTTAATACAAATGTAACCTTTTTTACATCTACTGGAAATGATCTCCGAGTATGTTACATTATTAAATCTTGTAGACTTTTCAATTTCATGGACATTGTATCTATATTTTGATTATATAAACACCCTTTTAAGACATAAGTTATATCTAATACTGATTTTTTCCTCCTGCTTCACTGGCATCTTCCTTCAAAAATGTATACTTAAATAGTATGTAAAACCTTTATTTCCACTGGCAAGCTACTAGGGTTCTTCATTATTTGAACAAAACATAGAATATAAATAAAATAAATAGTTGAGAAATGCTAAATAATGAACGGTCATTATATGACACAAGAAAGTAAAGAAGGGGAAGGCAAGTTTTCTCCCTTTGCATAGGCTGAAATAGACTCACTCCTCCTTTGGTCTGAGCCAGAAGGCTTCCTCCCTTCTGCCTCCTCCTTCTACCCTTTCTCCTTTTCCCCTCTCAGTTTTCTCATATTGGTAGCAAAACCAATTGCATATTGAAGGCATGTGATTTGGCATAAAACAGATGCATTCCATTTTCTTTCCTTCTACACAAAGAAACAATTCAGAATTTATAAATTCCACAATGCCAAAAGATATTTGTTTATTATCACAGGTTCTAATAATAGTCGAATGATCTTATTATTGATGAGATGGAGTCTTTTGAAAACATTCTGAGAAATTCAATATAAATTCATGAGATGCTGGTGAGAATTTCCAATGTCCTGCCTTTAGCCCTCCAGTGAGACATGCTGGACCTTCCCAGCAGGGACAGGACCTGGGAAGACAATGCCACCGTCTCAGACTATCCCTGGTAGTGCTTTGTGCCTTCCAGTTAAACGGTGCGGTTTCAGCCTAAGAGATTAACTAGTTGTTCCAATAGGAGCAGACATGAGACTGTTACGCCAAGCTCCTCTCTGAATTCTTACAACTAAGCCTTTGGAGGGCCTGATTCAAGATTACAATTACAGCTTCATAATCACAAGATCTGCTCCACACATGATTATATTAAACAACTGTGTTGATTATTCAAATTGGGAAGCAAAGTCTCAAAAGGCTGGGTGTAAGAAAACTGGAAATAAAGTATTTTAAGGACTCAGATGTAAAGTTTTAGGGTGATCATGAAACACTTTTGTTTTTATTTTTCATGTCTGTGAATGAATAAGTTTGTCTATATTGTCTTCAAGAACTACTGTGGATCTGACATGACTTTGAAATATAAGCTTGTCCTGATGCCTCAAGTTTCAACTATAGAAATACTTCTTTTGGTTTAAAATACTGTCTTCAGGAACTTCTACTAGCGTATAATATATTAGTGTGAAAAGCAACCCACTATCTCTGTAGGAGCCTCAAACACATTAGCTCAGCTTATCAGATAAGCTGGATGCTGTTTATCAGTGATGATGTCCCATGGGGAGGTGATGTGGTGGTGGGGGGCAGGCCCTCTGGAAATGCTTATGCTAGCTCAGAGAGGAGATAACAAGGCATGTTTAATTCACTAACTCAATCTAGAATATGATATGGCCCTAATATGGAGCAGGTCTTGGGGTCCCAGATGCCTTTAGATTGTTGGGCCTCAGCTGGAATATGGGAAGATTTTTTTTGAATCGAATAGGATGCTGAGAGGGATATAACTCATGTCAGGAGGTAAGAGAAGAAAACTTTAATAATAACATTTATGGCCTTGGATTGACAATAATGGATATCGAAAAGGTTTAGGACCTAGAAATTCCTTACTGGAATCTAGCATTAGGCACAGAAATATTTTCTTGGGATAATTTGTACTAAAATTTTCACAGGATAATTTTTTTTTTTTTTTTTTTTTGCATCTAGAAGGCTACATGGGAAAGGAGAGCAGGGAAACACAAATCCTGCTAAAGTTGTTCAGAAAAGTCAACCTCTAAAACCCTGAGTACTACATTAGTCAAATAACCAATAATTATCCTAAACATGTTATTTACCTAAGGCAACTTGACAACAGTCTATGGCACATAGTAAATGTTCAGTCATTTTGTTGAAAGAATGACAATAATTATTTAATTCCAAATGTGCAGTGTGTGTGTGTGTGTGTGTGTGTGTGTGTGTGTGTGTGTGTGTGACTGTTACTGTAATGTAATGAAAATTAGAGGTCTACGATTGGAGGCTAGCTCTTCTCTGAGGTTCTTACTTTATAAATCATTCGCAGCTATAGATATATTTATCTAAGTGGAAGAGTTGTTTATATTTTCAATTTTTCTTTTCAGTCAGGAAGAAAAAAACATGACTTTTCTGGTTTAAAACATACTTGGACAAAATAATACTGGGGACAAATCTCAAGGGTACACAACCATTTCCAGATTCTCTGGGGAGCTACAAAAACAGAATGAAGATAGTTGCATAACTGAATCCAGCCATGACAGAAATACTGCCTTTGGTTTAGTTGAATTGGTGGATTAACTGCTAAACAGTTCTAAAGAGTCATCATGGCTTACAATACACATGTTTTTCCTTAGGCAAAACTCAAGATCTGAATGAGTAAATTTGATAATAATAAACTACAACGCTGTCAATAATCAAGTCATTGTACCGGAGCATATGAACAAATTCTGTGCCTATTTTTCCTGTGTACCCAAGTTTAACATCAACATTATAGAGTATGTAATTGTAAGGAGTATGTTAGACTTAGTAAGATATAAGGATATGTTAATTAGTACCTCTTGAAGTTACTTATCGATTACAAAGTTTATTATAATAGTGTGCATTTAATGAAGGAATTTCTTGTGAAAATTACAGTACGATCATACCAAATGCAGTTAGGCTATCTGGCACTTAACATACATGGCATTTCAATAGTTTTTCTTCATATCTGTCTATAATTTCTATCAGCTAAGATAGCCTGTTGACATTTTGCTCTTGCCGAACATTTTTTATAACTAAATATGCCTTAAATAACAATTTAATTTCTCTACTTCTAAAAACAAATGCACATTTTTAAAGTCTCTAAATATAATATTCTGTGATTCAGTTTATGCTTATTTGCTAAAAGCCCTAATGAGCCCCTTTACCCTCTTTTATGGAATTAGGAATTTCAGCTACATTAACATTTAAGTTTTTGGTGCTTCACAAAGAGTTGTTTCATTGAATTTTGTTTTTATGCATAGCATAGTTGACTAGAAGTTAGAAATTATAACCTGATATGACTGATTAACCAATTCCTTGGAATCCCCAGAATCCTGTGACTTCTGCCCTGGAGGCCATTGTGGAGGGCATTTGATTAGGGGAAAAAACCATTTCACAATAAATTTAAAACTATTAATATTTTTATAATACTTTTATTTAAAATGACAAAATATCATTTGTGGACCTTGGAAGTAAATTACTTTAAAAAGTAAAGAGCAAGAAAGCACTTAAATCATTATTTTTAAAAGGCTCTTTTGTGGAAAAAAGTGTCCATGAAAGCATGTTGCATATATTTAGAAAACATTAAGACTGAGATTTCTGTTATTTAAATACCATTATTGCTGCTCCACTGTCAGATTAAATTAGTTTGTTTTTGTTGCATATTTTATATATTTTTTTTCAATCTGAGAAGAAACGTAGCTTTTTATAAAGAACATTTCTAGAGAAATTTTAACATTAACAAAAGCCTCCTCGGTATTGTTACCTTAAGAATTTTATTGAATTGATTGATTTGTGCAAGGTGTGAATCCATCCTTTTTTGACCTTTTTTTTGTTGTTGTTGTTGATGGGGACTTTCTGTCCTTTACTTCTGAGCATCGGGTCTTTTTCATTTTGGTGCACAAAATAGCCGATTAGATTCCCATGGCCTGCTGGGACAAATGAGAGGATGCCGGCAGCAGGAACTTGCTCTTCCAGACCTGTCCTCCTGCAGTGCACCCCCAGAACCATATCTGTTGAGAGGCTCTGATGATACTCACCAACCTGGCTTCTTGTTGAGGCATCACGGTACGAAGTTCCATCACCAAGGAGCAGGATTCTCTCTGTATCCTGTGCCTAGCACAAAAACGTTCACTGGGGAAGCCCAGCCCATCTGTGTTCACAGTGACCTCTGGTTCCACTATGTGGCCTCTTTAGCAAGACAGGGAACTTGTATCAATCCTTGTGATGTCTCCTCTGCAAGAAGGTTATTTACACACACTGCATATTTATTTTTAGGTTGAGTCTATTGGAGAACATAGCCTCTCTGGTTCCAAGAGGCACGTGATTTCTTGATTTGAAATTCATTTTTATTCTGTTTTCAAAGATTTCTTGATTTGAATTTTTTTATTCTATGAAAATGTGGCTTTTTCAGTTTAAAAATCATTTGTGCATGTGCTATGTATATGTGCATGATTGTAACTAAATGTTTGTGACTTTGGTATTTTCAGAAACTAAAAATATCAAAGCATCAATTTTTTTCTCCCAAAAGTTGGGTCCTAAAATCAGAAGCATAAGGACAGTCTAGTCTGCTGGTTTTGGCTTCTGTGCTATTCGAGGGTAGAGGGCTAAGGTACTCAGTCTACCTTCTTAGCAGGGATGTGATTTTATTGACCAGAAGCAAAACCTGTCAGCTCACATGTGATGGGAACTATCCATGCATGATGTCTAGCCCAATTTGGCAGGCTCCAAGGGTCCTTTGAAAGGCCACTGACATTTCTGATGATTACTGAAATTGAATTGAACCTTTGAATCTTGTCATTTAAAGCAGGGGAGACTCAGTCCAAAGAGGAGAAAGAGTAATAGCCATGCACTACAATATCTGTTGATGTGCCAGAAGCCGTTTAGTCTTCCATTTAGACTGTATTTCCACAAATATAGTTACAATATATTTTAAGGAAATCCATCATGACATACATGTACTGAAACCACTTTCACAGACTTTAAAAAATATATTCACAAAGTAGTTCTAGCTGAATATAGTGAATGATTTTTTTAGAAGATACAGATCATCTTGGACATGATAATTATGATTCTTGTTACAAGTTAGCCTTAACTATGCAAAAAATAAACTTCATAGAAAGTTCAGGATTAACATTTTATGCACTATCGGAGAGGTGACCAAAAATACAGTGGATGTTTACATTTTTAAAAATTCAGTGAAATACACATTGTAATTAATACCATTCAAAGTACTTCCCTTCACTTCCAACATACTTATCTCACCATCCCTGCTAATCTCTGAAGTGATCCTGGAAGTCTGTTTTATGAGTGTCCTCAGTTGCTCTCTTGTGACTATCTCAATGTCATGAATTTATGCAAAACATTTACCTGTTATGATTATTACCACTTTGGAGAAGAGTCAAAATTTTATATTGTCAAATCTGATGAATAAGGTTAACGAAGACGCTACTGTGCCTTTCTATTAGATGGTATTTGTAAGATGTATTCATCAAGTTGTTGATCATACCTCCTAAAGATACTCATGGAAGAGGTCTTCTAGAGTTGCTTCAAAACGTGGTGTGATGAGTGTGTTTAAAACAAGAGGGAGTATGTGGATGAGGATTAATGGTGATGTCTTTTAGTGTCATCAATTTTAAAAATTTAGACATTCACTATATATTTTGATGCCTCCAGGATTTGACCTTTTGTAGAGTTCAATGAAGAAGACCCAAAAAAATAAAGGTTCATTGTAATCTACTCAGTGTCTCCTCGTGTAATCCAGGGGAAGTTTGTTTTGGGTTATAGAAACTGCACATCTCATCCGTAGCCATGTTCTCTAAGTACTGCCTCTTCCCTCTATGCCTTTCAGTTTTCTGCATGTACCATGACCAGGGCAAAGCCATAGTTTGTACTACCAGTTCTGTTTCAGCATTCGTTGGCTTCTTTCTACTTTCCATCCCTCATTTTCTCAAGTCATATGTCCCTGTGCTCTGTGCTTTTCCTGGCATCATTTAGGCATGCTTGTACTTGAACAAATGTTGCCAAGTGAAAAAGCATTCTCCTAGATTAACTGTTGTATGAATCCAAGAGCCAGTCTACCATGTTTTGATGAAATAATGTGGAAATAAATGTTAATTCTCAGTTGGAATTTATTTCTTCTTGACAAAAATAATAAATAAACAAATTTTAATGTCTGGCCAAGTTCTTACACCACATTTTTATTAAATAGCCAGGAAAATATTTCACTTTTGAAGATTTTTATGATTGGAATGCCAGAATAATTTGTGGTCATCATAACATAGCCAGATTTGTAATTCTAATCTCATCTGCAGTGTCCCTTTGTCCCTTAGGTAATTTTTCTATAGTGATTAAGATGGGCACAGTTGGGAGACCATTTTTCTGCCTACCACAAGACTGCTCAGGTTAGGGATTCCAAGGAGGATATTATTTTGGGTTATATTATACCAAAACAAAACAACAAAAGGTGAAAGGTCAGAGACTGAGTTATACATTAGTTTTCTAAGTTTTAAGCCCAATTCTTGGATATCTAGTACTTTTCACAGAGTGAGCATGATAGAATGTTGTCTTTCCCAACATCCTTAGCTATCATATGTGGAGCTGTGAAATAGTTCACAGGCTGCCTGTTTTTTGTCTTGGTTCTGATTTATGTGGGTTTGAGGACCTCCATGTAAACTTGGGGAGTTTATATTCCCTGCCTATGCCTAACATTGCTTAATAAAGTTGAGACACTAATTGTACTTTTTTCAGGATGTTAAATGTTAGTGTGCAAGTGTGTTGTGCAGTTGTGTTTTAGGACCTTGTCCGATATGTGTTATGTATTGTTTTGCAGGAGCACACATTACTACTTAGTGGCCTGATGTCCCTTACTTAATCATATTTTTCTGATATCAGAGTGTGTTCCATCTGAAGTTGGACCCAAGGTCCTTTTTTTAATTAATGGATAAGAGAAGGGACATCCTGAAAAATGTTTTAAAGTGGAGAGGATATTTTCTATTTCTCAAAGTCATTTATGAGAATGAATGATCCTGTGATTTTGGGGGGAAAGAAACACTTAGCTTTTTCCTTCAGAAAACAGAACAAAATTAAGACACTGTTTTAGAGTAGAAGATTTCAGGATATTAGGAGACACTTATCATATATATATATATATATATATATATATATATATATATAATATATATATTCTTTTTTAAAGTAAGTACAGAGTACAGGAACTTCTTGTAAATTATATTTTTTGTCAGGATTATGACACATGCATACTTGCTTTTATCTGTATGCTAGGGCAAGTAGTCCCCAAACTTTTTGACAGTCGGGACTGGTATGGTTGAAAACTTTCCTCTCAAGGCAAAGGAGTAGGAAGGGTACATTTGTTCTGCAGAGTTTGCTGGAGGATAGCTTTAATATGGCAATAGAAACAGGAGCACAGGGAAAGCGAAGCTCCTTCTGTCAGTGAGCAGCCATATTGGAACCTGATAGAAGAGTTCTGACAAGAGACAGGGCTTCATTCATAGCTCAGTTCCTGCTCACCATTCATTGTTTCTACATCGTGGTCCTGCCATGGCCATGAACTGGTACCAGTTTGTGGACCAGGGGTTGAGGACCCCTCCTTTAGGAACTTATTCAGGCCTGTACAGTGCTTGTAAAGGTTATGTGAGGATGAAATTATCACTATTATCACTATTGCCCAAGTGAAGACAGAGAGAGGACTGAAGGATGACATGCTGAGAAGTGGGGCTGTTGGTCAAGGGGACAGGAAGCATTCATTCTGATTGACTCTCCTGTGTACTCCCAACATGATACGTGAAGCCATGAGGAGAGAGGGCATTAAATGGCGGGGATGATCTCATCTGACTGCCACATTGATCTGATAAGAATACACCTAATTATGAAGAGTCTGTTTTCCATGAACAAAAGTTTATAATATCGAAGATTTTTGTAATAAAAAAGCAAATAGTTTTGCATTGATCTATTAAAATCACATAGATGAGCCATTAGCTACCTTAAACATTTCAGATAAAAATCTTTTGATAAATTATGTATCAAAATATTTTGTTTGAAATTTGAATGAAGTATAGCAATATGACAAATTGTCATTCCAAAGAATATTCTATTAACATAATATTTTAGCTTAAATAATGATATTTCACAGGCAGTATTTCAGAGACAAATCACTCAGTTTATAAGAAGCCATTCAAAATGTATATATTGAGAAAATGAATTACAATATATTCCTATCCACCTTTGAGTAGGGTTTTTATCACAATATTATGTAATAAAGCCTTTGTATGATGTGATATTACTATTTCTTTGAAGAATTCTGTGGTAAAGAATAGTAATTTTGCTAAAGAGTTATTGACTCTTTTGACACGAGGTATAGTGTCTAGGATGGAAGTGAAATAAGAAGAATAGAAATTGTATTTCGTGTCCCACATTGTCCTCACATCAACCTGGGAAGCTTAGTTTTATAAAGAATATATTGCCTGATGTTTTAGAGGTAGTTCTTAAAATCTTCTTTGAAATAAATTGCTTAAAAGTCAAGGACTTCCTCAGTGATCCATTTCCCATGCATCTGAGGTAAGAAGGTTCTCTCTGCCAGCACCCGTGAAACTTTGTCTCTTTCCAAGAATGACTCAAATCTCCATCACAGTTGGAAAGTCAGGCAAGGCAAAGGGACTCAACACAAAGAGTATTTCCTAAAGACAACTCTGAGGAGCAGTAGTGTTTTGGGCTGTGGTGATCCAAAGGAAATTTCACTTGAGAAACTGGCTTAGACTGTATCCCAGGCTTTCTCTGACTGTAAAGAATATTTTTTTAAATTTCATGCACTAATGTGCATTGTAAAATCTCTAAGAGAAGGTAGAATGCAAGGTACATGTTTTTTTTTAATAACTTGATTACATGATGCTATTTTTGAGTATCTTCCTTCTTACTGGACACTCTCTTAGATGAAATTCCTATAGGTATAAATGACCAAAGAATACACATCAGTCTTGGCATCAAAACAGTTTTGGAAGCTACCAATTCAGGCAACAAGCCAAAACCAGAATCTCAGAAGATTGGCTGTCGTATTACAATATAACTGAAAGAGAACATTAATGTTATTATTAAGTGATGCACAGCAGAGAGGCATATGCAGAAAGGAGAATGGAAAAATACAATTTATGCAGCTATGTATTACATCAGGTTTTAGGCATTTTTTTTGGTGGTTTCTTTTGAGCAAGAGAAATTTTCAGTAGAACAGGTATAAATTTTGTTCATGGCTTTCGGTCACTGCATTGTCGTGATCATTTGTATTAAAAGACTATGGTAGATTCTTTATAACAATGTAGGCCTCTGAAAAGATTTTTACTTGGAAGAGATAAAGCAAATCAGGGGAGTAGACCAGGGGATTGGGATTAGGTGAATAGCTCTTCAGAAGCCAGGCTTGGTAACAGGACTCTTAAATTCTCCTGTCACTATTTCATCATCTTTGGCAATCCCTTCAATCATCTTGAAATGGAATATGGCCAAGGAGGTCATTGACTTGAAAGCAAGTGACTCTTGACTTTGGAGAGATTATTATAAATGTTTATTTTCAGACTTGACATTTTGACAGGGTAACTCAGTAAATGTACAGTGGGATCCAGATGAAGTTGCGTGGAATTGCCTGGATGGTTCTGAGGGTGTGTGGTCCAGGAACCACTGGGAGCAGAGTATCCTGCAACCTTTGTGGCTTTGATAAATCCATTCTCTCTCTGAGTAGGAGATAACCCCTAGGACATTGCTTGTGTTTTTTAAATCAAAGAAATTTGAATATGTTACGATCCCTATCAGATCAAGTATTTAGTAACATGTCTCCAAAATAAAATTATCCTCAATTTGGACGATGAAATTAACTTAAGTCTGATGGGAGTGATGCCAGCTGTTTTGACTAGAGGGAACCAATTTCTCAAACCACGAGGTAAGATGGTCTTTTTAAATAAGCAAGTATAAGAGCAAAAACAACAATAAAAACAACAGTAAATCAAAGGCATGCTTATTTAAATCTTGGTCTCCTGTCAAGGTTGTGGTCCTTGACACTCTGGTCTATTGTGTTTCTCATCCATTCAGTTATTTCTAAAATATTTTCTTCTGTCATTGCGAATGTCCTTAATTTGTCAGTGTTTTTTTTCTCATATCTCCTTCACCTTGAAACCCTTTATTCTACCAAATAAGGTAAACCAACATTTATTAATAATTCAGTTTACCCCACAGTTGCATTTCATAATAATTTATCATGATATTCATTAATAGGATTATTCTACACATTTTATTAATTTTGCTTAATATATGATTTAATAAATCCAATATTCAGTGTGTGGAATTTTTATGTCCGGAATAATATGGGAAGATTACTACTAGTTGAATTTCAGTACATTGAACAACCCTAAAAATGACGAGTAACCCATTGAAGATATGTTTTTCATATGCTGTGTGTAAGCATTGCAATTCCTTCCCAATTCGTACAGTTACCATGTAAGGAAAAACATTTTGAGTTAGTGAAAACATGTTCCTTAGTTACTTTGAAATACTAACTGCAAAGCCTGCCACTCTTTGAAAAGCTGTTTCCCGCCTTCCATGTGTCAGGTAGTGTATATTGTCTCTCATTCCTCTTTTTTCAAGGACTTTGGTATCTTAAGTAACTGCCTTGAGATACCCATGCCTTCCGGAGGCTGTAAAAGAGGCATCTTCAGTTCTAGGCAACTGTAGAAGCACAGTCATATTTTGGGAGAGTTAATGTGCTTTTTAGATTTTTTATTTAAAGAAGAAAACCCTTGCAGATGACGAAGGTAGAAATCTAGGAATGTTTCTTGATGCTTGTGTGAAATAGAACAGAAAGATATCCTTTTGACTGATTGGGTTTTGAAGGATGGATGAATGTTGAAGGTGTTCACTTATCGCTTTCAAAAGACTTGTAAAACTAATTTCCTTTCTTCTGAGATTTGATCTAAGCACCTGCCGATATACATAAATAGTAGCTTTGTCAGATGACACACACAAAATGAAATGTCTGTTCATGTATTCCTGCTTTGCCAACTTTGCATATAATAAGATACATTTTACAGCTTTTTCCAGCAACAGAAATATGCTTTTATTGTGTAATTTAAAACCATTTTCTTTCTAAAATTTTAAACAAATTGGGAAATTTTGAAATTGAATTGTTTCTGGACCAGAGAAAGCAGTATGAATGGAATATACATATAAATAATTGAAAAGTGAATGTGAGATAAAGCCAAAAATTCATTTGCATTTTTGAATAAAGCCAAATTTCATTTAATTATACTGTAGTGGGCTTTAAACATATATTTTTAGTCAAGTCTGTAAAACTGCCAGATGCAAAAGTAACACAGATAGGCCAGTTACGGATTGTGCTTCATTAACATAATCAGAGATTTTATAAAAGATAAAAAGCTTTCAAGGTTTGGATTGGAGACAAGATTTTCAGATCTTCCATGTAGCTGGTAAAAAATGTACAGTGATTCAAATGCACAGCAGGGCAAACCAGAGTCTTCCATTCCTGTTTTTCTTAGTTAACTAGCCTGTGGCTCTAGCTCCCATTACACAGTATTGTTTTTGTGTACTCTGGTGCGGAGAGGCGGCTGGGTGAAAGGTTTCAAGGGGTGCTAGGGAAACGTTGCACCCTGCTTGATGAGAGCTAAAAATGCCTGTCAATTCTAGTCCCATTTTCTGACCCTAAACCCAACACTATCAAATGAGGAGGATTCTAGTTTCATCAGGACAGTGACTACGAGCAATATTTAAATAGAATGTGGGTGGTCCTTTTCTAGATTCTCAGTGGGAGTGAGAAGTTTACTATATTCCCTAATAATATGCCAGCTAGAAAATTCTGTGGTTTCATGCTCATAGGAGGGAAAATAAGACCATCTGTTCAAGGGTATATTCAAAATTTCATTTTCAGAATAGTTCATCTGGATTGATGATTTAAATTATTTTACCACATAGAATACTACTTATTATTTTTATATAAAATTGAAAGATCACACAAATGAAAACCAATATGGGAATACAAGGTAAGACAATTACCTTTCTTGTACTCCCCAGTGCAAGACATTAGCTGGTCAAAGGAAATTATTTAAAATACACAATGTTACTCTTCATTCTAGAGGATGTTAATACCTTGAGCCTGGGTAGGTTAATATGCTGTCGAGAATAATAATTATTATTATTACAGATGAAGAAATGATATTATTGACAAGTAATGCTTATTTACAAAAGCTAACAATGGATTGAATATTTTTAAAGGACAGATTCATAGTTCTCTAAATTTAGTTGCATAGCCAGGGCCATAAAAGACCCTAAATGATTTTATTCCTTGTTAAGCAGTATTTTAAATGTTTTATACTGTATATTTTCATCCTCTTATTTATTAATGTCTTGGTCAAATTTCTTAATTTTATAGTCACTTTAATTTCTAAGCTTGTCTAATTTAATACTCGACTCATTTTATCCTGTGTCACCTCCCATTTCAGGCCTGGGAGTTGTGCAGCTGTTCGGAATGTAGTCGTTCCCCACCTCACCTAGACACTCCTCTTTCCTTCTCTTGAGAGCCCCATTACTCTGGGAAATGGCGAACAAGAGCAAGGAAATGAGAGCTCTTCCTTGACCTCATTCCTGTTGTAGTTCTTTCTGTTGGAGGCCAGTCATTTTCTCGCCAACACTGCTTGGATTTTAGTGGATGCAATTTCTTCAGAGGTTCTGTGGTTACTTTCCAGTGGGGAAGTTCCTTGACAGAGATGTGGCCTGACTTGACTTCTTGCTTTGTCTCACGTAACTCAGCCTGGCACAGTTTATTATTAACTCCTATTACTAGGTCTCCTTGATGATGGTTAGCTTTCTTGGGTAGAGTGTTAGCAAAATGACTTTAAATGCCTCTCTTCTTTGCACCTGACACTTGTTCTCATACCCTTACTGGAGAAGTTTTTAGAAATGTGGGTTGCATTACTACAAGTACCTTTTACCCCTATCCTGTCTGTTTTCAGTCCTTTTGCTCATTTATGCAAGGAGAGGCGACCATGAACTCGTTACCGATGTAGATCTCAAAATGAAGAGCAGTGTGCCAGTCTTCTTTTCCTAATGAAACTTCAATTTTTAGGTGACATTATTTTTCAAACCACGCTGTGCAGATGCAAGCTTTTGGTTTTGGAGGGTAAGTTTCCTTTCCCTCGCAACATCTCACCAGAGTGATCCCAAAAGCTTTCTCTGCCCTTCCCTTGTTCCTTTCATTTATATCCAGGGAATGAGGCTAAAAGGTGATGGTCTGTCTTGGAAGGATGGTTCTGTTTCTGCAGGAAGATTGCTTTTTTCATGTATGCTGAGTCTTTGTCCTTAAGTTATAAGCCTGATCATTAACTTCTGAGAAACCAAAATGTTCTATCCCCAACCTCCCACACATCGGTAGTAAAGCAAATATGAAGGAAACAACCTAGCAAGTGCTTAGTTAAGTAAAGGGACTAGTATGATAACTGTTTGTCTCTCCTGTATCACACGTGTGAAAACACTAAAGTATAAATGTTACCTCTTGATATTATTTTCTGTCTTTATGTATAATAATAACTATAGTTTTATCCCTTCATATATTTTAATCATTTTTATTTCCCCTCCCTTGCCTTCCATCTCCCCCTCCCCATTTAACTTTCTGTGTCTGATTTATTTCACTTAGCATAAGGGGTTTAGAGTACATCCAGTTTCCTACAAATAACTCAAATTTATCTTTATGCCTATACATATGTGTTTGTGTGCACATGTGCATGGGCACATGTGTCTGTATGTATAAAACGCCTTCTTTATCCATTTGTAAGTTGAAGGGCAAATGGGCCTTTTTGAAGATTTGGCTGTTATGAGTTATACTGTTATAGACATAGGTGTGCACATATCCCTGTAGTATGTTGAGTGACAATTTCAGAAGATGTCAAAAAGAGGTATAGCTGGATGGAATGAATTTCTATTCTTAGTTTTTTAAGGAATGCTTATTCTGTTTTCATAATACCGGTTCATGCTCCTGCCAACAATGTAGCAAAGTCTCTTTTTCTCCAGAGCCTCCTCAGCATTTTCTGTGGAATCAGTAGTTTTCATTTTCATGCTTGTTGAAAAAATTTCTGGATGGGGTGCAAGAAAGAATATTGACTCAGATGTCCTTCAGCTGAGTTCCAATCTCAATTATTGTGAGTGGCTACACTAGTTGGTGACTTTGAGCAGTACCCTTACCTTCTCTGGACTTCTTATTATTATTATTGGTAAACTTGCCTTCAATTCTTTGGAAAAATCACTTAATCCCCCATATTTTGTTCAATTCTAATCTTGTGTTTTAAAATTACTGAATCAATAACATCTCTCTCAGTATTTTCATCTGTCATTTGGTTTTATTACATTGTCAATAGCTTGATATTCCACAATAATTGGTATCTATAATGTGTTTTCATTCTTGTTACAGTAGATTTTAAATGTTTTTTAGTTAATTATTTTGATTTCTAGTATCTAAAACTTACAGTTAAAGTCATAAATGTATCCATAGCTAAATATGAAAATCATAAAAGGGCTTTAAACATCACTAATCACAATTAATATAAAAATGAACTGCTTTGATTTTTGTGTAATAATCATCAATTTTTAATACCAAGGTTGTCAGAGATTTAGTCTTGCAGTTATTATTTAAGAAGTCTATTAAATGTGATCTATTTCAGAAAGATGTTAAGATGTGTAGCTTGATGAAATGGAATTTCTATTAAAATTTTTAATTTCTGTTTAATCTTAATTTAAATTTCTATTAAAATAGTTTCTTGTTTCATTCCTAGATAGCTTAAAATCAGAAAATCTTTGAACATATGCATATAAACAAAGAATAAATATGTATGCATAATAATTTGAATAGTTTTTCTTACAATGCTTTTTCATTAATAATGCAAGTTTACTTGTGTTATGAATATACAAGAATAGAAGTTAATATATAAGGCATTCAAGATGAAGTACATGTTCCATGTAACTCATAACATCAACAGAGAAATTATCTTTCATAAAGGACATTTTCTTACTGCCAAATCATACTTGAAATATTCTTTCTCTCATGTGAACTTGGTTGTAGGATTTGTATGACTAAGCCTTCTGTTACTTCCTAGTCTGCATTATTTAGCGCATAGGTTTATCATGTAATAATCTTTCATAAAAATAGGTTTTCATGCATTATCTTTTTGGTCTTTTTTAGATGTTATACTGGTATGCTGCTATGTTTTGTGTTATGTTTTTAGATTGATGGTGTTT
Organism: Ctenodactylus gundi; assembly: GCA_004027205.1. Classification (NCBI taxonomy): domain Eukaryota; kingdom Metazoa; phylum Chordata; class Mammalia; order Rodentia; family Ctenodactylidae; genus Ctenodactylus; species Ctenodactylus gundi. The sequence continues at coordinate 93,977 of PVKB01000190.1, read as the reverse complement.
GAATTTCTTTCAAAGCTCTTCTTATGGAAATTCAGTACCAAAAGATTACCTTTCAGTGCTATCCTTTCCTTTGTGTTTTTTTTTGTTTGAATTTATTTTTCTTGTAGAGATAAAATATGGTTTAGAAATAGAGATAGTGAAGATTACCTTTTGTTCTGCTGTTTTTCAAAATATCTAGGGTTATTTAGTTTGATTTCAGTATTCAATGCAGAATCCTAGGAGACACACCATAGAATTCCCATACCAAGTATATTCATTTAAAGTAGATACATCTAAAACATATTTACGGAAATATGAAGGTACTGTTTTTTTTTCTTTAAAATCAGGAAAGTCTGCCATTACATGAGATGGATAACATAGAAAATTCATGAAGTTTGTGCAGACTGAATTTTATTTTAAGTGTGCAAATAATTTCCATTTCAAGTTCTTTTTGAGCCAGCACAATGTGTAATTACAATTAGTTGACTGGCAGTTAATTTTCTAATGATTTAAAAGTATTATGTAGTTCATTGCTCTGTCCTCTTCCAAAGTTCTTTGATTACTAATTTTAAAACTGATATTATTTTTTAAATAAGAAATGTTATGTATTCAGAATTTGGGAAGCACCAGATTGTATTCACCAATAACAAAAACTTTAGATATGAGAAAAGAAGAAAAAAGAGGCTTGAGAACTACAACTTGAACTGTTTTTAATTGATCACATTTCATGTTTTCTTCATGTCAAGAAATTTCTTTCATTTGTGTTTCTTAAAACATGTACACACATACACACTTAAAAAAAATAAAAGGATGCTTGCTTTTCCTAAACCTCTGAGTTAAATTCTGAATCTGACAAGCTACTCTGGATGAACAGGTCATCCAATTTATCTCAGCTTTGTGGTTTCATTTACTTATTGTTTCTTTTAAGAATCTTGAAGTTTTTTTTTTAAGGCTTTTAGGACAAGTGACATCCCCACTCATCTTTGTGTACATATTTCTCTAGTCACCACATAGGTTTTATCAACAATTAGAAAGTCATTCTTGACAATTAGGTCACCTAAATAATAATGTAGAAAACTCTGTGGATTTAAATATACAGTGTTGGTGAATTGTGATTCATTGTCCTTACAGTACTAGGAAACAAATCCTTTCTTCTAAGAAAAAAAATAATTTGGAATGGAGTTAAAAATGACCAAGGACTTCTTTTGGTAGGCTGTACCTCCCATCTTTGAGATAGCTTCTATTTTTGTTCCAGAACCAGGTGACAACCAAGTCAAATTGGTTCCATTACCACTTATGGACCTGTTTTAGCCCCTGCCTCAACACAGTCGATGCCCTTAGGTTTCTAACACATTTTATTTGTCTGCTCTGTCATAAAGTATAACACATCCATAGCTTTGAGGAATAGACATGGTGATTGATCACTAAATGGAAAGCACAACAAACCAGAAGCAGATGTTGCTTTCTCTTGTTTTGCCTTGTTTTTCATATTTCAAGTTAGACTCATATAAAATTGGAGGGATATTGGATGATGTGGATGGTCACTGTTCTATAGATATAAAATCCTTCTGCCCAGTCCTGGCAACTGTATCCAGTTAACCGCATGGCAACCTGGGTGGCTCTTTTCCATTGCCATACCTTCCCTACACTGACCTATCGATGAGGGATGTGTCAGTGCTTCCAGAGGTGACTGTAGAGTGGATTCGTGGTGTGAAGAAAGACAGCAGGCAGCAGAACTCTCCTGTGATGCTGGTGCAAACCTGCCCTCATTGCCCTCCCCACCCACCACCATTTTTTGTTGGATTCTAAATCAAATGATGCCTTGGAACTGCCTACTTAAAGTAATCTGATTAATTTGAGTGATTTTGAAAATGCTTTAGATAAAAATCTTCAAAATACATCTTCAGCTAGAAAGAGAATCCTCTAATAACTTGGTATTGAAGAGTTGAAGTGGCAAGAACTTTATTTTTAGAGTCACACAGAGACTAAATCGTGTACTTCTGTTGAAGAGGCCAAGGTGGCTAGAATATGGGTAAAAATCGCATTTTTGGTTTTTGCATTAGATATTTTTATATAACAAATATCTTAAAGTCATGAAATATTTGAGTTAATATGAAAAATTTGTCTTGAGTATTTTGTTTTGCAACTTTGTAGATTTTTCTTATACAATAAAGACTTTATGCCTCTAAAATTATATTTTATGATAGTTATCCTTCAAGATCCTAACACCTTATTTAGTATTCCCACTAAGGCATTGTATATATCAATATTGTAGTTAAGTCTATAATAAATTATCAGAAGGAAAAAGTTGAAAAGTGGCATATTTTTTTATATTTTAAAAATTTAATATTTTTAACAGCCCAAATCACATTGTGCAAATTGGCTATTTGGTTCCCAGATACCCTCTCTCTAGTGTGTTATATAATTTGGAATTCACACATGAACAAAAAAATATGTAAAAATTAGGCAAGAAGACAGCTAAAATTGCGTACATAATATACAATTTTTAAGTTCCAGAATCATTTACCCCTCAATGTATTCAAGTCTGAGATTCATTTGACTTGTTTGATTATTGTATAATTTTTCATTTGTGTGCTTCTAAGTCATTGCTGCCTTCTCCATGCTCAATATTATTCATATTATGACTTTCAAATAATAAAACAGAATTTCATTGGAAAAAAAGAACTTTTATAAATAATGCAACGATGTAGTTGTGTACTATAGACACTGTTTAAATAAAAGCTCAAGTGGAACTGCTTTTCACAATACATACAAATATAAGCTCATAGAGAAATCTGAAGTGTTTGTATTACTGCCCAAATCACATTGCATAAACTAGGATTAGATAACCTTCATGAGTAACATAATGATTTGATTATATACAATAGGTATTATTAAAATGAGAGCGCACATAATACTGTTTATCACAATACATGAAAAAATAAACTTGTAGAAAACCTAAAATGAAATCTTTACATCAGGGGGCGTCTCTTCTACTCTTGCAACTGACAGACTTCCTTTTCCTGCGGTCCTGTCAGCAAACACTTGAGTGCTTCATTGCACGGATCATTTGTGCTTCCTAGATAACCAGAAGGTGTAACTCTTGTGTTGATCAATTATAGCAGACTTCCCTGGAGGCCTTAGAAAATGAATTCTTGAAAGAAATTCTTATCTGTTTTCCTGATTCTCTGTCTCTGATGACTGATAACACATCTAAAAGCTAATATGTGTTAGGAGCTGACACACATTTGGAAAGGTGTATTGTGCCCTAGAGATCTGTTGCTTTCCTTCACTGACTAGAATTCTATCGTTCACTTGTGTCTAGTGAATTTCAAAAATCCAACTTTGTGTGTAAACACGTCTTTGAATTTTTTTATAGCACAAATACAGTGTCAGAATCCATCAAATGGAAGATAAAATAATAACTACCATATCTGAAATATGTTGTACAGCATATAGTTAGAAGACATTAGTTAAGCTAAGAAAAACATTGCATAGTAGATGATAAACTTCGTTTTAAGTCTGGACCAAATTTAAGAAATGTGTAATCTATAAGGACATACTTTATTATCTTAATGTCTTTCTCTTTAATGCAAATATCTGTTTCTGTTATTTGTCTTGTTGCTCTTAGATTTTGTATTGTACTTTCTGAAGAATTCAGTATAAACACATCTTGCTTTTCATAAGCATAAGAAAGAAAACAATTGTATTTTCAGTAATATTTATATTTGTAGTATTTGGTAGTGTATGGAATGTATTAATGACATGAAGTTTATACAACATTGGTATTTAGAGGTAAAAATTCCACAATTTATGTTCATGAGTAGACTCTAGGAACAAGATATATATGAGAATCATTACTTCTTACTCAACTTGGGCAGGGTATGTAACTCAATGGCATATCATTTCCCTGGTGTGTTTGAAGCTCTGGATTTTATCTCCAGAACCTCAAACAAAAAGCAAATAAACAAAATTGTTCAATTAGACTTAAGTTTTATTCTTTGCCCAGTTTAAGAGCAGAAAGTTAGTTGCATGTAAAAGCAGAGTCTAATGAAGACATTTAAGTGAATAAAGAGTCAGACAAATACCAGTTCTTTCCTATTTCATCTAGAAAGATTTTATAGAAAGATAAGTTGGATTCAATTATTTTTATGAGTTATTTAGAAACAGTAAGGTTATCTCATCTTTTATTTCATTCAGTAAATATAAAACTAACCTCAGGAATATTATATGATTAACTTAAATGTTAATGGGTTGAGCTATTGTGTATTCTATTGTGCAGACTGATTGAATTATTGGAAAATGAGTGGCTTTTCTATGATTGTATTATTTGCACTCATCCTTCATAAGACTCATTCCCTAGAGATGTATTTATTTTTTTCTTTGCCGATCTCTGGTTATTTTGCTTTTATCTTTTAATCTACTCTGGGTAGGTGAAAAGTGAAGGAAGACGGATATTCTCAGGAGGCAAAATCAGTCCTTGAAGAGTTGTTAACTGGTCGGACTCTTTTATGTGGACTGTTTATTGAGAGTAAGTGTTGAACATCACTGACCAGCAGAGAAATGCAAATCAAGACAGTACTGAGATTCCACCTCACTCTGGTGAGGATGGCTTACAGTAAGAACTCAAAAAACAACAATTGTGAGTGAGGCTTAGGGAAGAAAATAACACTTCTATACCACTAGTGGGAACATAATGTAGTCCAAGTATTACGGAAAGCAGTTTGGAGATTCCATAGAGAGCTGAAAGAAGAAATCCCACTTGACCCAACTACAGCTCCAGTGAGCATATTTCCAAAAGAACCAAATTCATCCTATCATAAAGACACATGCTTATATCCATGTTGATAGTAGCACAACTCATAATCAATAAATTGTGGAAATAACTCACATGCCCGTTAACAAATGTATTAAGAAACTATGGTATTCACACAAAATGGAATATTGTACAGCTATAAAGAAAAAAAAACAGAAATGATGGATTTGAAAGAAAATCAGCTACCTTTCATCAGTAATGCTCAGGGAAAGGAACAGACTCAAAAGAATAAATATTGACTAATGTCTCTTTTATAAAAATTTCAAAGTACATGCAAAAAAGATGCTAGCACTCAAGAGAGAGGGTAGAAAGAGGAGTGATGACAACTAAGAAAAGGAAGAGACATTGAGAATTGGAAGGCAAGGGTAGGGGAGAGAAAATAATTTCAATTGACCATAAAAATTTATATGACTTTGATAAGAAGCCACAGATCATGGTTCAGTGGTAGAATATTTACCTAGCATTTATGAGGTCATGAGTTCAGTCTTAACATCAAAACAAAATAATAAATTTGTACTAAAATTTAAAAATAGTTGGCAGATAGTGGTAATTAAAGAAAAAGCTCTGGATTTTTGAAAGACTTGGGTAACTGATTTTAAGTTTTGTATATAAAATGAGAAATGCAACTATATTGCCTACTTTATAGGGTTATTGGGAATTGAATGATATTAAGAGCTTGGCATCTATAGAGATGTTATCTTTTGTGGGTAAAGAAATAATGAAGTTTTAGAATAGTGGTTCTCCCTTGAGAATGTCTCATATTTTAAAATTTCATTTTGGTAGTATAGTAAATATCATATTCTGCTTCATCTGGTTGAAGATCTGGTTCCTTCTTCTGGGTATGAAGATGGCAAGATATTAAGCAGATCCTGTTGCATGCATGTCATGTTGACACTAAGTGAAGTCAGGCTCCGAATGAAGTTTTCACAATGGTGCAGGAATGCTTGGTCACAAAATCACAGATCGTTACTCTCTTAGTTACTTTTCCTTTGCTGAGACAGAATACCTGACGCTCACAATTGAAGGGAGGAAGGGTTTATTTTAGTTCACAGTTATGGGAGGATTCAGTCCATTGATGGATTACTAGCAATGATAGGAAGGGTCAGGCAGAGAACAGTTGCTCACTGCATCTCCAAAGGAAGGACCGAGTGGGATTTGGGGAGATGTTGGGGCAAGAGTACATACTTTCAGCATATACCCTCAGTAATCTTCCCCTTCTTACCAGGGCTTACCTCACAGCACACAAAAATTTATACATAGTCCACAATTTCTTAATGTGTGACGCTGTTGAGTGCCATTTCAGAGCCAATGCAAAAATAATTTCCCAGGGTACTGTGCAACCAACCCAAAAGAGTTGATACCGTATTCAATATTTTATCATAATGAAACAGCAAATGAATCAACTCAAATTTCTACACTGGGAATTTTTTTCAATGTGTTTAAACTCTCTATCATCTAAAGTATAGTAAGATTCTACCAAGATTTTATTTGCATATATCCTTATATAATAATTTTAAAACTAAGCATTTTAAAAATACGTGTTCTTTATGGAGAATGAATAGAGGTCCTTAACTTTAAGACACCACAAGAACATAAAGCACTTGGCCAGTGATGTGGATTAAGGCAGTGTAGCTGGAGCAGTGCTTTCATACCAGCCATCCTTGGGCCATTTGTTGAGGGATGGGAGATAGTAGACCGATATTAGAAAGAGAATTGACGAGACATCACAAGACTAGTGACAAGCCCTGAAAGGCAAATATTTCCTGTTCTGGAATTACCCAAACTGGCCATTTGTAGAGCTTAGCCCACCGAGAAATTCATCAAATTATATTTCTCAGCCATATGATCACCCTTTTTTGTAGCTGTCCTTTGACTTGGTGGCTAATGATGAAACATGGGACTCAGGGCAGGAATCAAGCACGTTGGCTACTTTTCAGTCCTTTCTGTTGGCAGGCTGTGTATCTCAGGCATATGGTGAGGCAGGGCACTTACACTCATTCTAGAGGTTTATTCATATCTGCCTGCTGCAAGAAATTAGCACTGTTCACACTTGTTTAGCCTTAATAAAAGTCTTTTTAGCTGAAAAACAGGGATAAGGTCACCATCTGCCAAGCAGAAATGCCAATATCAAATGAGCAACAGGAGAGAGGTGGGCTTCGTTTAAGGGACTATTAAAAAGAACTTCAAATAGATGAAGCACTAATGGTTCTTCTCTTCACCAAGATAGACCTTAATTTACATTTTATGTAGCAATTATACTGTAACAACAGGGAAGCTGGTGTGCATACCCTGCTTGCCATTCCTATAAATAAGCACTACAGTTCGCTTTTTAAAGTACAAGTGTCTTTATGATCAAACATACACTGTCTGTGCAGACAGTACTTGAAGTTTAAGTTGAGATAGTTGTGGTTTGAATTTCTATGAGAGGCCATATGTAGATTACAGATAATGAACTCTGTTGAGTAAAAAAAAAAAATAAAGTTTAAATGAATATGTGCACTGTTAATGGGATTTTATGATTAATAAATTCACTGACAATTAAAAAATGATGAATACAATGCGTCAATCCAAAATTTTTATGTGAGTGATTTTTTTTTGAGTTGGAAGTTATTACTTCCAAAATTTTGTTCTATCAATTCAATTTTAAGAACATCTGTAATGTATAAAATGTATAAAAATGTTTCATTATTAGGTCTTTGGGTACTGTGTATTATAACAAATGCTTTATTTAGTATGCTGTGTAAACAAATTACTTTTTGCACAATGGTGCTTGGAGAAATGATTAAAATAATTACTTACATATAGTTTTAAGTAACATCACTGCTATAATCTAGTTGTATCATTTCTCCAGATGTCTCACATCTTCAGAAGTGCAGCTTTTGGAAGGTAATTGGGTGAGGGGGGCAGCATATCCGTTAGTGGCTTAATCCATTCGTGAGTTTATAGATGATTATGCTGTTATCAGGTGGGTGAGGCCAGGTCCAAAGACAGACATTGGGCATAACTTGAATCTTTTCTTGCTCTTGATTCTTCCCTTCTTGTTTGGCTTTATAGTTGCCATGAATGAATAGCTTTTCTCTGCCACGTTGTTCCACCATGCGGTCTTGAGGCCAGCCAACCATGGACTGAAATGTCTTTAGCCATGATCTAAAATAATTCTGTCCTCCCTTAAAATGTGGGTGTAGGAACATTTCTCCTAACTAAGGTATAGTGACTGTACAACCAGATATGAATATCTTTAGAAGGTTGCATTCTAGAAGAAAGAATGTTCTCCTTTATTTGGGCCTATTGTAATATTTACTATTATGATTTGTGTTAAATATTAAAATGTCAGTCTTAAACTAATGAATATAATATTTTGTTCAATGAACCACCTTTACTTTCTTTGATCATAGGCCTTTGTATGTTACCTGTATCTGTATAAACTTAAATTTTCAAATGTACATGAGTATTTTGATTGAACTATATTACTGTACTAATCCTAGGTACAACATCAGTAGCCATTCAGTTGAGGAGAGAATGAGATCCAGTTGGGATGTAGACCAAAAATGAAATCAATGAGCTAGGACATTGATTACTTGTCTTTTTATTTTGGTTTCAGAAACTTGGCTTACACAATTAAACGTGTTAGGTAGGAAATGTCTAGACAGTCTGAAGATCTCATTTCTATTGGTACGGTCCCTAATCTCATTTTATTGACCTCATTTTCCTCTGTAACCTTTACTTTTTAGCCATCCGTACCATTTATTCTAACTTTATTATCAATGATTACAAGAATCATTGTTTCGAAGGTAGTAGAAGTGACATTTGGTGGATGGCGCCATGTCATATAAGTATTCCCTTCTCACCAACGGAGAATTGTTTCCTTATATTTTAAGGTTAATATGCTTTTCACGTGGTTGAGAAACCAGTCATTTATCATCACAGCTGTTTCCTGTATATATTCTTCTAAAAGCCTACATTTTGGTTAGAAGACAAAAAAATTTTGATTTTAGTTCAACAATGATTTGAATTAAATATAATTTTAAAAGTAATGTTAATCTGGACTTTTAAAAGTCTTTGTTAATGAATTTATTATCTTTTCAAATTTTACCATATTATTTCCTTGGCTAACTTTAACTGTCTGTTTACCAGAACAGGTTTTGACATGAAATTTCAGATTTCCTATTTAATGAAACAGATTAAATGTCAATGCTTCGATGTCTTATCTTCAGGAACTGAAAAGTGCTTCACAATGAATCTGAAATTTATTTTTTTAAATTAAAAAATCTTTTGATTATTTTATTTGAGCAATAATTGTAATGGCCTATTATAAAAATACTTATTTGAAAATATTCCTGTTTTGCCTGTCAAACTCAGACTATAGGACTTACCGATTCTGATAAACCTATCAGGCCACACGGATATCAGCAGAACTTTTAAATATCATTGGCTCTAACTTCCCTGACCAGCCCCCTCGCAAATCTAATGCTTCCTCATGGTTTCTGGTAGTTTAAAATGGCCCTTTCAAAGTTATTCTTCCAAAGCATTTCTGCCGGTTCCAAAGAGGTTTCTATCCTGTGTCACATTAGTTAGGAGGGAAGACAAGGATTCTTCATCACTGTCCACTGAACAGCCATTTATACCAACTATTCTCAGGAACATTAAACTTTCCTTATGATCATAGGACAGCAAAGGGAAGGGTTATGGCGCATCAATTCAAATGACTCCTGATTGAAACTTAGTAAACCCTGCTGTGATGTTGTTGGTCAGGGTTTCAGTTGGCTCTCACTTCACAGCGTTCCGCTGGTTTCTCTCTCCTGCTCTCCTCCCATGGTTCTGTCTAATGTTCTTTTTCCGTTTTGGCAGGAGTCCCCCTCTTTCCTACTTTAAAGGAGATTTCATCTTTATACTCCCCGCGAAGTCTCACTCTGGCTTTGTTGCCTTGCTTTTCACCTCTGCCAAAATATTGCTTTCTAAAAAATCGGGAAGATATTTTTCAGATGAAATTTCCTTTGTAATAGAAATTCTCAGATTTGCTGTTATGGTAGCATTTTTTAAAAATGTTGTTACCTTGAGGAATGTTTTACTTAAGACATTATCTTTTTGTGTTGATGGGAATTGAACCTCCTACCTCACACATCCTAGATAAGTCCTCCTCCACTGAGTTACAGGCCCAGTTTAGGATATATTTAAAAGTATAAATTCATTATAATTCTGTAGATATTTAGTACTGAAAATAGATTTGAGATTTATTATTAAGACTACTTTTATTTTCGAGTATAAAATGATTATATCATTCCTCAAGACTCAATCAAAAATATATGAAAAAACAGAATCACTACTGCCTTTGTGAGTTATATATCTGTATTTTACTTGGTAAGTATTTTTTCGTGATATCTTTGCATACACACACACATACACGTGCACATGTATATAAACATGCATGCATTAAATTTATAATGTGAGAGTTATATGAACATTCGACATTGAATATGATGTGAATAATTTCCCATGTTAAAAATTCAGATAAAAAAATAATAAAAATTTTGTTACCAAGGTTTATCATCACAGATTGCCTCCTGAAAAGTGCACTGGCAGCTTATAGAAACTAGGGTAAAGGCAGCATCATGTTCAATTGCTGTTCTTAGTGCTGTTGATTTTGTTAGTCTGAAAAATATGATATGCTCATTGAAAGTGGTAGACCTCTTCAGTAGCATTGGTAGGGAAATACTAGCTCAAATCTTAAGAATGTAAAAGCAGGAAAAATCTTGAGCATGAAGCAATCTATATGATGTAAGGGAAATAGCTCATGAATGATGTGTTGGCAAGTGGGAATGGCAAGAGCAAATGAAATGGGTTTTGGAATTCTGATGTCAAGTCCTCTCCAAACCTATGGGTGATTTTGATGTCAAAATGACTCTGTTCCGGGTTAGTTTAGCTTTAAAGTTCATGTAATTAAAATTATTCTTAGCAATACAGTGATATTAATTTTCTTTAATAAAACTGAAGAAATACATTGTTCTGATGTTGGGGAGGTGTTATAAATTGGGATTAAAAGGTACAGTTTTTAAAATCGTTTTTGTTGTTTTATAGAGAGTGTCTAGGCTGCTTTTGTCATGTGGAATCTATATCTGGTGCAGGTTTATGTCAGTCAACATTCTTAAACCAGTACAAATCTTCATATCTTGCTGTAAGTCAAGAGATAATTATCCATTAACTAATTAGCTCTCATCCTACACAAGCGAACGTTCCACTGGACTGCATCCTTAGATATACATAGATAATCTTGTTCTTATAAATTTTAAAAAAAATGTGCTTTTCATTTTTTTCCCATTTTATTGGTGTGGACAAGGGCAAAATTTGAAGTTTACAGTGATTTTGAGCATTTTGAGTACATACATATTTTGGCAAGGTTACAAGACCTTTTCCTCTTTCCTTTTGGCCCACGCCCGACCCACCCCATCCCCCCAGTTTCTGTTATTTTCCACATTAAGTTCCATAAGATAGTTGTGATCTGGGTTTTTGATATCAGAGAAACCATTAGATATTTCACTTTCTGCTTCTGACTTACTTCACTAAGCATGATGGTGTCAAGTTGCCTCTATTTGCCTACAAAAGCCTCCAACCTACCTGACTTCATAGATGCATACTATCCTGTGGTTTTCTTATATTTTAAAATTATTGTCTAGTCAATAAAGTTTTCACTTATTTGTATAAACTGAAGAGGTTTTTTTTTTTTTTTTTTTGAAGGCATGCAAAAAGGTATTTGGCTTGTTAGTCTAACACATTGTACAAAGACAAACCGAGAATCTTTTGGTAATTTCAATAAGCAAATATTTGCATGTAATGATACCCTTTCATATTTTAGCTGTGTGATATAAAGATGTTTAATAACATTACAAATGCACCACAACCATCTTAGATTGTCCTTTGTTAGGTATCTTTCAAAAGCAATGATCACAATTAAAACAATTACTTTTGTTTCATTGTGGATTTTAAGTGTTGCAGTGGTGGGAGTGGGCTCATTAGTAATGAATCTTCTCTGTGAAACCTGTCTTTAGGATTTTTACTGTGATAGGGCTATGCTGGGCATGGGTCAGGGCATGTTATCACAATTTTTCCTATCAAGGCATATTTATTAAATAACTGTGCCACTCTTTGAATTGTTTGCATTATGACTGCTAGTGTTCAGAAACAGCACTGCTGGGGCTCTTGAGCTCCTGCCAACTGAAACAATTTTCTGAGCTACATTACTGCCCACTTTTTTTGAAGCGAATGTATAGTATGTTAGTTATAATTCCCTTTATAATGTGTTATTAATTAAAGATAAGATCTGTAAATCTTTCTTTGGCTATTTTCTTAAACCAGTTTTTGTTGGTCCATTTTTCTTTTTTCCTGAACCAAAAATTATTTAATATAAGAAATTAATATAGCCTTTTAGACAACAAAAAATTAGATTAGAGAAATAAGTTAGCCTCTTAGAGTGGTGGATGGACTTTTCAAGCACAGAGAAATGTGTCAACATTGGCTCAAAACCTGAGATTAATTTGTTTATTTTTTGTAATGTTCCAGTCAGCCTTATTTTTGTTTATACTAGATTTTCTATTAGGCTACTGACTGCAAAGACAACAAAGGACAAAATGAGAATTTTAGCAGAGTAGATAATAGTCCCAGTTGCTAGGCACTTTTGATAACACATATGAATTATTCACCATACATATTTAATAGCATATGTTATATTCCTTAATACATCTATAACTACCCAGTTGCAGAGAAAAATCTATCCTGCTGCTTGTGACTTGCTTATTTAGTTTTTCAATGAAAGCAGAAGAGAGACTTAGTACTCCCCCTAAGACCTACTACAGCCTGTATGTTACCACTTTAGAATATTTTCCTTCACTGTGTTATCCAAAAGTATTTCCTTAGGAATGCTACCAGGTTAAAAAACAAAACAAAACAAAACAACAAACAAACAAACAAAAAACCCCAAAAACTTTAGATGCCCCTCACTTTGAAATATTCCTAATTGATTCTTACGCTGTATTTCTCTAACATTTAAGCTGTACTTGTGTAGTTATGCACGTGCGTATCTCTGAGACATGCTAAGTTGGTATTTTGTCTGATAGGAAATGTCTGATTAGTTGATGTTAAGATGACATTTAGGCACCTGTTTGACAGGGTGGTGAAATCTTCAAGAATTATTGTTATTGTGGGTTATTGGGAATTTCTTCAAACTTCAGAGAAATTTGAGGTAAAGTCTATATTTTAACCTAGAAAATATAGAATTGTTTTTTCTCAGCAGTTCCTGTTTTATCTCAATACTTATATGGATTATACATTTTTAGACAAGTATGAAATTATAGATGCTGAATTTATGAGTTCCAAATGCCTCTTCAATTATTGACAAATAACTTAATCACTGGGAACATTTATCACTTTTATTGGCATAGCTGACAGACAGCAGACGGCTGCTGTCTTAAGGAAATCGGGTGGTAGGAGCACATGCCATAATTCAATTGAAACTCGTTTTCATCACGCGAACTGAAGAGCGTCAAATACATTTGACGCCCTAAGTGTCGTGACAATATCCTTGATGAAACACATGCCATTTGCTTCAGTAAAAGAAATATGCCTAAATATCAGTATGTTAATCCTGGGTCTTAATCTAACTTATGCAAATTAGATATAGATTTAGAATCAGATATTATGAGGGAAGTTTAGTAAAAGGATAACTCAATTTCTTCATTTTATAGATGATAACATTTAAGGTCCATAAAGGTTAAATTAGTTTTTGAGGTCAAATAATATTTTTTGGCTGAGTGAAGTTATAATGCAGGACTCATGATTCTAGCCCAACCCAGGATTCTTTTTCATTGCATCATAAACCTAATTTTTAGGCTTTATAAACTCATCTGAGTGATGAGTACTTTCTCTTTAATCTTACAAATACAAATAATTTCCACTGTGGTAACTTTGTGTTAGTTTTAAAAGATTAAAGTCGCAAAATGTACTCCTTCCCTGTTGGTGAACTTCCTGTGTCATATTTATATTAACTGTGGTGATAATCTTGTATGTTAATTATTTGTGTGAATCCTTAATTCTGCAGTGTGGTTCAAGTGGAATTTAGAGAAGGATTGGTCCAATGAATGTTATTAGATTTGATTAAAATAGTAAGGGAGGTTTTTATAGGAATAAGCTCTATTATATTGAAATATAGCTGGATGATAAAACATGAATATAAAATGAAAATCTTTAATACCAATATTTGTTTAGAAGAATTACACACGTATAGCTACATATCTACATAATAGGCAAAAAAGGCAGTAGTTCTTTTGAACTATGATGTGAGATCCAAAAGAGTTTTCTGTTTTTAATTTATTCTTTCATTTTTTCTAGTTGGAAACCAAAATCAGTTGGCACCATTTCTTATTCACCGAAATACCTGACACCCATAATTTAAGGGAGGAAAGATTTATTTTAGCTCACAGTTTCAGAAGGTCAGAATAAAGTTCATTCTAACATTTCAAGCATGTGACAGAGGCTGGATTACTACTCAGAGCATTACAGACAAATAAACCAAGTCAAGCAGGATCAAGTTGGTGTTTGGAGAATCAGGCAAGCTCAGAATCGTTCCTAGAAGAGGCTGTAACTATTTCTTCTTCCTTCCTTTGTTTAGTTCAAGGTTTTCTCCTTGTCATTGTCACCCCCCCTTCCCCACCTCCCCCCCGTGAGTGCCTCTCCTTCACATCTTTGCCCAGATTTCAACAATACTCAGCTGATAGCTCTGCCCTGGACATCTCCCAACCTCAACATGTTGACACAGTCCTTTCAGGTTAAGCCCCAAGCCTTCCAGCTAGACCCTACTTCTCATTAGCACATAGTTCCTACTGTATGAGGCACTTGGGGGACACTTCAGGTCCAACCAGAGCAAATATTCATATTTGTTTTAGAAAAATTACACAATTACAGCTCTCTATATACCTAATAGTCAAAAAGGGCAATATTTTCTTTTGAACTATGATATGTAAGCTGAAGGTGTTTTATATTTTTAATTCTGCCATTTTTTTCTAGTTAGAAATCGTAATTAGCGGGCATGGTCATGCAGTTCTGTGCTTAGTAAAATAGCTTTACTTATTTTTTTGAGGGGGCAGCTGGTAATACATGTGTGAAGTATTTTATTTTGAAATTTATGGATTTCTAGTTATGGTGCTTTATAATTATGTGAACTTCAATCTATAAACCTTTTAGTAATGAAAATGGTAAGTATTGATGTGCCTTAAACTTGAATCAAGATTTTTCTTTTGCATGTTGCCTGGAGGGACAACACGCTCTAGAGTTTTCAACCTATTTCTCTCTAGAATTTTTAACAAGTAAAAAACATAGATTACGTAAAAATAGCCCTGAAGAGAAATTTACAGGCTAAGAGAATGTAGGGTACGTATTCAGTGGGGCAGTGGTAACTGCTTGTATGGCTGGCTTTGGGTATCTATGGGGTTGTCGTTAGATCTGTAGGTCTGGAACAGAGCTTTGAAATGTCGCAGATAAGACATTTCAAAGAGAGCAAGGTTATTGTCGAGCAAGCCTGCCAAGTTGAGAGGCTTTCCCTCTGAGTTATAGATGAGAGAATCATAAAGACATTCAATGAGGGAGCTACTTCAAAGTACCAGAAGGCACATTGTACCCAGTTTGCTTTGAGCATTGGGGCCAAACTGACCAACTCTTCAGTGGTGAAGGAAGATGGGATTGGGACAGACTTCAGGGATCTATAGCTTTTGAGTTACACCTTTGTAGATCGAACTGAACAGTGAGATTCAAAAATATTCATTCTGTCAAATGTATGTCCACATTTTAGCAGTAACAAATCAGGATGGAATCCTTTCTGCTAAATTTATGGCGGTTAAGAACAGGAGGTGAGATTTACTATACTTTAAGGATTTGCACAGGTGAGATTCTCCACAGCAACTGTGATGTGTTAATATGCTGATTTAGTAATTTCTCTCTGTACATGTAATAGCACCGTGGTACCTAAGAATGTAGATATATGAGACAAGATTAAGTATCTAAACAGTCCATAGAGAGATTTGATTATGCCATGTTTGGCTTTGAAATCAGGTGCCCTGAGCAGTATTATTGAACAGGCTACATTTGTCTTTAAGCCGTGCCCTTTCTCCTTCTCTTTTTTTCCACGCAGTGTCACAGATCAGGGAGCATCTAGAGGAAATAAGGTTGGTCTGTCATTGAATTCTGACTGCACTAACCCACCTCATTAAGTGTTTGCTAAAGTTTAGCAATAAGCAGTATTATGGTATATCCCTGTAACAATAATGTATGAAATTTAATGTTCAGTAATGTGTATAAGATTAAGACATTCGAGGCCATTTATTCAAGTTGAACCAGGGGAAAATCCAGAGTGTTTCACTGAGATAGACACTTCTTTAAAATGTCACAAATACTGACCACTCTAGGATTAATTCTACTTGTGACCAGCCTTACAAAAGAGCACAAGTCTTCCAACTTGCTGAATGGGAGACATCCATGATTAAACCAGAGAAAGTAATCTCTCTTCCACTCAAGCATAGCATTATTATAAACACAGAAAGACTTGAGGAATGTGGATGGAAGCAAGATTTTTTTTCTCACCAGTGTGTGAGCAAGGTTATTTTGTAGTCTTTTGGCAAGGTGCTCTGATAGCTGTGTTGTAAGTTATGAAAATCACTGACATGCAAAACATAAAATACAAAACAGGAAAATACAGGATGAATTACCTACAGTCAAAAATGTGACTTACATGTAGGCACATTATATTCCTTGCTCACTGTATCTCCTCTGTTGTTTTTCGGTCCTCTATTTAGTTGCTCACCAATATTGATTAATAACACATACTAATTATACCTAATGTCATGAGAGTTGAGGATATGACATTAAACAACATAAAGATAAGAAATTTGCCACTACGGACCTTGTCCTTTAGTGGGAGAATAGAATTAGAAATATTAAAATTTTACAAATCAAGTGGGAAATGATGCCTTAATCCTCAATATTATCATTTTATTAATTGAAATAGAAAAATCTCTTGATGAAGGGGGGAACCTACCTGTTAACTACCAAGAGATAGACAAAAGCTCTAAGTTCACCAAAATTAAAAAAATAAAAACTTTACTCTTTTTGATCTTTAGCTGAAGTTTTTATTCCTTTGGATGTCAGGTATTAATGTCTGAGTTTTGTTTCTTCTCTTTCCAGTTAGATTGCATTTGAAAACTGATTGTAAGAAAGCTCTAAATAGACATGAGCAAGTTTTCAAAATATTTCAGGCTCATTAGTGCTCCTAATAATATTTTATGATGTCTTCTGTTGTCTTAAATAAAGAATAGTCCTGCCCTGTTTTCATCCAAATTATTCTGACTTGCTTGTCTATTCAGACAAACATTAAAAAGCTTGAAAAGTCCTTCCAGATAATAGATACACAGCTTTCATAATCTTTGACTTTCAGTGTTGATGCAGTTTTTTGACAGGCCATTTAGATAAAATATGAGAAAGAGGCAATGAGTTGTGATTTTGGAAAACATTTCATTTGATAGTGTGTATGGTGTCTTTATCAGAAAGAGCTAGTTAAATCTCAGGGAGAGGATTTTGGTATGAAGTTATTCAGATATTGATGAGAGAAGTACACATTCCAATTTGGTGGGTGGTTTCATTTAATCTACTGATAGATGTGAGGATAGACAGAAGGGAGGAAGGGAGGAAGGTGGCCTCCATTAATTCTCAGGGAAGTGGAGTTCTACTTTTGTTTTCAGTATATGTGACTTAGGAATGACTTTTCCTGTCTAGGATCATCCAAAATGAAGTGATTAGATAAGCTGATGTCTAAGTTATTTCATATAGGTTCTTAAATTCTGACACCTATATATAATATACGTGGTTTTTGGTAATACTTTTGCTTAGTTTTCAAAGTGATTTTGTTGATAGCTCATTTCTGAGAATAGACCAGTGTCTTAGTTACTTTTCGTCACTTGACAGAGTAGATAACTGACAAATTAAGGGAACGTATTTATTTTAGCTCAAGTTTCATAAGATCAGAGTCCATTCACATGGTTGGGTGACTGGAAATGGTAGAATCATAAGGTGGGTCCCGTATCAGAGCCAAAGTCAAAGCTGGAGCTACAGCCAGAGGTGGGGCTGGAGACAGAGCTCCTCACAGCATGGTGGAACAGAACCATGTGTAGGATGAAGGGTGGAACCAGCACATAACCTGCTAGGTCAGGCCCCAAGTATCTGCCCCTACCAGCCAGGCCCCACGTCCCAACAGCCCACAGTGTCTGTAGGCTTTTGGGAGACTCTCCAGATCCAAGCTGCAAATGCCAGTATTCCTTTTATGTTCCACAAGGGATGGATTCATACGAATAGAAAGCACGGAAATAGAATTAGTGGAGTTTTCTTTATGATTCTGTAGTGTGAGGATGACCTGGGAAATATGAAAGAGAATCTCCTTAAGGTTTTCCAGATGAGATTAAATTTTTTTGAAAAATATATTTAATTATGATTAAATTATACACACACACACACACACACACACACACACACACACACACACACGGCCAATTTTATAGAATTAAAAATTGCTCTTTTTATTATTATAACCACTACTTTAAATTTTTAAATACAAAAGTACTCATAGAATACCCTTCTGCCACTGATGTTCACCAAATTTCAAATGCCAAAATGTCATCAAAATTCAAGGATAACTGCTCTTTTTGGCAATAAGTGCATAGATAAACAAATAGATTTATTTTGATAGTAAAATATATTCAAGATAGGCAGTATTTCAATGAAGCGGCTGTGTTTAGAGAGCCATGCAATGTGGAAGCAGACTTTGGCTGTTTCAAGAGAACTCTCTAAGAAGAGCAGAGGAAGTGATTGGGTCACTGCCCTATCATTTCAAACATAGAGTCTAGTTGACACTTTTACTCTCCCAACACATAAGTCCAACAGCAACAAAAAAAATGACTTACTCATGTTTTCCTTGAGAGTATGGAGGAATTTGGAAACATTTCTGTTGAAGCTGTATTGGTGAAAACCACATTTTGTCAATTATGATATTACAGTGTTTGATTTTTCTGGATGAACTTAAGAGTTCTCTCAGCTTTGTAACAAACTTTGAAGTCAAAGACGTCTTCTTAGGATCCTTCAACCAGGGATCATTAGAGAAATGCAGACCCAAACTCTACATCATGTCTGTTGAGATAGCTATTGTGAAAAAAGATAACAAATACTTGTTAGGATGGGAAGAAACAGTAACTCTTGAAAACTGTGAATGTAAAAGAAAAGTAGGTTGGAGCTGCTGTTATGAAAAATAGTATGGAGATTCCTAACGAAATTAAAAATACAACTACTAGAGAGCCTGGTAACCCTGCTTTAATGTATAAACTCTCCAAAAGAAGACCCACCCCCTTGTAAAAATATCTTCACCCCATGTGTACTGCAGCATTATTAACAATAGTCAAGACGTAGAAAGAACCTATCTATATAGCTACCAATGCATGAATGGATAAAGAAATTAATATGTGCTACTCAGCCCTAGAAAAAGAATGAGATCTTTCCATTTGCCATAATGTAGATAGACCCAGAGGACATTATATGTGAAATAAGACAGACATAGAAAAAGAAATATTACTTCACGTTACATGTGAATATACACATATTGAGAAAAATCTTTAAAATGTATTAATGGGAAATAAAATAGTGCTTGACAGGGTTAAGGGGCAGAAATTGAGGTATAGCTAAGAAGATATGAAATAGTGAATATTAGGATGAACGTGTCAAATAACGTAATGAACAAAAGGAGAAGTAATAGTGTATTATATTCAATTCTTTGCTAAAGGAGTATGCTACAACTACTGTTGCTATATTGGAGTAAAAATTGATCTCCAGGAGAAAACAGAAATCTATCAAAGAACTTAACAGGTTGTTGTTATCTTTGCCTATAAAAATACATTTTTAAAAGTGTGTGTGTATATACATATATATTAAAAATGTGAAGCCTGAAAGTCTTGGAAATTACTGATTTCATTCACTACACTGCATTTGAGGCTGTTTATTAAGGATAGTTTATAATATCAAATTATATAATTCACAATATTCTGTATTCATATATTTCAAGATACAATATTTTATAATTATTAATGTACCTAAAGAAAACTATATAAATCCAGTCACTTATTTTTAGAACCAAATAAGTATGAGTGTGGGCGTCAGGCAGAATGAAGCAGGGGTGGGAGGGCCAGGAGAGGAAGAGGAAGAGATTGAAGTTGACCTGGTACATGTGGGCACAAAATACTCAAGCTCAATGTAACCACTGTGCAGCACATGCCATTGATAAAATTAAAATTATTTTAAATATATTTATGTATAATGCACCATATAATCTGTTATCAATATTTTATCTGCCTACTTACTATTTTGTCTAAATTCCCAATTTTCAGGTGTGTAACTCAGCCTCTAATGTGGAAGTAAGATTGAACTGATTTCTATGCATTACAAAATGTTCATCGACTTATCTAAGATCTTTTAAAAATTATCGACTGTTTTCTCATGATCAGTATTTCAATGTGGCATTATTGATTATGTGTTAGAAATATTTTAAGGATCCTGACTCATATTAAGAGTATACCACAAAGGTGTCAATAGTATTAATTAAAAACTCAAACAGGATATATTTGGGCCATGCATTTTACCTACCAGCATTGAATTTTCTCATATAACTACATCTTTGGCTTCAGAATTTTTAAGTACATATTTGAACTGTTTTCTAAATCATACACTGACTAGGAGAACAAATATAATGAGAAAGAATATGAATTGTTATTTTTTTATTTTGGTATTTGGACTTTTTCTAAAAAGGAAAATAATGTAACAGCAAAGCCTATGTAGCTAAAAATATTTAACCTGAAAATAAAGCCTCCTTAGAAGCAGTGATATGCCATAATGCCTGTTACTTTGGAATTTTGCCCACAATTCCCATTAGTAATAATGAAAGTTAATGACATGCCTTACTGGATCAGACAATGGTCTTCAATATGTGTAACTACTTGCTGGGAGAGAGCGATTCTGTATTGTCAGTGGGCATGGGTTCGTAATTACAAATTGCACAAACACTATACATGGTATGTATTTTGCCAACAGAGATAAACTTGGCATTTAGAAAAATGCTTCATTTTCAACGTCCAAGAAAAACAAAATCTGTGCCTTTTAAAGTGACAAGGTTGTAGAGAAACAAAGCACTCTTGAAATATGTTTTATGTATTTCACATTTAATAGAGAAATAAAATGAGTTGGGGTACTTTTAAAATTTAAGTGATAATTTACCAACATTAACCTCCAAATAATCAATTACGGTGTCCATTGTAGTAGATGAATCTTCAATTGTCATGAGTTTAAAGGTCACTTATGTTTTAGCTCAGTCAATTTGGTAGATTGCCTACGAATATGGAGATTGATGAAATAAACCTGTGAAGTGTTTTCATCATGGAATGAGAAATATTTTTGATTGATGGCTTCTCATTTCATATTTGGTAAAAGGGACTAACTAAATAATTTGGCTAGAAAATAGAGTAAAAAATACAAATTTTAACATCAAATGGATCTCCTTCCCCTACATTTTCTTCCTCTTCAATCCCTGTTCTCCATCTGATGTCTTCCCAAGCACCCCAAATTTATTTCCACCTCAAGGTTTTAATACATTCATAAACTTTTCCATTATCCAATAATGTGCTCTCTTGAACAAAGCAATTTAAGGAAACTATCTCTTCTGTTTTTCTCTTCAGTCTTTCTCTGTATCCTAATCCTTCATAACTTTACCAAAACTTGTGATTCTGGGTTGACTTAACCTTTTGTATTTTCAATCCATACTTCCTGCATTTGGTAGTAAGATCCACATTTTCAAAGATAAGACCTATCTTTGACCCATCTGTTTCCAGTTCTTGCTATAATTCTGGGCACATAGCAGTTGCTAAATAAATATTTTGTTGATGTATCAAAAGTGAATAACCATAGGGGTAGTTCAGATGTCTGTACATTTCAGTGCACTGATTCTGTTCACTTTACATTGAGCTTTGTTTAACTGTGACATTTTACTCCTTTGATTTTCATATTTTAAAATGAAGTAATAACATTTTTGTTCCACCAGATGGAAGTATGAAGCTGAAAAAAACCGTTACACCTACTGTACGTTTTATTATTGCTTATTCTTTTTTGTTTATGTACCTAATGTCGTAAAATTTTACACTTAGTACCGAAGATTTCTTATCTAAAGAGCGCCATATGCTCATATTCACAGCTAATTGAAAAAGTTAACTTTATATTTTGCATTTTAAAAATGTTATGACATTTTACTTTAAAATATGAAATAGAAGTTTATAGCTGCAATATTCTAAAATATGCTTATTGGGTATTTCAATTTAAATGTTAAACAATTTTTTTGCAGCTCTACTCTAATACTATAAAGAGAAGTTATTTTTCAGAATACTTTGATATGTTGAAAAAATTTGACCTAGGAAAATTTGATAATATTTAAAACATCAACTATTTTCTTTCATTTATCAAATGCAGATGTCTTGGTCAAGCCACAATAAATATATCTATTTTCAGTAAAAGCTTTATGCTTTTTATTGATATGCTAGTACATTTTATAGCTGACTTAATATAAAAACTATTTGCATTCAAAAATTTGATAAATTCTTTAGCAAGGTTTTTTATTGTATTGGCTTATAGAAGGGCAATGACTTTATATTTTAAATATTTATGATTTTATAATTTCTTTAGGTTTTGTAACTCAGTTTAGTTGTTGTTTCATTTTTGATAAAGGTAGTTAACTTTTAGAGAAATGTGTTGTTACTTTATAATACTCAGCAATTTTTATTTCTCTCGTTGCCATCTGTCATCTTTCCAAGCAGGACTATTTTATTTGGTCTTATACAAACATTTGCTGACCCTGTGTAGGCCGAGGATCAATTGTGTGACTATTAAGGGTGGACTGTGTTGCAAAGCCCAAGGTAGTGGCTAGTACTTGGTTTCTGGTGAATGTTTATTTATTTAGTTAATTAACAGATGGAGACACAAATGGAAGTGGAATTTATTTTAAGTAGCAGAGAAGAATCAGAATGAGTATTCTTGGTTTCTTTGGTACTGTATATATTTTCTACATTAAATATGATAACATTTAGATAATGTGTAACTGTTGCCTCTTTGACTCTAATTTAATTCTCATATATGTATATGAAGTCCTCTATAGGAACATGAAATGCTGTGATTTGCTCTAACAGTTTCTCTAAATAATGGTAGAATTTTGGATTAAAGGCAATATAGTTATTCTCTCTCAAGATGTCAATATTATTTATGACTTCCGGTAGAAATTTGAGTGGTTACACTTTTCCAAAATTCAATTATCTTTGCCTTTGAATTTATAAAAAGTCAAGTGAGTGTAGGATTCACAATCTCAATTAGGTATCAGTCTCTCACCTTAATAGTAATCACAAATAGATACATAAAATTTAGGCAAGGATTGAGATTATTTTTAAAAATTGGATTACTGAGATTTATAGAAATCTTTGTGTTTTCTGGACAATTTGCTTGTTCTAATTATGTTACTAAATTTATTGGAGCCAAAATTAACTGAAATTCAGAAAACTACTTTCAATAAGCTGTTTTCAACCTAATTTTGATTGATGAATTTTAATATACTTTATGAAGTCGCTCCCCTGCCCTTGAATTTTGAGTAAGCTTAAACAGGCCAACTTAGATGTTAGGAAGGTATTGTTTGTAATTCTCTTGTCTTACATGCCTGATTTAAAGAAAGTACATTTTTAAAAAGTACTGTGAAAAAATGGAATCTATTCATCAAAGATTTTTATTTGCATCGTTCACAGTTCATATTAGTGGTGACAATTTATTGTGTTCCTTTTAGCAATATAATATAGTGGAGTGTGTCTTTCATATTTCAAAACCAAAGTTTGAATTCTTACCCATTTAGTAACTTGATTTGGTTGAAAACACCCATAACTTGAGTTTACCAATATTCACCTTGCAGGGTTTAATATAGAGTAAAAGATGTATACTGAACTTTAGCTCAATTACTGGGGAGATGTCGATAAGTGCTAATCATTATTAATGATACTTTGCAGTTCTGGAAATTATCTTCCATGTTGTTTTTTTTTTCTAAAATGATGATTGCCACATCTGTTGAGGTAACTATGATACTGAGTTAATACTAATCATGTGTTGTCAACTTGAAAACCCACTCTCTTGACATTCACAGGAGCACAAATTTAGAAATAAATAAGGTTAATTCTCTAATTCTCTCTCTCTCTCTCTCTCTCTCTCTCTCTCTCTCTATATATATATATATATATATATATATATATATATATATATATATATATATATATATATATTCATTCTTGAGACAGGATCCCACTAAGTTATTCAAGTTGCCCAGGCTGGGCTTGAGTTTCAAATCCTCTTGCCTTAGCTTCCTACAGTTTTGGGATGATAGAGATACCCCACTATGCCTGGATGTGACTTGGTTTTTCATCTATTTTTTTTTCTGCCATGTTTCTGTCCACAGATGCGTCACATTTATTTTAGTAACATATAAGAACTATAAGAACTATTGTTTTTCTTTTCCTTTTTTTTTTTCTTTTTTGAAACATGGTGTCACTCTGTAGCCCAGGCTGGTCCTGACCTCACTAGTGTAGCCCAGGCTGGCCTTGGACTCAGGACAATCCACCTGCCTCAGCCTTCCAGGTGTGCACCACCATGGCCAGCTTTATGTGGTGCTGAGGAATGAAACTCAGGGCCTTGCACTTGGCAAGTGCTTTAACTGCTGTGCCATTCTTCCAGCCCAGTTCAATATATTTTTAATAAAAGCCATATCTGGGGAAATCCGACAAACATTCAGTCTCTATCTCGTACTCCTCTGTGACTTTACCTGCCTCTATTTAGGATAAGATTTTTTAAAAATTTTATTGCATAGAGAGAACTAGCTCTGTCATATTTTTTAAAAGTCTAATTTGAAACAATTTTGTGGAACTAATAAGGAGACCTGAGAGCTGAAGTTGGTTTCATTTTTCTCGGCTATGACATTGATTTAAAATTCAGAGGCTGGTTCATATTATACATAGAAGATGGACTCTGAAGTAATTCTAGTAAATGGTAATATTTGTCCAACCTCTTACACCAATGACAGGGCTTGTAATTGCAGATTGCCCAGTAGCTGCACCGACGCTTCCGTGCGTCGTATGTATCTGCTCAGTGGCCACATGGTTTGATGGGCTGTACAGTCAGGTTGACTGAGGGACAATGACTGCTCCGTGTGTCCTGTAGGTCCTAGAACAGCTTCAGCCATTTATATTTATTTGGAGCAGCCAGATCAGTGCAAAAATGTTAACTCCCTGATTGGGAATCTGGTAATATGCTTACTAACTCTGTAACTTTGGGAATATTCTTTAGCATCTCTAAATTTTAATTTTTTCAAATTGTAAATAAAGACATATATAGTATGAATTTATCAAAATAAATGATAGCAATTTAAAGAATAATGTGTTCTCATACATGGTTAAAATGCCACTAATAGAACTTCAGGGAATTGGCATCACTGGTTATGTATTAAAAGGTATATTATCTTTGATTAGGCAATATTATCATTATTTTTTTTTTTTGAGATAGGGTCTTGCCCTATAGTACAGGTTGTCCCTGCACTCAGTATGCAGCCCAGCCCAGGCTAGCCTTGGGCTCATGGCGGTCCTTCTGCCCCAGCCTCCCAAGTGCTGGGATCACAGCTGTGTATCATCATGCTCAGCTTTATGTGTTGCTCTGGAATCGAACTCAGGGCCTTGTACTTAGTAGGAAAGCACTTTAATTGCTGTTCAATTTTTCAGCTGCAGTAATATTATTTCTTGAGTTACATTCTACAAAAGCTCTGGTATAAAAAGACATTATGTATAAGGAGTCTCATTGCAACACTATTTGTAATAACTTTGTGAAGACTTAAATCTTCATTATTAGGGAAAAGTAAATCATGGTAGAGTCATGTTGTATCACGTGAATGTACTAAATTGGAACAATATCTGAAACAAATAAAAAATGAAACAAAATGAAGAATCAGATTAAAATAGAGTTATAAAGGATATGGAAAACATGACATTATGTAAGTGGAAGAATGTAGAAAAATAGGATGCAATTGTATATGTTAATATACCTCTTCTGTACTGTTATAATTCCTTTGAAAGCTCCAAAGTGATATATATCCAATTATTAGTGGTGTTTTGCTGATGAGAAAGTGATATGACATCTATTTCTCAGTGGCCAGTGAATACATTCATATTTAATATGTTAATTCAAACCCTAAAGATAAGGCAAATAATTACATTAAAAAAAACACAGATAATAATGGCTTTTCCCCACTATTATCAATCACATTGTCTTCATACTTTTCATTATCTTATCAGAGATTTTAACTCAAGATGGGAGGGGGCAGAATATTCTAGAAAAGCATAAATATATTCTAGGAAGACATCGGGTTTTTGGAGTTGCACTTGCCAATTCCATAATGTCCACATCCCATGCTTGCCCTGCCCCAGCCGAGCATGGCTGCTCTAGTGAGGAGTGGCTGATGGCGGTATGTGAGCTTGTGTACTTTGTGATGCTTCTCTTAAGACAAAAAGATGAAGACCCACAAAATTAGAATAAAACCTGGAAGGAAAAGGCAGAAAGAAGACCCCTAAAATCAGTAACATGAAGCTTCAGAACATAGGAGAAAGCCAGAATATTGTTGTTGTTGACTTAGGAGAGACCACATTTTAAGAAGAGAAAAATCTAACATGCGTCAAAACAATTAGAGAAGTCAAATACATTAAGTTTTGAAAAAAATATTCATTTGCTTAAAGTACAGGGTAATGTTTATCATGGCAAGAGAAGGGATGATGGAAGAGGAGGCTGAAGAGGAAGAGGGGGCTGAATCTGTTCCACAATAAGTTCATGGGTAAGGGATGGGATCACCTGCCTCTCTCTCTTCAGACATGTGGGTTTGGGTGAAGGGAGAAAGGCAAGGGAAAGACCATTTGGCCTATAGCTTGTTGCATCTTATTGATTTTAAGACAGTTTAAACTAATAGGTCGTCTGTCCAAAGCCATCACTTTTCATAGACATCCCAGACTCAAGTGACTAATTGAAAAGTGAATCAATGCCATTCTTTGACATACAATTTGTAATTAGTTTTTCTTGGAAGATTTCCAGAAGTTATATTGCTCCAGTTTCAACATTTTTCTTGAACCTTTGCTGAGGT
Organism: Ctenodactylus gundi; assembly: GCA_004027205.1. NCBI lineage: Eukaryota > Metazoa > Chordata > Mammalia > Rodentia > Ctenodactylidae > Ctenodactylus > Ctenodactylus gundi. Next base: position 66,864 of record PVKB01000190.1, on the reverse strand, counting down.
CCTTGATGTTAAAAAGAATTTTTAATGACCTAACAGATTTTCTAGTCTAAATTTAATTCACTGAGGATTTATAATGTACATTTTAGACTATTTCTCTCCACTCTTTCTATGACTTAGACTTAATTCCTTACTTTTTTTGTTACTGCTGACTGTTCATAGTTAGTAAAATTATGGTCTTGCTTGTGGTTTTTCTGTCAATGACACTATGTCTCCTACTATCCCAGAATAGTAGTCTAGCTATGGCAGCAGCAGAGGAGGGGCGGGGACAGGTTAGACTTATCTAGAAACACAGTGTAGCGGGGAGAAGAAAGCTTCAAACCATGATGAAAGCAACTCACAGGATCATGGCTAACCCAGACGCTTTTCCTGTACACCATAAAACGACTAGGCATTATAAATACTACTCCCCCTATTTTGTAGATTAATAAACTAATATCATGTATCTGTGTAACATGTTGTAGCGGTCTCCATCCTGCGGGGACCCCTGAAACAGCCGAGAAGGGCTCTGACGACAGAGTAACACACTCTGGGAGTCCTTTCAGCGAATGCAGTCTCATTTATTTAGGGAAGTACAAGAGTTTAAATAGACTGAGGAAACTATCTTGGGCCAATCAGCAAGGCCTTAACCTGCCAAGGATGGGAGGGGGGTTCATCCAGGGGGAGGTAATGAGTAGAGGATGGAATACTGCAGTTGTTTTTCAGTCTCTTAATTAACTAAATCCACAGTTCTTGTGTTTAAGCAAAACAACACTTGGCTTAACTTACAATTAGTAACATTTCTTCGGGGAAGGAAGGAACTCCGCCAAGGTCAGCCATACTGTGGCTCTCAGGCCCTGAAGACCCCAACAATATGTAACTTGAAAAAAAATCAATTTCTAAATTGAATATCTATGATTCTACTTGAGTTATTCTATTGATGTAGTCAACTGGTGTTTTGTATAATTTCTTGAGATACAGATAAAACATATGCTTCACATCAGTATTATACTACCAAATACTATACTATAAATCATATGTCAAGATTAATGAAATTAAGTTCTACATTTTTCTGATATAATGTGTGAGTATAAGAAAATATTAACATTAAAGGAAAGGTAGAAAAATCAGTTATACTGTAGTCTAGATTTGACCACTACAAATTATTGTAATTTTTAAATTTGAAATAACTTTAGAAAGAAAAAAATCTAATTTATATTAATCATATTTACAGATTCAAATGTTATAAAATTATCCAAGGTAGGAGATAGATAGATAAATAGATATATGTATTATATTTATTTTTTTTGAGGCAGAATCTTATTTTGTAGCCCACAAACCATATTTCTGTAGTATGTATACTGAGTAGGTAGTTCAAGTCAATAGTTCTCAGGCTTGATTTAGTAACAAAATCTTTGGTTAAGCAGATGTTCTGTAAAATACTCTTTTATTGTATATAGCATTTACTGTGAACATTTTAAGTCCCTTATGGAATTTATACATAAAATTAAAATTTATTCAAGTGAGAAAGCACCCATTGATTACATAGTCTAGACTTTTTCTGTGTTACCTGTGTTGCACACATCCCATCAGAAATTTGTAATAAAATATGGTGTCCTTTGACTGTTCTGGTGAGCTGCAGAGAGGAAGGAGAAATGATTAATTCCTTTGCAATCCAAATGTCATACTTTGAAATACATATTCTTAGCATTTCAAATTTGTGTTTTGTTTTTAGGGAACAAACTTATATGAGAGTCACCTGACTTACTTCGAATTAAACTAGCAATACTGCTTATTGGTTTTTTGGTGAGTTTGGTGCCTTAGATTTGGGAGGAGTGTACTTTTTCCCCACCTACAGATCAATTAACATATATTTTATTTCTTGTAGGAGTTTTCTATTTTTCTGTTTTTATTTCTTGTAGGCCTGGAACATATTGTGCCAAGACAAGTTTATTTATTTTTAACATGTTGTTCAAGCTGATGTCCTTCTCCAATCAGTTGTGAAAGTTTTTCTGCATCAAATTGCTGGCTATCATTTGATACTTCCTTAGAGAAAAGTGAAGTGTGCTTTTATATTGTGACTCAGGCTGTTGAGCCTATTTGTTTTAATGCCTCAGTTCTCCGTTGTTTTTGTAGATAGTAGTAGAAACGCTCAGCAAAAATTTGATCTTGTTGTAGCTGTCATGGGAGTCTGAAACAGTGGTACCATTCATATTGTATAGATACTTACATATGAATGTGTAGATGATCTAGCTTATCAAGGTACTAGTGGTCCATATTTCAAGTTCAAGTAAGAAGAAATAGGGATGGGAGAAGATTCGCTGAATCAACTCCCCCTAAGTCCCTAAACCTATTAAGACTTACACAACATCTGGTACAGTTAAGATCTATTGTACTTCACAACCTTCAAGTTAGGGATCAAAAAGTGAAGGAATGGCAATCTCTAGTATTTCCTCAGCCAAGGTTACTTTAAACTATAACCTATTAAAATTAAAAATTTAAAAGGAACAAAAATATTTTAAATCAAGATGGAACATCGTTATTAGGCATTGAACATCAAATTATAAATTTGGTCATAATAAAAGCAAACCTTTTATGAGTGCTCACTTATGTCCTAGAATTTGTATACATACTTAGAATAAGTGAACCAGCCCTTGCCTTGCTGTCACTAAATGGATTCAAATGTAGTTATTCTCATTGTACACATGAGGAAATTCATGCATCATGTGTTCATTCCATGGCCACAGCCACAAGGCTACCTGTTGGATGGGAGGGCTAGATCCAAGCCCGGACGGACTGTGCTGAGGTCCGGTAGTCTGCAGTTCTCCACCAAGCTCTGATCACATTCACGGTGTGAGGATGAGGGTCACGGAAGTTTTGTCCAGCCAAATGGACTAATTATTGCTTTTAGAGCACATCTGCCTCCTTTATAATATCCCAAACATCTTTGCCTTTTCCATTGCCTTCATCCTTCAGAGTAATTCAGAACTATAGAGAATGTCTGTTCTGTGCCTGGATGATACCAAAGCTATTTAATTAAAATGATTCTGTAAAAAATATGTAATTCTAAGGTTAAACATCTTAACTTACACTTATGCATTTGACTTTATATCAGACTTATTGAAAAATTAGAGTTCTATGAAAATGCAATTAAGTCATCACTTACAGGTGTGTTTGCATTCATTTCTTAACTATGTAGTTACTGATAAACATCAATAAAGATTTTTTCCTCTAAATTTGAAAGCAGCTACAGAACTGATAGCTCATGATATATTTTGAATGACTGAAAGTTTTTTATATTGAAAGGTATCAAGTCATCAATGTATGTACGTATGTGAAGCTATGCATTGAGTAGAGTTTGCCAAATGAATTCATTTGAAGTACATTTTAGATTTTCATATAAAATAGACTACTTAACAAATTTTAGACTCATTTAAGCCAAGATAGGCTGATTCAAGGTTGTTAGGAATCTTGAAGTCATACAACCTTGTAGAATTCATTCAGTTCACCTTGAAGATATCAATAATTTGAAAAATCTGTTCTTTAAAATATGTTGAACATATTTTGTCCTTTAGATTTTTTAGACCATTTATATTTCATCATAACTTTTTATGAGGATTAAGGAAATTTTTCTTTTAAGACATAACAGGTTGAGAAGTGAGATTTAAAGAAAAATCTAAAATCCTACAAGTTAAAAAATAATGAATGTATGTAATAATGATACAATGGAATGTTATTCACTGGACAGAAATATTGATATATTTTAGCTTACACATGAAAATGAATTATAGAATTATGAAATAGATATAAAGTGCAACTTGTAGAAGATAGTATACAGTATTTTCTCACTTGTGTGAAGTTCAAAAAGGAAAGAAAACCAAGCTATTTTATTTAGCAATGCTCAAATATACAATGAAAATGTTTAGAAAAAGATGTAAGAAACATGACACACATAAAAATTAGAATAATGCCCATTGATAAGGCAAGGTGCTTCATCTTAGGAGAAGGTATTGAGAATATAAACTTCTATTTTAAGTTTTACTATTCATGTTTAATTTTCTTGGGAATACCACTTCAAGCCAAGTTAAAGCAATAAGATCAAATTAAATATAGCAAATATTTATTGAGTTTCCTTATGATCAGTCAGGTAGTGTGTTGAATCTTTCTGAAGTCCCAGAATGAGAAGAAAAATCTCTGTTCCTTGGTTCCTGGGAATTCAGTAGAGATAGAAGAATAAAATGTATCTGCTATTCTAATTTGTACAAATTATGAAAGCACAAAATGGTAGGAAACTGAAATTAATTTCTAAAGAACAACCTATCATTTAATGTAAGAAAATCTTAATAGAACAACAGATTAAATGGACATATTTGAGATTTTTGTTGTTAATTTGTATAGCTCTTTCTGCTTTACTCTATAAGATATACTAAGCTTTGACATTTTCTTTAGATACTAAGGTTCTGAGGCAAATATATCAATGCCATGAAATAACTCTGACATAGATTATTCCAAAGGAAGCTTATATTCATTCAGCAGACCTTTGGCCTCATGACATTATGCTTTATTTTTGTTTAATCCTTCTCCTCCAGTAACCATTATGATATGCTAAACATTGTGTAAAGTTTTTTAAAAGGCTTTATTTGAATTCCCTTTCTCTCATATTTTTTCCCTCTTTATGGTTTAATAAATTGGTTATTTGTCCTCCACACACCTCAATTTCTTCATTAATAAAATGGAGTTTATAGTGTCGCTAAAGTATACACTTGTACAGATTAAATTTATGTTGTGTACAAAAATTACAACCTGACTGTGGTAATTGTGTTATATTTATATTCAAAATAGTGCTAAATAGAATTTAAGGTTACTTAAAAATAAGCCATTCAGCAAATGGAAATTGATTTTTGATTACAAACTATTAATTTCCTAGTCCTAGAACATCATATAGGGTAAGTGACTAAATTTTTAAGTAAATTAGCTTAGCTATTAAAAGTTGAGAGTCAATGATTTTTCAAGACAACTCTGGTTCAATCCCTAGAAGATGTCTGTTTAAAGAAAAATAAGTAATAATCTTCCTGCCCTGAACTAGAAGTTTGAGAATAATGATAACGATGCTCAGAAGACTCTTTGTTCCTATGATCTGAGAGGGAGTTGGGCAGGGAGAGAGAGGAAGTGATCCAAGAAGACCAAGTGTCTGGGAAACTTTCCATTTGCTACCAAGTTAGATATTAACGTTGGCTTACTATCAATGTCTTCCTTGCAAATTCCAAAGCATCTAGGGTATTTATAATCAAATAGAAGGCAGCACATGCATTCCAAGTAATATTTGGATGATATGCAACTTGGTATTTTCTGCTCTATTGCTTTGCTCTCTTAGACTGAATTGCTGGAGTTGACTGTGGAAATGTCACCGCTGTGTGCAGAACACAGTGCAAATGACATGGTTTACATTTCAATCTCTTCCATCTATTCTGTTCTTTTCCAAAATAGAACAAAACTCTCTCGAAGTATTTTAAGTTTGTGTGGCTCAATATTTTGCTACTAATCTAAGAAATGCACGCAAACCTCTTTGAAGTATATGTTTATTTATTGGCATACATATTTCTATCCCTTTCAGAATTTAGAACTACTCAATGAAACTCTAGGGACATTAAAGTTGGTTGCAGCTTATACTAAGTGAAATCCTAGAAGCATAAAATCCATTTTGAGTGGTTGTAAATAAAGAATTGAGAGGTTTTGAGTCTATCAAGTATCTCTATAAGGGGATATTTGAGAGATATTTATGGGATGCTGAGAGCTAAAGAAAGCTATTGAATTTTTTAAGTTTTAAAAAGTACAGGTTCAGTATTGTTTATGATTAGATGTAGCATGCCATAGTTTGTGACAAGGCATTGCTTGCCTCCTTGACAGCAAACACATTTCAAAGGTGCTGAGAGTAAATGTAAGCATCTTAATCCTAAATCATCTGGAAATCAACCATGTGTGCTTTTTACATATTACAGGAGCATTCATGGAAGACAAACAGATTTGAATGCAAGAAAGTGATTTTTGCAATTATTTGGAGGTATAGCTATATATATCTATGTATCTTTGCTTTTTCAACTTGTTATCAGAGAGAAAGAAAGAAATAATTTAAGGCTAAGTGAATACACATAAAAAACTGAAGGTGTTTTTTTTTTTTTTTGTTCTCTGATGCATTTTAAGTGAATTTTGACAGTTACAAACCTTATTTTTCTGTAAGGAATCATACAATAAAATTGTTATCCAAGATTACATGATTCTTTTGCTTTTCAAATTTTGAATTTTAGACTTATTTTATCTGTCATACATTATCATCATTTGCCTAGGGATATGACACTTGGAAATGAATAGCAACCCCTAATTTACAAATTTGTCTTCATATGTAGGGAAAATATATGCTGAAAATTATCTTTCAAAATATTTATTGGGCCATTGTTTCCATTAACACGGAAATGTAATAAATATCTTACACATAGGCAGATGTGTTTATATCTAGGACTGATGTATTTAAGGAAATATTAAGCTCAATTCTATATTCCAAGCACAATTATGATAGACATGTTGTTTGATGGTACAACTAACATCAGAGGAATAGTGTGATAACTCACCGCTCAGTGCATGCTCCAGGAACTAGCAACTTTGGTATTTCTTTGAAGGTTGTTAAAAATTCAGCAGGTACCTTGGATCCACCTCAGAGCTACTGAGTAGCAGCTCACATTTTAATAGTATTCCCTAGGTAATTCCAAAATGTAATGAGAATGAGAAATTGTGATCTAAGATGTACTTCGAAGTCGTGGGCACAACTTGTTTTTCACTAATCATATGAAGGGTTTGTAAATTGTGGAAGTATAATTAATGACACATTAAAAATTAGATAGTTTTCAGTTGCATTGCTCCGAAATTGGAAGATTATGTGTGATAGTTAACATACAATTAAAAAAATACTGATAGTATTTATAAAACAAAATATTTATTAAAATTGTATAGTGCTAAACTTTGTCAGAACCCAAAATGGGCTGCATGGATTACAATTGTAGTTCCATAATAGTCTTTCTAAAATATTTCTAGATACAAAATCCAAAATTAAAGCAGGCTATTTATTTGCATTAATGTAGTTCCACCAAAATTAAAAGGTGAGTTAAGTAGAAACTACAGAGGAAGCATGGTACAAGGGCATCAGAAAGCTTGATATGGAGCGTAGGTGGTGAAATTATGTCTTACTTTACCCAAGTTTATACTAAAGAGAATGTTGGACTGGTTGTCAATAGAACTAACAAATTGTGTATATAAATTCAACAATGGATATTATCCCTTTTCTGATTTTCTTTTCCAATTATCTGGCTTAAATGAGAGTTTTTCCCAATGTTGAACAGAAATAGTACTGTCAAAAGTTGGTATTTCGTGTTTCTCATAAAAGAGAAATTAGATAATATTTAACCTCTGTATCTGATTTATAGTGATTTAGTTTTTCTAATTTTTTAAAAATTTAAACCTACCATTCTACAACTAGATAACTACCCAAAAGTAACAATCTCTAAACTGTGCTTCAAAAAGGTCATTTGCTGACAATATTTTTCTAAAATTATTTTCATTCAATATCTACACACACACACACACATATGCATGATGTGATGAGAAATAGAGCAGATGTATAAATCTTAAAATTTTATTATACTAGAAAATCTAATGACATAAATCCTCCTCAAAATTCTCTCTCTCAGTTTGAATACACTAATGCCATTGTTCTTGCCACTTCCTGGAGCTGGTCCAGAAATACCCTGTCATGAGTGTCTTATTTACCTCACCACATCTGCCTCAATGTCCTGAATTTATTCTAAATGTTTACCTGTTACAGTTACGTTGGTTTTTGAAGACGAGGCAGAAGTCAAGTGTCGCACGCTTTGGTGAATTGTTTTTATGATCCTACCTTCCATGTGGATGGCACATGGCATTCACTGCATATTTTGGTCACATCTTCTAAAGACAGTTATAAATGTGGACTTTTGGAATTGCTTCAGAAAGCAGCAAGAAACATGAGATAATTGTATAGAAGTAAGGGGTAGTAGATTTTAGGGTGATGAATGGCAATGAATGAATCTTTTACTGATATCAACTCTTTACATTTACATACACATGTAATTTGATTATTCGTCAAATATACATAATATATACATGAATATTTTAAATATTTTTGAAAATGTAATTTCATTATATTTACTTATAATTTACATGCTTCTTTCACGTTTTCAATTTATATATTGTAAAATATGCAAAGTTCACCTTTTTAAAGTTAAAGATTAGAAGCTGGTATCTTAAAAATGTATTCAGTTTTATTCATTATATAAAATTTGTTCTTCCTAAAACTTAGAAGCAAGGCAAGTGAAAATTAATCATTATTTTAAAAAGCTTGGCTTCATGCTAAACTGTAGAAGTTGAAAATCTGTTTGATTTTGGATTTAGTGATTTATAACTAAAAGTATTTTCTTAAAACATATGAAGATCCAATATTTTACATACTTGTAAATATTTTACATACTTGTAAATATTTTACTACTTGTAAATATCAACTTTTTACACTGTTCTCTTTATTGTATTAATTTTTTAATGCACAACTTTTATATTCATTGTGCCATAGAATACTAAACAGTTGTGTGACATCACATTCATGGCCACTTGCATTTTAATACAAAGAATTATGAGTACTTGGTATGTCTTTAAAGTTGTATTTTTTTAAAATATTGGTTTCACAGTATATGTTTACAATAAGAAAACTTCTGACTTCAAAATTTTGTTTTTTTCCCATTTTTATTAACACATATATATGACACATAATATTTACAGTGAAATTGGGTATTTTGTGCACATATATATCACATCAATTTTATAACCCCCTTCAATACCCTCCCGTCCTCCTTAACTCCCGCTATAACACCCATTTACTTCTGTTTTTTTTTTCTTGAGCAAATAAAGAAAATTTTACTAGCCAAGAAGAATATCAAGGACAGATAGGGAAATAATACTGTTTCTAATATTACCAAGGATGTAAGAAACTTGACTGATACTAAAATGTATCTAGCATTTTGTGAGTAGGGCTTTAAGATATTTTAATGACTGAAGAGGAATAAATATATTTTGAGTACTCACCATATGGCTTCAAAATCTTTATCATAGTATTTTGCTTGCGATTAATATAAATCGTGGCTTTCATATGTGGTACTACCTCCCCAATTTGCTTTGATCTTCTTTATAGTCTGTTACCTTGTCACTTGGTATATTTACTGTCTTTTCATAAAATATTATTTACTGAGGTTTTAAATTTTCTAATACCATTTTTTAATGATTGGTAAGAAAAATATCATGCATTTATTTATTTTTTTTGAAATAAACTAATACAACTGAGACATGCTAAGGACTCTGGTGTGCTGCACCTGCTCTGTTGCAATCCTATTGCTTATGAGGGAAGAAGGGAACAGTTGGCAGCAGAATATAGGGCTTTGTTGATGGAACAAGAGGAGATTAAGTGACATCTCTGACAAAGATAGGTACTGTCAGTATGTGTAAATTGATGATGGCGTCTTTTTCACTGCTGTTTTGAGAATAAGTCAAGGAAGCTCTTTTGTGTAGATTCATGCAAACATTGAAGTCATGAAATGACATATAATTCTTGAAGTCTTCTTGAAATCTTCAGTTTGTTAGTGAGTTGTAACATACAATGTTTTCTTAATGGTATGTAATTCCTTACAGTTTTAAGTAACCTGAAAGGAAACTTCCTGTATTTTATATATTACACAGTGTTCATTTTTATGCGTAAAACTATAATAAAATACAGACTGAGATTCAGTTCGAAACTTGGCTGTCTTCCCAGTAAAAGGCAAATGTATAAAAACTGAATTTCCTCATTCTCTGTTGAAAAAGTTGGCTTCCCTAAACCCATAACTGACACACACACACACACACACACACACACACACACACACACACACACACGCACAGACATGCACACACAGACTGAATGCTTTAGTGATAACATAGCATCCCCTTTATCATGTTTAGTAAAATAATACGTTCTGACTCTACTAATTAACACTATGTAGTATTGTATACCAAGCTAGACTTCCTTGGTGGAGGAATTGGGTAAATTCTCCAGCATTAATTTGGCTACAGCCCATTATCCTTTTTCTGGGTTATATCTTCTGTTCCCCGCCTTTCTTTTAAATATAATGAATTAAAGTGCTTATCTTCATAATTTGTTTTAGTTAACAAATTTACGCATCGACTAAGTGACATAATACTAAGTAGGATTTGAAGAGGGAACTGAAAATACAGTAGAACAAGAATGCCAGTGTGTTGGAACCTAAGTTCATCGCTTATTAGCTATGAAACTATAGGGTAGTTGCTTACTTTTTTCATAAATGCAAGTTTTCACATCTGATAGAAATGATTGTCAAGAGAATTAAATTCTAGTGTATGGAAAATGGTTCTCATCAAACACAAGCAGGACATTATCAATTTATATTAGTACTAAAGAAAATTGGAGGAAATTCCTATTTTTTCCTTTGAATGCAGTATTAAGGGTAGAAAATCCAAGCATATTGAAAAATCTTCAAAATTAATTATATTGTACTTTAAGACAAGCAGCATCTTGTAGTTCCCTGAGGCTAGAGGCAATTGGGGAACATGTTTTTTATTTCATACATCAGATTTAATTATCAGAAATGATTTGAATTTTAGGTAAGTATTGGTTAATATATAATAGATTTCCCTGAAGTAGTGCATATCAATACTTTTAATTTTGTTCATTGTCTTTCTTTTCCTCAATCAATATATGTGTGTGAGTATATTAATTTCACAAAATATGATGTTGAGGCATTTTCTTGTATGCATATATTTTGATTATTTATTCTCTCCTAAAATTCTTTACCTATTAAAGCATCTTGTTAGTATGCTAATATATTTTAAATTTTAAATGATAGCTGTAGGAAGATTGTAAATTTTGGCTTTATTACTTATGATTATTGACTTTTTCTATATGTTTCTTATCCATTATGTCTTCTATCTTTGCTATACAATTATGTGAGTAAGATGTAGCCTTTCCAACTTGAAGTTCATCTTTGTTCAACATGAAAAGTAGTTGTTTTTATGGGAACAGCTGTTATGATGCTTGGAGTCCTCATGCATTTGGAGATATTAAAATTGTGAGATGAAGCAATTATTGGAATATGTCTTTGTTAAGACAGATATGTTGGCAATAAAGTTAAAAAGTGCTATGGCAAGTGTTTGTTTAATTGTAGTTAGAGAGAAAACAGTCACTGTTAATGTTTGACAGCTTTTAATGACACTTCTGTGTGTAATAAAAGCAAAACGTGCTTTCTTTAGTTAAAAATATGGAAATGGCTTTGAGTCCTACTTGCAAAAGAGCATTAGTTTCGCATGTACTCTGTTTGAACCCCTAGCATATGTAATTTTCTTTTGTTATACATGTAATCTGTCAGCTAATCAGATGAAATTTATTACACACCTTTTCTGCAGGGAATGTGGCACTAGGTATTTTGCAGAATACAGATATTCTAAGATGAGGTAAGCGGCTCCCAGTCACATTGAAGAGGCAATAAATTCTCTACATGAAACAGATAGCAATATTAACTAATGGGTGGAGAAGTAATCAAACTTGAAACTTGAAATGTCCCATCAGACATTATTACCTTGCAGTGATCCAGAGAAAAATTACATGTTCAACTGCGTTTGGGAAACATGGGCCGATATATTTCTTTTAGAGTTTGGCCCTGCAGTCTTCTATGTTAAAGGTCCTGAAAAGTTCTCTAATATGCCTATAAAAATTATCTGTGAAAACCTCCACACTGTTGGACCTTACAGATGCGTAGTATTCCATTGTGTATAAGTACCACAGTTTGTGTATCCACTGGTCTGTTGATGGGTATTTTGGTGACTACGCATCTGTAAGGTCCAACAGTGCGGAGATTTTCACAGGCAAATGGAAGAAACTTGAGAATATCATGCTTAGTGAAGTGAGTCAGAAGCAGAAGGTGAAACATCAGGTGGTCTCTCTGATATGAGAGATCCAGACCACAACTATCTCATGCAACTTTAGATGAAAGACAAAGCTAAAGAGGGGGACAAGGCAGGTGTGGAGGGAGGAAAGGGAGGGGACAAAGGAGAGCAGTAAAGCCCTTGTCACTTTGATAAGAAATGTATGTGCACAAAATGCTCAAGTCCATTGTAAACCTTAAATTCTGCACTTGTACATATCAATAAAATGGGGGAAAATTATCTGACCAAGACATTTCCCAGGTTTATTTTGATCATGTCCCGAGTATCAAAGAGGTAATGACTATGGACTATAGGACACTAAGGTATATAAGAACTCTTAAAAATGTTAAGAAATTCTCTCTTCCTTATTACAAATAAAAGAGAAGTAATTTACATTCCCTTAAATTCTAGTTTATCAATATTTTCTTAAGCCTTTCCTGCAGTGTCTTAGTTATTTGCTATTATCCTAAAATTCTTTTCCTCTAGTATTCAACTTCTTTATTTTTTGTTTATTCTAGCAGTGTTTGATAGGGTTCAGTGGGAAAAAGAAATAAAATGCACAGAGAATAGAGTAGCCAGTATAAACGGCTATTATACATCTAATATTATAGGTAATAGCTTGCCAAATGAGAATGAAATTAAAGGTATAAGCCGAGGGAAGGGACAGGGAGGGGGTGGGAGGGTAGAAAATGGGAAGGGATTATAAAGTTGATGTGATATGTAGATGTACGAAACACCCAAATTCATTGTAAGTACTATGTATTACATCTGTATATTAATAAAAATAGTGGGGAAAAAGAAATTAAAGGTATATACGGAATCAAACACAGCCAAAAACACTGGTTATTATATCTTTTATAAAGCTTTCAAGTTTCATTCAGTGTAGTAAGTGAGCGGACTTACTGTTTGTTCATTGTCAGCTTGCAGTTTTTTTCTGAGAAAAGTATGTTATATTCAACAATCTCAGGTTTTTGCAAAATGCAAACAAGAACAAAGTGATCACATAGATTTAGTAAAATACAGTTTCCTAGTTATCCTCCACAATTCACCCCCAGTGAAACAGAAATGGAAATAACGTTGCTACACTGACACAAAGCAAAGCAATCTCTAGAAATCTCAAAGATAAAGTCATCTTTGCATGTGATTATTTTCATGGGAGATACATTTAAATATATATAAAGTTTTGAAAATCATGAAGTTGTATGTGCAAAGGTATACCATAAGGTATATATATATAATAAGTTGTTTTCTGAAAAATTTCTCCCCTAAATTTAAAAGAAAATTAGTAAAAGAAGCAAATATGTATTATTTGAGCATAGTTTTGTTTCATTACATCATTATTCATATGGCTTTTCTGAAAAAAATAGGACTTTCAGCTTAAGGTGTTTATAATCATTTTTAATAATTGGTTTCTCCAGAGAAATTAAAACATAAAAATGACAATTTCAAAGATAAATGTCAATTTTAATTTCTAGTAGATTTTCCACACCTATTCTTGCTAAGAAAAGAAAACTATTATACAGACTAAAAGCCATCCAGTCTTAATAGACTTTCCATAGCATTTTATTAGCAAATCATTTTACTGAGATTTATTAAAAATAAAAATATCAAGACAATCATTAACTTTATTAGCAAATAAACATTTATAAGATTTATTTCCTGTATAATATTTCACAGAATCATTAGTTCCAGAAATTAGTCATTTAAATTATCTTCCTGTACGTAGTCATTTGCAGTCTCTTTGTTACTTCTATTTTCAATTCTTACACAGCATCAATTGCCATTGTAATTTTCATAAAAATTGATGTTAAAGATTAGTAAAAAATTAATTACTAATTATTAATGAGAAATAGAATAAATTATTTTATTTTAGCAAATACAAAGGAAATGGTCAAATTTCCTCAGCTGTCAAATAGATTAATAATGAGAAATGCTATGGTTATATATTGATGTAGGATATATATCCCATTTCTCTTTTCGTTTCTGGTTCATACTTTTCAGAAGTAAGAGGAATAAAACAAGAAAAAAAAAGGAGCTCAGCTTTATTTAAATCCAAATGCAAAAGAAAATATTGGAAAAAATTCATTGCTCAGATTTGATTCATTTACTAAAAACTAAGACATGTCATGTAAGACAGACTGTTTTACTTAATGGAATATTTGGCAAGGCCTTGCACGCCAGGCCTAGTGGCACAGACCTATAACCCCGGCACTCTGGAAGGGTGAGGCAGGCAAATCACAAATCTGAGACAAGTTTGGGCAGTTTAGTAACTTCATGAGACCCTGTTTTAAAATAAAAAATAATAATAATGGAAAAAAGTTGGCTGGGCATGTAACTCAGTATGCAGGCTTTGGGCCCCATCCCAGTTCTACATACACTAAGTAAATGAATAAATGAAGTGTTTGTGGAGGTAGAGTCTGTTTAGCAGTTGCATCCCCACGGAGTGGAGATGTCACAGCTCCTGACTCCTTAGTTTAGCTTACATACTTACCTAGTTGCTTCTGAGCAATTCAAACCTGAGTTTAAATTTGCTCAAGTCTCCAAGGCAGCTGTCATCTCTGAGCCTGGGTCTTTGTGCCGATTCATCGCTACATGGAGCTAATCACTGCACATTCTTTTCTTTTCTTCTGGTGTAGTCTGCATGGGTCAAGCTGTGTTGTGTTTAAAGATACCAAAAATCTCAGTGGCTCAGCATAATAAATATCTGTTAGTCACACGTGTGTGTTGCTGAGGGAGGTGGCTGTCCTGGACTGTTACCCTTCATGTGGTGTCTGTGTCTGTTGATTGATATCATCTTGATGCAGGCTGTACAATAGTACACAGGAAGACAATGTGAACACCACACAACAATTTTTCAGTACCTCCTCTGGCTGTATAATTTTCCATATATCCTGGAGGTGCAATGCTTAAGAGCCTGAATAATGGCTATCAAACTGTTTTTGAATAAAATATTTGAATATCCTTTCTTTCTTTCTTTTGTTTTCATTTGTTTGCAGTCTGAGGTTTGAACCCAAAACCTTTGCACAGCCAGAGACTTTTTTTTTTTCCAAAGGAGAGATCTCATTGGGTCATTGGGTCTGTATATTGCGCAGATGCACTAAAGTTTACAACTTTCCCGCCTCAGCTTCCCAGAACGCTGGTATTGCAGGCATGTGCCATCAAGCCTTACTTCGTATCTTCTGTTGTCCTCTGGCTTTTCCTATGATCTTCAGAAATTTTGTTAACCAGTTGTTCCTTCTTTTCCGTAGTTATTATCATAATGAATTTAATTGTTTCATCTTTTTTTCTCCTAAGTTTAAGCTTCTTGACTTTTGGAGTAAATGCTCTTTTGTTTACCAATTTTTTCATATTAACTTGCAGATAATGAGTAGAGACATACATATTGTTGAATTTTAAACTAATCACTGTTCATGGCTTCCAACCAGGTGCAACGTGCTAATGTTGGCTCTCTTTCGAATTCTTCTAGACTACCCATGGCTTCTTGTGTGATCTAACTACAATATAAAACAAGAAAACTGCAGGAATGACTAAAACATGTCTAGAGTATATTACGGCCTTGACAATATTTTGAAGAAATAAATTTTATTTTTCAGTGAAAGTAGGAAGGCTTAAAAGCAGGTAGAATTTACTTCATAGATGTATCTGTAAAACATGTCTATAGAATTAATACAGTTCTTTTGGTAGACTTACTAGGAATTTGTTGGGTGGAAAAAAATGATGGGAGACTCAAAGGTAAATGGAATGTGAAGTCTGCCCACCAAGAACAGGCCACCGATCAGGGATGTAGTTTATATGTTCAGGACTGGTGAGGAAAGTACTAGGGTATAAGGAGGAGTAAGAGCTGGAGCTAGGATTTCTACTCGGGTTACATACTAACGATAATTTCAAGAGACTGGGAGAAAGAGAGGAAGAATATGGAGAAGTATTAACATTCAGATCACAAAGGAGAGAGCACAGACACCAAGGCAGAGACAGAGAGAGAAGCCAGCTTCTCTTGCACTCCCCACCTGTTACATTTAGGTAGACTATTCACGCATTTGCTTCCAGGTTATGAGTAGGGAAATACATGATAGATATGTAGAGGAAGACCTAAAAGGGGAGAAGAAAGAGTCCAAGACCTGCAGAGTATCACAGCCACACAGCATAGAGTAAGTAGAATGTTAATTACTTGGCTAATAATTGGCTAACTCACAACACAATATTTTATAAATTGTCCTCAAATTAATAAAAGTCTTAAAAGTTTAAAGTTCCTAAGGACAGTATAAAACATTTGGTTCACCATTCTGAATGGCTTTAAAAAATTTTTTTTTGTTCACAGTGTGTCAAATAAGTGAGTTTACAAGCTTTTAAAAACTCAAGTGGCATATTATAATAAGGAGATAAAAACTTTTTAAGATTATGTATGTTTTATTTCATTCCAAGGATAGAATTTAATTGTTCTTTCATATGTATTTAATGATATGAAAATTACAGTTTATGTTTAGAGTGGATCTGTATTATCAGATGGATAAGTATTCATATAAAGGCTGTTTATGGTCAACTTTAGAGATTCAGACTATATCATATGAGTTACTGATTCTGGGATTTCAATATTCTGCTACTAATAGTGGTGTGTAACTTCTTGGTAATACCAGTGAATTAGAAGTTTTGAACTTTTTGGAGGTTTAGTCCTATTATCATATACGCAGGAAACAGTAAAAGTAGGGAGAAGTACATTTAATGCAGAACTATACTTAGAAATTGTTCATCTTTTTAAAACATCTGATACATTTGTGAGCATCATTTTCCTAAATTGAGAGACAAGCAAACTGTTGAAATCATCCACAAACATTCATGCTCTAGTTTGAATTTCCTTTTTTTTTTTTTTCTTTTGGGTCTCACTCTGTAGTTCAGGCTGACCCTAAACTCATGTAGCCCAGGCTGGCCTTAAACGCATGGCAATCCTCTTGCCTCTGCCTCTTTAGTGCTGGAATAACACACAACACCACAACATGCACGCACCACCACACCCATCTATTATGTGCAGTTGGGGATCAACCCTGGGTTTTAAGGTTCCTAGGCAAGTGCTCTAATCACTGAGCTCCAAACCCTCAGCTTTGAATTTCCAAATTTCTTTATCCTTTAGGATGACTTAAGGATTCTTATTCTCCAGCACTCTCTTTATAAAACTACAACAACAACAACCAAGAACTACACTGTGAATTTCAACCATGACCCCAGTGAACAACTATAGGAATGTAATATGCATTCTATAAATTCTATAATTGGACACTGGCAATTCTGTTTTATGAATAAGGTTTATCAAGTTTTATGTCAGTCAGGCTCCTGGCTTCCCACTTCCCTCCTCTGAATACAAGTGCTATGTCAAAGACCATATAATGTTCTGACAAAGGAAGGAAGCAAACAGTATCTATGCTATAGGAAATGTGAAAATGTAAAAAAAAAAATGAAACAGAATTAAAGTGCAGCAAGATGCCTGAGGGTTGAGAAAATGACTGTGTGCAGAATAGAAGTGAGTATGTGAATGAATCTTGGTAACTGACTCCTAAGTATTACATGGACCTGCTACACTCATTTCGTGTTATCTTCCATTATGACCCTTGACTTCAGCTCAGAAGACAATGAGTGAATGAATAAAGGTTTTTATCATTCTTGATATTCTTTATAGGGTAAAATTTTGCTTCCCTTTTTGCTGTGAAACAATTTGTGGTTTAGTAATTATAGATTCTAGTTTAAAAACTAGATTCTCGTTGATAGGATTTTTAAAACTAGGAAACTGAATGGGAGAAGCAGGCCAGAGTTTTCAGCAATTAGGGTAGTTATAAATATATATATATATATATACAGCTGTTTCTTCTTGAATATTAGGCCATAAGAAAACAAAAACAAATTGGTGAATTTAAGCTTATTTGCTGACATTCTTGTATGATCAAAAAAAGACAGCTGTCTTACTATACTCTCTGACTTTAAATATGGCAGGCAAATAGAGGTGATATGTTAGATAATATTAATTTTCAGATTCCAGATGTGTAGGTGGGGAAGGTCCATTTTCTCCTGGATGAGGGGTGCTTAGCCTAGTGAATAGAGCCTCAGAGTCAGATGCTGGGTGCCACTTCTTATGACACTGAGAGGGAAAGAAAGGGTATGATCACTAGACAAAGAGGGAAAACAAAAGTTGCAATGTGTCATAAACAGGTTTGACACAAGTTCTAGGCTCAAAGAATGAGTGGAATCTTCTGAACCCATGGGCCTGGGGAGAAAATGAGTCATTTCCTTGGATTCATCAGTGTCAGCATTTCTCTTAGCAGGATCCAAGCAGTACAACCTAGTGTCACAGTCCTGGTCTGTGTCCAAGAGTTTTAGCTGTCCTAACACCAATACCGTCAAGTTTCTTTGGGCTCAGCAAGGCTTCTCTGGACAGGTCAGAGGCACCAGGCGTCCAATCACATTTAAGTTTACAAGGTAATATGAGTCTCTGACCTTCATCTTTATTAGTGAGAAAATGATTTGCACATCCATTTTTATTAGTCAAGATTAGATTGAAGGTCCATGACAATATTTCTTGAGGGACACCTCAGAGTACAGCAAAGCACGATGGTTTCAGAATTCCTCTATAATTACAAATATATTATAGTGATAACATATTTATAACTAAATTTTGAAACTGAAGTTGAGTAAAATGTGAATTTTAAGTTATCAGAAGGACTACCCTTCACTCCATTAGAATATACCAACTACTTCATGAGTGTGATTTTTGAGGAACACCAGCTTTGGCCATTAGTTTCCTTTTCTTCCTGGGAAATGTCAAGCCATACACAGAGCTACTTCCAGTTTTCTTCAGCTCTCACTGGGAAGAGATACTAGCAGTAGACACCTTGTGAGCTCATCTGAGGACATTATGTGTCATCCTTTATGGTACAGTCCAGGATGTACAAGTAGTTGATATTCTGTGGAAAATAGTAGGAAAGCAGGCACTCTGACTTCACATGTCTACATTCCTTCTTTAACAAGATTTTAACGAATCACATCGAATGGATGATTATGCCTTTATCCATTCCATTCCTTGTATAGTACGACTGTTATTATGGGTCCTTTGAAGAGTTAATTCTTCTGAAACATTCACAATGTCTTGCAATAAAGTACAGAAGAGTGGTGGGGAATAATTAGGTTTATATTTTTGGTAGGTCTGTGCCACTGCTCAATGTGCGGTGTAACTCTGGGCATGTTACCCAAACTACCTTGACCTCAGATTTTTCAATTGTAAAATGTTTGTAATCATAGAGTCCTTTCAATGAGGAGTCAGTGAAATATATCACTGAGAGGGCTTAAGTAAGGTGGTGCTTCCTCAATGCCACTGGTTGGGAAATATTAAATTTATATTATAGATCTGTGATTAGTCAGATGAAATGTATGGAGACAAATAGATTTTGGAAATATCCTTTATGGTTTTTGTTTTGTTTTGTTTTTTGTTTGTTTTGTTTTGTATTTTTGCTTTGACACCAGATTGAAGCCAGGACCTCACGCGTGGTGAGTGAATGCTATACTACTAAGATAAAATTCTTCTACCTGCTCCTTAACCATATTTTAGATTTGAGAACTACCTGTATGCTACATCACGTAGTAGCCGGAGTGAGAAATGGAGTAGTACCTCTTAACAAAACACTGTGATTTTTCTGCATCCAAATCTATAAAATAGTCATATTATATATGATGAATAAAAAACACAAATAGCTTCTAATACATTCTGGTTGGATTTTGTTACAACACACATTGCCAAAATGAATATTATCTTATGGTTTCTTTAGACTTTACAATTTAAGGGAGTGATTATGGGTATTTATTCTGTATTTTGATATCTCTAGGTCACACCTGTCTCCAGTCTAACATGGTAACCATCCTTTGGCGCAATGGGGTGGTCCCATTCCCTGATTTGCTGTAGTTCTTAGTGTAGCTCACTCAGGACTCGCATCCTGGTATACAACTAGGACAGAAAAGGGCATCTTGTATAGAATGAACATATTTCTTTCTGAAATCTCTGTTTCATTTTTAGGAAACTGATTTTCACAATGTGGTTTTGTTTTATATCAGGATTTTCCTTTATAAAAGGCACTTTATGTATGACCAAGCTGCAACTGTAGCTACAAGGTGCCAGGCATTGAGTCATCTCTCTTTCTTTCAGAGATGCTGGTTGATGAACTGATGCCCATGGGCAGATCTACCCATCCATGGTCCCAGTGCTAAGTACCAGACCCCTCCATGGTCATTCATTGGTTGCTGTCAGTAAACAGAATGTCTGTAGGGACAATGAGTCTTCATTGCAAGGCTGACTTGGGGTTCCAAATGAGAAAATGCCAAGCCCTATCCATAATTATGGCATGTCTAAAAACTATAGTTCATTTTGCCCTCTGCTCCATTCTCTATATTCAGCAATGGTAGGGTGGCACATTGCTGACATTCTTTGGGTTATATAATTTAAGGTGAGGTGAGGAAAATTTTTCTTTGTGACATAACTGGCACTGAGAAAAGTCCACTTGCTAAAGCATGAGGTTGGGCGATGTTATGGCTTAGTCTATAAAAATCCTTCTTATGGCAAAAGCCATGTCTTCCACTGTGTCTGATTGACTATCAACATTAAGCTGGATTATTTCTCTCATCAACAAAAACCATGCCTGAGAGATCCAGACCTTCAGAAATTGAATATGTTATTATTCATTGGCCAATTTCAAAATTCTTCTGGAGTCTGCTGATGACAAAACTCAAAACAGAGTTCATGCAACTCATGTGCCTTTTGGTTTGTATCTTCTGTCCTGCTGAATATTATCAGAAAATTAACTTTGTGGAGTTTTGCTGAACATTTAGAGAAATGATGGATAAATGCACACGTTTGCATCTAATTATGGGCTACAAGGCTCACCAGTCGTTAATTGCGTTTCTAGTAGCTTTATTAGAAATTGCTATTTATTTTTTCTTCCCTTCTACTTCTTAATGTCATTGGCACTTTCTGATTTCCATCTTAGACAATTTAGGGTAAGTTACATAACTTATTTGAGCATTTACACATAATTTCAGTGTGCTGAATTCTGAATTGCCCTTGTGATGTAGTGTTCTCTATTGATCTATTTTTTGACGTTCATTAATTCAGCCATTTACTCAACAAACAAGTTTTGAATGTTTATAATGTGCAAGGCATTGATCCAACTACTCTGCAATCTATAAAGAGAGCTATTGTTCTAAGGGAGTTCATATTCTTTTACAGAAAGAAACTAAAATAATTAGAATTCAAGGTCAAAAGTGATAAATGACGAGGATTGAACAATGACCTTTCGGGATTCAGAAGTTGGAGAACATTTTTGCCTTGGATTTTTAAAGTGTTTCAATGGAAGAAATGGCACTAGTAGAATATAAAAGGACAAATACAACTCATTTTTATTAAAAGTCTACTTAAATATGGTCCCTTGGTGACAATTAGAGAAGATTGGTCAGAAAAATAAAAATATGCTTCTAAAATTTGGGAGATACTAAAAATATTTAATGCCTGGGAAAATGTATACCTTGGTAATTCAAAGTAGATTCTTTACTTCACAGAATGCGCAGAAGATAGTAAGTATGCCCTGTTGGTATACACAGACTAAATCTGAATCCTACTTATAGTGAAACTTAATGATTAAAATGATGACTCAGATTATACTTCTTTACATGGAAAGGAGACTGACTATGTTGTTGCTTTGAAAAAGCATGTGAAATAAAATGCGTGGTTTATTGCACAAAAAATTATGCATACATGCATATATTGATACCTAGAGAAACGTCTGATAAGATGCTTTAAAAAAGTTGAGTAGATTTCAAATGAATTCTATTTTCATTTTACTGTTTTGCTGGAATTACTTAGAGTGACCATGAATCCATTTTATAAATGAAGCAAAGTAATTTAAAAATCATTATGTCTAAAATTTTTATTAGTGATACGTTCATTGTCAATGAGAAATTAGTGAAAGAAAGGAAAGACAGAAATTTTAGCTCTGTATTCTGGAATACCTTAAAGTATACAAATTAGGCTTTATCTGTGTAGTAAATGTGGAAGTCAATTGCTATATTTAAACTTACTAGTGTTTGACTATGGAGCTCTCATACATAAGTCATTCTAGGAACATAGAATTTTGGTGACGGTAAGTGGATTTAACATGTTTTCACAATAGTCTGCAAAGGAAGCAAAGAGGCCATGGTATGTCACCATCGCAATAGCTAGGTGCCCCAAGCTAGGCACAGACACCACATATTTTGAGGAAGAATATGAACATAACATATGGAGTAAGAGAGTCAAAAAGACAAAGGACAAGAAGGAGCTATTGATTGTCACTGGTAGTTTGAGCCTAAATCAAGTAATTTCAAAGAAGCTGCAGTTTTGTGAGAAGAGATCAGAGAAATGAGAGAATGTTAAATCCAGATGACATCTTTTGTTTCTGCCCTATTGAATACAGAAAAATAAAAGAGCAGTTGAGTGAATTGTCAAATATCATGCGTTAAAGTTTGAGATGGTTTTAGATGTGTTGTGTCAAGTGACATGTGGTATCCCAGTATTTTTAATAAACCTATTAAAATATGTATCAATAACTCTGCCAAAGACAGGACCCAGTGCAATAATGGCAGGTGATTTCAATACCTTACCCACCCAAATACAAAGGTCATCACATTAAAAGAAAAGGAAAGCAACAAACACATTTCAGATTAATCTGTATAGTACATCAAATGAAATTAAGAGAATGGTATGGAATATTTCATCTATTAATAGAAACTGTAGAATATACATTTTTCACAGCAAGTCATGAAACTCTCTTCAAAAGAGGTATTTTAGGCCATAAATCAAATATTAAATAAAGACAATTGAAATTTTTTTTATATCTTCTCAGATCATCGTGGAATGAAACTAGAAGTGACTGGCATGACAAAGTTCATAAACTATACAAATGTGTGGCTCGAACTACATACTTTTCAATGATCTGTGGGGGCTGAGAGTGCACTATATAGAATAAGATGAAAATGGAAATACAACAGCCAAATTCTGAGGCATATAACAAAGACATTTTTAAGGTTGGGTAATTTATACCTATGAATGCCTACCTTGAAAATTTAGAGTAGTCTCAGCCTACCTTGAAAATTTAGAGTAGTCTCAAATAGCCTAATGAAGTATATCTCAAGGTTTTAACAAAGTGAGAACAAGGCAGACCCCAAATCAGGAGATGGAAGGGATAGTAAAGAACAGAGTTGAAATTAATGTCATGGAGACAAAAAAAAAAAAATACTAAGAACCCAGGAAACAAAGAATTGGTACTTTGAACAGATAAGCAAAATTGATAAGCCCTTAGCCACACCAGCAAAAGACAGGAAAAAAATAGAGATAGAAAAGGAGATATTACAACAGTTACTGTTGAAATAAAAAAATAAACAATAGGGATTACTTTGAAAATGTAGATTCCAATAAATTGGAAGGTCTAGAGAATTGGATTAATTTATAGTTGTATGCAATCTCACAAGAGCATATAAAAAAACAGAAACACATCAATAATAAGCAATAGGACTGAAGCAATAACAAAATGACTCCCAACAAAGCAAAGTCCAGAATCAAATGGATTTACCCCTGCTGAAATTTACTAGACCTTTAAAAAGAAAAAAAAAGTATGAATGCTTATCAAACTATTCCACAAAATAGAACAGAAAGAAATCAGAAAGAAATGTTCCCAAACTCATCCTTGGAAACCAGTACCAACCTGATAACTAAACCAGATAAGAACATAACACACACATGTAGGCTCATGAATTACTACCTTTTTCCTAGAGAATTGAAACAATGTATTCACAGTGCTGATCCCATTCCTATTTTAGAGATAAATTAGATGACATACTAACTAGTTCTCTGAAAATAAGAGTATTTACATGTAATACATCACGACTCTCCCTTTGTGGCCTGTTTTTATCCCCAAGTTCTGTCTTGGTTAATGGCAGAAGCATCAGATGATTCAGTCAGAACTCTGGAGTTGAGATCCTTTGTGTCTCCAGTCTGATCCTTGTCCTATCTACTGCACTTAATGAGCATCTCACAAATGTATACATACATCACTCTGCTCACACACCATGCTGTTGACGCTAATTATTTCTGGCTCTCATTGTTACTCTCCTAGAACATTGCAGTCACCATCTGATTTCTCTTCCATTTTTACCTGTGTTCCTAAGCCCAGAAGAAAAAATTATCTTTGTATAAGTAGCATTTTAGTTGTCTCTAAAAGTACTGTGAAGGCTCTCAGTTACTCAGCTTATAAATCACTCGTTGGTGTAGTATATGCCATTGTATTTTGATCTCTTCTTGTCTAACTTTATTGACATCTTGTAATTTCTGATGTAGAAATACTGACCTAATTAAAGTATCTTAAAGTTTCTGTGCATTGCTGGGACAGTGTAGAGTCAATGTTACTCTGGTTTTGAGTGGGAGGAACTCGCTACAAGAAAGAGTTCACTGATTTTATTATATAACAGCTGTTGAGCCACTTAATTTCATTATGAAGAAAATTAAACATCTGCCCTTCTAGTCAGCCACAGACCATGACTAACCAGTAGTTGTTGCCAATGAAGTTTATTTATCATTGCTTTATAGAATTTCTGCATTTGTTTTACATTTGACCTTCTGTCGTTACATAGATCTGATACATATAGGTTCTCCTTCTTTACACATAATTTTTTCCCCTTCATTAACATTATAAGTAAAGAAATTTGGACTTAGGAAGTGATCCTTACAAAACTATTGCATCCTGCCCAACATAATATGTTGTTCACAATTATCTAAGAAAAAAATAGGTAGTAGGAAAGTAATAACAAGTAATAGTTGTGATATAAATCAAGTTTTAATTTTTTAAATAAAAAGTTGTAGAAATTTTCTAGTATTTGGGAAGACATCTGAGTAGAAAGCTTCTCACAACATTGTGTCTCCTAATATTTATGATCAACATCAGATTTTTGGACTTGTTTGATGAAACACTGGTACTAAACATCACTACTTGATCTTATGAGACTTGTTTCTAGTAGAAAAGGCTTATCCTGCTTGTCATATGGGGATATTTGAGAAAGGAAGTCTCATTTTGAGATATGCTGTTTATGAATATGCTTACCCCCAAAGTATTCAATCTGTGCATTTATACTATGATGCATGGCTTTGAAGTTAGCCCAAATGATTTAAGCCATGTGTAAAAGGAATGCTCATTTGTTTTCTGGCTTTATTTTTTAAGATGCAATCTGTAGGAATTCTTGGGAAAGTTGATTCCATGTACAGAATGCCATTCATTGATTTTAGTCATAAGGGCTATTTTCAATAGTCTGAGGAAGACAGCACCTCTCTGTATATAAATCCTTTGAAACGTGTTTTGTTACCAACCTTGAAAAAGTGGAAGCAAAGTTTTAAGTTATTAGATCAATGTCTCGAAGTGTACTAACAAAGCAGTACAAAATGACTTACCAATTAAAATCATAATCAAAGAGTCAATATTTTCTTTGGGAAACAGTAAAAAATCACCATCCTAGTGACTTCTTTTAAGACTTCATTTTTTCTTCTCCTATCCCCTCCTCCCCCTTGCTCTACACTAGCAGATTTATGAGCCATGTACTTGAACAGCAAAACTATTTGCCATTTGGTAGAATTGGCTGACATTTCATTTTTTCTGGGCAGATTGCGGATTAGTTTGACATTATTTTGCTGGGTTCTGAGCTACATCATTAACATATTGCTTATGACTATAAGGAAAGTAGTTTCATTTTGTGGCATAATACCCCACATTTTCTACAAGTAGTAAAAAGCATGATTTCTCTCCAAATAACTGGGTACTGCTTCAGTCTTGTAAAAAAAAAAACTCAGAATTCTATTAATGTAACAAAATGCATCACTAAAATGGTATGTCAGAGGGGAGCGAAAACCTCCATAAAGGCATGATGTGTTTACTGTTGATATCTCTAAATCTTGGCTAGAAATGAGAAACATTCATGAAATATTGAGCTTAAGCTGAGATTACATCAGTATAGTAGCAATATCGTACTTGTCAGCTAGCAGAATATAACTGCCTGGTTGTACCAGATGAAAATGAAAATTCACTTTTTGATCTAAGGTGTAATTTCTTTCTTGTCCATGATGTAAAACTTTTTTGTTTTTAAAGGAAATAAGGACCAGGCAACTCTGTAACAAAATGGTTTGGTTAGGGAAAACAGGGGAATTAATAAACCGCTGATCTTTTTTTAATTCAAGTGGTGATCAAATAATTATAGTTCTCTTATTTTACTTTATATTACATTTGCATCAAATCTTTTCTAAATTCTATCTAGTGTGTGTGTGTGTGTATTATGTATATATATATATTATGGTCACATATATATGAATATATATATTTATGGTCACATTATACAATGAATATTATTTTATTGAAAAAGCAACTTCAGTGTTATAATTGTGCGCAGTACGGATGAGTTATGCCGAACAATTCACTTGCTGTGTTTTTGTCTTTCTTTCAATATGCTGACATATTTTATAAAAACAGAATGCCTCATTATTGCAAAATGTTTCTTTTACCTAAATGAAGTATTGTGAAAATGTTTTGGTCACACACACTTTAATGTTTAAGCAAAACATCAAGCCAGTTAGCAAGCCACGCATCAGAGGTAAAATACATAGGCTGCTGGCAGATTCGAAGTGCATTTTTTCTTTCATTACATTCACAGGCTTAATTTTTTTCTAGTTAGATGGCAGCAGATAGAGAATCTGGAGGGGCAAAGCATAATTTCATGGTCATTGCAAATAATTATTAAACTAATTACCCACTATGAATTCTATTTCCCATTTGTTTCACTAACATTTTGAAAGAGTAAAGGAGGTTGCTTTTCATGAACTTGCTTTAACCCCCTCCACACATTTTTTTTTTTAATAACACAAAGCATTCAAGGATGACGGACTTTTCTTCAATCTGCTGTATCTAGATTGTGCATCAGAGATCACTGGTTTCTACAATACCTTAGATAAAATCTTATAAAGCTAGAAAATATGTATCCAGTTTTCAGAAATGATCTCCCGGGTATGAGGCATATATACTTTTCATTCTGTGTGGCCCATCTTCTAATTTATTCTACATGTTAGGTTATCTGAAGGTAATCTATACATTCAATTTTCCTCAGATATAAAATTCTAAGAGGTAGAGGTATGCAAAGGGAAGAGAATAGAAATAAAAAAAAGACAGAAAAGACAGTTCTAAGGATTACCTTTCTTTGATACTAATAATCTTCCTATTATTAGGCTTATGCTGATGAATTTTAACATATAATGCAGTTTTGCTTCTGTCAGAAAAATTGCCTTTGATATTTTTAGGTTTTTACAAACATATTTAGAGTCAAGGTATTATTATTATTATTATTATTATTATTATTATTACTGTAGCCACATTTCATTTAGTGGATTTGTTCATATACATTATCTAGATTACACCAATGTGTCATTCCTCCAGTCCCTGGAGTCATTCTTCTATGTCTTTGGAGTTACATTTATTATATTATTCTGAGAGAACTAGAAGCAATATCCAAGCACAAATCATTCTTTTCAATATGGACTGCAGGGGAGTTTAATGTGCTTTCAGTTGATATCATTGAGAAATCAAATGAGATAATTTCATTTGCCTTAATAAATGTTTGTTTCAGGCAGAATGGGTTCATGCTAATTCTTCAAAATGCAGTTATTGTAAACTAATCATTATTTTAGCAAATTCTTCTGTCTCAAAATAAAAATGTGTGTGTGTGTGTGTGTGTGTGTGTGTGTGTGTGTGTGTCTGTGTGTGTTTGTATGTTTAAGCAAATTAAGGAATCATCTTAGAAAGTAGCAGAGACAGAAGCAATGACTTTCTAGTTTCTTTTCTTCTCTTTTTCTTTTTCTTTCTCTCTTTGTTTCCTTTCTTTCTTTCTTTCTTTCTTTCTTTCTTTCTTTCTTTCTTTCTTTCTTTCTTTCTTTCTTTCTTTTTTGGTCCATGTTTCAGTGTCTGTTCTAGAGAGAGGACAATAATCTTAGTATATTGAATAGACTGATAAATTTTTGAATTGATTTGAGAATTCAGAAGAACAATTAATAGTTTCTCCCATTTACTATTTAATTGAAGAAACATAACCACAGTTATTAGGGGTCTTCCAGAAACCATCGATGGCGCAGCTGGAAAGGAAATCTAGAATTATTTTCTTTCTTTCTTTTTGAGATGGAGTCTCACTCTGCTGTACAGGTTGTTTCTGAGCTCACTACGTAACCCAGGATGGCCTGAAACTCAGGGTATCCCCCTGTTTCAGCCTCCCATGTGCTAGGATTAGAGGCATGTGCCACCACACCTCGTTTATGTGGTGCTGGAGAATCGAACTCCAGGACTTGAGCTTGCTAGGCAAGCGCATTCACCACTAAGCTATTCCTCCAACCCCTAAGACTTATTTTCAGGCATACTGTGTTAAATATGTCAGTGCCGTTAAGCAAAACCAAGTAATGCTAGAAGGAAGACCTGGCTGTGAGCAGACATTCCTTACCATGAGCCCATCATGCTAAGATTTTTTAAAAGCCATCTGCACAGTATTGTTTGCATAAAGCATTCTGAAACGTAATGGAAATGAAATATTCAGGTTTAGACAGACTGCAATAGAAGGAAGCTGTGTTAAAAAGAACTAATTATTGCCATAGAAACAGTAAAATACACAATGACAATATTTGACATCAACAAGACTCTTGACAATAATCCATTCATACACTAGCATCTTTTGCTTACAGTGTAATTTTGGTTTTGGATTACTTTTCAGTTTACTGGTGGTTTATACATGCAGAACTAGTGCTACCTCACAAAGCAATGATGCTCAATCATGATACTCAGAAGATCAATTAATCCAAGCACATCTGACTACTAGGTACACAGATGCATTTAGGAGTCAGATGTCATTACTAAAAATTGCCTTGAGCTGTATTGTGACACCATGCCTTATTTGACAATGCTAAGGAATATGTGTTATTTCAGCATAATTTTAAACATGATTAAATTTTAATCAGTAATTTTAAAATTATTCATTACAATGGATAATTTTAAGATAGTATGCTTTACTTGGCTTTCTTATACACAATACATCAAACACATTTTTTTTCTTTACAGAAGGGAATCCTCATTAAGACAACAAATGACAGTATTTTGCTATGACCCATAAATATTCTCAGTAATTATATTAATTATTTCATTTAGCTTTGCTTGTATTTGCACTGAATGATCTCAGTCTGCTCAGTGTATCCTTCTGGTCACAGTCAGTGTCTCTCTTTATGCCATCCATTTAATTTGCTATTTTCTCTTATTTATTTTCATTATCTTTGTAAATACTTTACAATAAGAGTGAACAGGTTATCTGACCACCTTTGAGATTTTTTTGTTATGTTTGAAATATTGACACCTTAATGAATGTTTTTTGAAATTTATGAAGAGAATTCCCTCTCCAATATATAATTCCAACAAAATTTTGTATGTTTGAACATTCTAGATGGCTGAATTTTTGACAGGAGTGGTCAGTACTATGCTTTGGAACTCCTAGATGTACTGTTGCACAAAGCAAAAATCTAACAGGTAGAAAACATAGAGTTTTAGGGTTCATCTAGCAAGCCAATTAAGGTATATTGAATCAGTCAACAAATAATCATTACTTAGAGGCAAAGAAATTGAACTGTCACTTCTTGCCATTGGTTAGATAATGATTAACAGACTCTTGAAATAAAAACTAAGACCTTCTGAAGGTCAGTTCTGTTTTGTGTTACATAGTAATTTAACTTGTTAGCTTTATTTGTTTTGCAAAAATCCTATTTACTAGATTGCAGTAGCTCCCTTTAGTAGGAGAGATCAAAAAGTAACCCTGATAGGCACATGCAATAAATCACTATCATCTTAACCTCAAATTCCAGAACACCAAAAAAATAGCATGGGAAATAAAGAAGGAAAATAATTTGGATATTTTAAAACTTTTGCTTTTAAATGTGCAGTGAGAAAAGTCAGTAAATTAAGAAATTGTAATGCCCATGATTTATCATATCAAATTAATTGATTTAAGTTCTAAATTTAACTTCCAGGACTTTTCAACAGACATGTGCTTTGAAGAGACAGTAATAAGTAACAGATATCCTAAATTTCTTCCTATGAGTTTCTAGTGGACATCCTTTAATTTTCTTTGTTAATATGATGTCTCCCAAATGAACTGGGTTTTTTTTTTTTTTTTTTTTTTTGCTTCCCACTTTACATTCTAGATGATTAAGTAATTACAAAAACAATTACCAAAATTCTCTATGATACCTATATAGAAAAAGTGGCTTTTTTTTTGTCCAAAGAGTTCTTTACCTTAAAATATTAACACTGTCGTCTTAGAGAAAAAGCAGCAGAAAACTTACTTAGGTACTAGAAATTAGTTCTCTTATCTCAGTTTTCTATCAATAAAATGGTTAGATTTTAGCTCTATTACCTTTCATGTTCTTTTTGAATCTAAGGTTCCTTGAATCATCTTAAATATTGGAAAATAAGTGTGAATCCATTGATATTTGGCCTTTGAATCTGGTTTACCTGCCAAGAAATGTTCATTTTCTTGGCAACTTGTCATGAAAGGTCAATATAGTTCTTGGAATTTTTTCATCTGATCTTTTAGCATTCATTCAAGTGTGGCTATTTTTCTTTGGCCAAAGTTGTGGTCTGGAGAGACTTGCACATTTTTTTTGCAACTTCATCTTGAAAAATTTATTTTGGAGCATGTAAGTGGAGTGTGTGGTAGTGTGAGTGTCAAGTTAAAGCTTAGACCTCAGCAAGAAATGGCAACAAAATAATGTTCACTGCAGACTTAACAGATGAAAATTTACAAGGGAACAAGCTGAAGATGAGTGCCAGGTCTTATTTACACCTCAGAGCATCCAAACAAGAACTGTCCTGTGTGGTGTGAGTTTCCCATCAGTGGATGTATTCAAGGAGCAGCTGTATGATTCCATGATTAGGATATTCATAAACAATGAGAGAGAGGCTTAGATGACCTTGCCGTGAAGTTTTTTCTAATTTAAGGTTTCGACGAGTTCAAAATGTAACGTAATTATATTGAACTTAGAATTTTTCTTGAGCAAGATTAACTTGAATAATTAGGCCCAGAACACCTGTATTTCTGGAGTAATGCATGGGCAAATAGTCCTGATACATTACAGTGATATATTAAAACCATTCATAGGCTAGGATATCAATGCCACTTTAGTAGCATCAGCAAGTGCACAAATTATTTGGGAGAACATCAATACTTTGAAGAACTGAAAGAAAAATGAGAATCAAACCTTGGAGAGGATGGGGTTCATACATAGCAGCTTCAAATCTTAACATCAGAGTTTGTGGACCATTAGGTGATGAGACAATTTTAAAATCCTTACGTCCTTGTGTAGTATTCAGATTTCCAAGTAAACCTGACAGCTCTAATGTCCAGTCCAGAAAGTAGGAATAGAAGCTTGGGCTACATGACATATAGAGGCATATGGCTATATGTCCACCTCAACAGAGCCAAAGCTGGGAAAGAAAACTGAATGAGAGTGGTTTTTTGAAGAAGGGATTGGTGAGGATGGCGCGCAGGATAGAGACCTAAGCAAAAGAATGGAATGGAGATTTTAAAAGAAAGATTGCTGGGGAGATAAAATTGTTTGTAATTTTATAATTTATTTCTCTCTCCCCAGTGACCTTTAAGCTCCTTGAAGTCAAGGATTATCTCTTGTTCATGGCGAGATCTTCAGGCTTTCCTGCAGCCCTTAACACATAGGATTTTGTGCACTAAATATTTTTGGAACGAGCCTGAATGCATAACTAACTAATGATTTGATGTAGCATAGCTCAAATTTTTTACTGGCTCACTTTCCACACACAAGAAGGATGCTTTTTCATGAGATACTGGCTACTGATCAGAGGCTATGGAAATACATTTTAGCCATTGGCTAGTTCAGCCTTCATCTTTTTTCTTTCTCCTTTTAACTTTTATTGTGTTTTTGATCTTTTCCATTGCTCTCTGTCTCCCTGCATCCTCCCTTTCTTCCTCTGCCCATCTTTACCTTTGTTCCTTTGTTTTCTTCTTATAAGTTAT
This sequence comes from Ctenodactylus gundi, assembly GCA_004027205.1. NCBI lineage: Eukaryota > Metazoa > Chordata > Mammalia > Rodentia > Ctenodactylidae > Ctenodactylus > Ctenodactylus gundi. The sequence goes on along the minus strand of PVKB01000190.1, from coordinate 34,656 downwards.
TTAGTAACAGATCATAAGAGACAATGACAATTCTTTTCCTCTATTAACAAACTATAAACATTCACAAGGACATTGGAATGCAAGTTACTTTGTTTGTATTCATAATTGAACACAGCAGATGGACTATTAGGTTCTTTGCCCAAAGTCTTGGATTCTAAGGTACTTTTACTGTTTGCTGTATTTCTAAGGAAACTATAATAATCAAGTCTATCATCCAATTTTCTTTAAGCTTTGATGAAATCCAGTTCAAAAATAAACCTAATCATGTTTTATAATGAGCTTTAAGAGATTTTTCTTATAAATTCAAAGAAAAATAAAGAATTATAGGAGACTTCCAAATGCTTTTAAGAAGTCTGAAGTTATTGTTGAAATCAGAAATGACTGTCTTAAAAACAAATTGTGTACGTATCCTGTTTATTGTACCAATGTTTTAATGTCTTACTAACAAGTCAGTGTTCCTTGCATTTTGCAGCACATAATCTCTATAAATGCTTATATACCAATAATCACATATCAAAATGGTCACTTTAGCAAGATTATTCATCATTCATAGAACCTACAAGTGACAGTGTTTTTCATTAAAATGTTTTCTTTTCTGTTTGAAAATATACGTGGAAGATAAAACATTTTGCTATATTTCAAGTATTATGTGCATATTGAAAATATTTCCAAGTCAGCATATTTTCACACACTACTTACATATAGCTGTTTGGGAGGAACACTGAACATTTGGAGTTTTTGTAGTTATATTTTTACCTAATAGCTATAAATGACCTCTCAGCTGAAACAGAAAATTAACTAAAGTATGAAATACTAATGTCTCCACATAAATTGAAAATTCAAAGACATCAAGAATCCTGCATTAATAACCATGCTGATATTTTATTTCAAGATGGTGATTAATGGCATTGACTTGAACACTGTTATGTATTTAGATGCTACTGATTTATTCTAACCCATTGTGAGAGAGGGCAAGAAAGTCAGAAAGATACTTTCTGTTAATAAAGAATGACTTGTGTGTTAAGCCACATAAGAAAGCAGATATTCTATGATAAAGTTGGATTCTCTCCTGCCTGTGCTTTTGCAGTGTATGCTTAGAAACAGGTAAGTTTGATGCCATTTTTAAAAACAGGCAAATCATAGAGGGAGAAACCTGAAAATAATAGATTTCCTGATAACCTGGAGTAGATCAGTTGTGTAGGTATTTGGAAGGGCATCTCACATTGGCAGAAGTCAATATGACTCCGTGACAGACACTTGTTTGTTGGATTTGCCTGACTTCTGTACCAGAATGGCCAACTGAGTAGATCCAACAAAAGTCTCAATATAACTTGACTTACTGAGGCCCCTTTTCTATTCTGAATGATATTCCCCTTAACATCCTGTGAAAATATATCTTTCTATCAATGTACAAAACATTGGCTATCACTTTAGCCACTGAAATATTCCAAGTAAATCTTACCAAAATCACCACTCCATATGTTTATATATGGTATGAACAAAACTACCACAAAGCCTATGAAGAATATCTATCTGCTATTTATCAGTTGTTTATGATTTATTAGGTATTTTTCTATACCTTTAGGTACTATCCCATGTAATCTGATTTGAGGAGAGGCATCAGGTACTGTTTAAAGGAATAGATTTCTGAAATAAGTTCCTCAGCCTCTCTCTGCTTGAATTTCTCCAAGTGCCACCTCCGTCTATGCTGTGTCCTCTTATATATTTCAAGTCACATAAGCTCCCAGTAACTCCTTGACATGGTTATTATTCATCTTAGTATGCAGTTAGGACAAAGAGATCCAGAAAATTTAGCTAATTAGCTTGCATCCATGCATAGAGATAGTGGTGGAGGTGGAATTCCATCTCTGGTTCACTTGTGAGGACAGTTTCTTCATTATTTCAAACCTTCTCTTGAGTTACATAAATACAAAGAAATGGCTCCAAATCTACAGGGCTTTTCCTTCCCTTTTGAAGATTCATAAAAAACTAGGATAGATCCTCACCATTCTGATTTTAACGTAATGTATTCAGTGCTGAATAAATGTTTATTTCTCCATCTTTGAATTCTTTCCCTCTGCAGGTGACTAACTATTTCTCTGGACTTCTGCCTTCTAGGTGTATGTTCTGTTTCACTGATGCTCTGTTTCAAAAAAAAATGAAGCTGAGCTGGGCTTCTTAATCGTTGACTTCTATGAACCACTTGAAGCCAAGTAGGCTCTGAGTATCTTCTCAGCTTGAATAACCAGAAGTGACTTATATTCAGGAAAATTTTCTTGGACACCCACTGCTTTCTCTTGTAAATTTCATGCATAATTTGCATTTCACTTTGTAATACAGAAAAATTTGTGAAAGGGTAAATGTAGAACATAAAGCATTCCTCAATCTTCAAGAAAATGTGATGTGCCTAACCAACTTTTTGTGCTTTGTTTACTCTATGGCATTGTGTACCCAACATAAGAGTGCATGTTTTTGGGAGAGAGAACATTCCACTGCAGGTGATGCAGAACTAGATCATAGAGCCATTTCTGAGAACACATAACCCTGTCCAGTGGTAAAATGCCTCCAAGTATTTATTTGCATGGTTTCATAAATATATGATTGGAATTTAGATGAAATGAAAAAAATATATACAATGAACTTCAATAGTAAATAATTGAGGTACACTTGTGTATACCAGCGTGTCATGCAAAACGTTTTTAGTTGGATAGGATTTTAATTTTGAGTTACTTTGAGAGACTAAGGCTATATCAATCAAAAAGCAATTGACTTTAATGCCTTTAATCACACTTTCCTAAATATCTATTTGATTTTATATATTTTTTATTATATAACCAGTCATGTATCTGATTTTTTTACTACTACATTTAACTCCTCTTTCCAGTAAGCAAGTGAAGAAAATTCTTGCTTGTAGGTTTTGCAATCTGGTTCTCAATATATTTTTGAGGTATTTTTTCCAGCTTTCTTATTTTTCTGCACCCAGCAATCTCTCCCATATAGCTGGTAATAAAATTTCTACCCAGCTCATCCCAGTGTATTGTGTGTCCTTTCCATGCCATTCACTTCTGGATTGCAGGCTGTCTAAAGGAGATGGATTATTTCCATCCACTCATTCCCCTGGCGAGAGTAGCCGTGATGACAAATGATAAACATGAGAAAACATTTTCTTGGTCTAAGCATCTTTAGTATGAAAATGAGATTATAAACTATTACAGTGCTTTCAAAAGTGATTCCTGAAAACCTGATAAATTTCTGTGAAAAGGAATCTGCTCCCTTTTAACAGTGCATAACCCCCCCCCCCAAGTTAGCCTGATGTTCTTGTGTTGATTTCTTGTTTGATAATGTTTCCGTATTTCTCCTCATAAATTGTCTTCATTTTTTTCTTGTAAGTGCTAAAGATTTAAAAGAGATCTTCTCCCTCACATTCTGAAGGGCATTGTAGTAGAGCAAAGATGAGCGGCAAAATGGTGATGCTGAATTCTCTTTAACCATTTGTCTGTAATGACACTTTGAGGAAATTAACCTTCCAGCACTCTAATCTGAGAGAGTAACAGTAGCTCTTGCCACATGGAATTGTTGTTTATTAAATTAGAAATGCATCTGGAAAAATAAATTAGAATCGCATATGTCACCTTGCAGTCACTGCATAGGTGTTAGTTAATAGTGTTCTATGCTGTTTTATTTTCTCCTAAATTAAACTACTGAATGATTTTATAGTCCTAAGCCATCTTACATCCTCTGGCTTTTCTCTTTTCCTCTAAATCTCATCTATGTTTTGCTCCCTTAGCTCATATCTAATAATGGAATCAATCCTGTGATCTTTGTGATCAAATTTCCCGTTTTTCCCTCCTGCAAGATGTAAAGTTAGTGAAAGCGGATGCTGAACAGAAGGGTATTCTAATTATCTTCTTCGAATTATAAGCAGTCAGTCCACTGCGTGTCATTGGGTGCCTTGTAAAGTAGCATCATCCCTCTCATCCTGTCCTGCTCATGACCATTCTGGCCATTTCATTGTCTTGGCAATTACAGTTTGCATCCTGCTACCAGGCAATCTAAGCACTTCCCAGGTATTAAATCATGTCTTCTTCACAAAAATCACATGGGGAAGATAACATTTCATCTTCAGTGATAGATGTGGAAGGTAGGGCTCTAGTCACTCTTCTCATTTCTTACCTTCTTTTATGTGACATCAGAGACTCTGATGGCTGGAGCACCCTGTATAGGTCATCCACAACCTCTTCTGTACTTTGATCCTTCTCAAGACAGCGGATGGCCTTTGAGAGGAAGACGAACCCAACCTTCATCATTTTCCTCTTGAAAATTGACTGTTTCAGGGGATATTAAAGATGCCGCATGCTTGAATTCATAAATCAGGCTAACTAGTTTTGTCAGGTTTTGAGTTGAATCGAGGGTGGCGCAGAGCACATACAGTGCACATTTTGACATGAAATGAGAATGAATTTCTGTGTGGGCTTCACAGGATGCTTGCTGGGATGACCAATGAACGAGGCTCAGGAATGATGAATTTAAAAGAGATGGCCTGTAGAATCCTCTGTGGTAGATGGGGCTAGCCTGGTGAGAGGGGGGAGGAGAAGGTTTGGCACTTCACAGAGACAGGTGCTTGAGTGGATTTTGCAGGTGGTTTTCCGCTGGTTCATGGTGGGCTCATTGGCAGATCCTTCCCTTGGCTCTTTCAGGCCAATCCTGGCTGGAGGTGACACTGTACCGCTGTGGGCAATATCCATGCAATGACCTTGCTCACCTTGCCAATATTTCCTCCACGTGTAAGAACATACTTTTATTTACTTTTCATCTTAATGCAACACAGCAGCTTTTTTTTTTTACTTTAAATTTCAATTTTTAGAGTAATGCCTTATGGATGAAATTTCCTGAATTGCTCTTATGAATCAGCCATCCAAATATAAGGATAAGAATCGGCATTGAATGCATGCTTCTATTTGAGGTCATTAAAAATGTTGTATGCAACATTTTAAACTGAAATAATAAAAAGCTAACATATGCCCAGTGGTCAGGGAATGTTAGTGGTCTAGTTGCTTTTTGAAGATCTTTGCTTTTCATTCTGATGATGATGTGATGAAGTGGAAGCCGTCCTTATCTATTTAATCAGTTGGGAAAAAAAGCTAAATAACCTGCCCAAGGCTACCAATAATGTGGCCAAGTAGGATCACACCCATGCTTTTGTCCCCAGGGCCCAGTTTTCTCAAGCATGACACTGTTTCCTTTTCTACAGTCATCTCTACGCCAGGTGCTGTATGGCATAAACTGTTTTCTGTAGCTGTCAAACACAAAACGAACCAGTAGATAATTTGCGGAGACATACATAAACCGAAGTTGTTTTTCTGTGCTCTGTGCTTTTTACTAGCTAGAGAATAGGCCTACATTTTTACATTAATTAGTGACATTGAAATACATTAAATAGAATCTGTGGTGGCAGCTGTGTATTCCCACTTTGACTGGAAAACTACATCCATTGATATCCTTTTAGTCTTTGGAAAGAAGTCTATTGTCCATTATAGCTGCAACTGCTCTGAACTCTTTTGATAATTGTCCAAGCCGGAGGTCTGTTCTCTCTTCTTTGGGGAAATAACAATGGCATACTGTACTTCACAGGTGCAAACACGAAATGATTTGCTCTGTCATTTAGTTTGCTTAATTTACAGCTTTTTATGTTTAATTGTGCCTATTGTTCATAGATTGGATATTGAGGATCCAACAAAGATGATATTTTGATTCAGCTTTGTAATGTCATTGAGTAGGTCTTACGCGGCTGGGTACTTAAATCTTTTCTTCAATTGCGACAGTTTGGATATCCTCAGGGGTTCCAAGCTGTCTTCAATTATGCCAGCTGTCTGAATGTGGAATGTGAAGCTACTATTACAGTGGGGAATTAAATATTATTTGGCCCAATTTTACCTTTCTGTTCTGCAGTGAATAGCTCATGCCTGCATATACCATGAGGGTGGATAGTGGCTATGTGTGCAAACATGCTGAGTTGATGGTTTTCCTTTTGAAGCATTTATGGTTTGGAAAGAATACCCATCTGCCACTAATAACTTGTGTAACCTTAGGTACATTTCTTTACTTCTCAGCTTGTGTTTCTTTGTCTGGAAAGTCAGAGAGTTATGGTAAATATTTCAGATGTCATTTGCGATAGAATCATGTAAGTTTTAAGACCTTAGGAATTTTCTTGCTGTCACTTCTCCGATCCCCTCTGTTCTGGGGACTAGAAATAGCCTTAGGTCAGCACCTACTTAAGCCTCACCTCACAGCTCTGCAGCTCTCCCAAGATTGGGCAGCTTTAGCCAATTCACTGTGACTGTGTGCTACTCTTTATTGTCAGAGACATCTGTTCCTGGAGGGCTTATCCTGAAACTGTTCAGAATGAAATTATACAAGTGGAAGGGTTTTTCCTTTAATGATTGATACACAGTTTCCAGATCACTAGTGTAGGGGTGAATCATATTTGGAGGGGGTTCACATAGCATCAATAAATAAGTGCTATCCTGGATCCAAAGCGTCAGGGGTGGGGAGGTCACTATTTTGAGACCATGGGGGCTTTAGTTTTTTGGTTTATCTTCAAACAATATCATCCTACCATACATTTATATATATGTGTGTGTGTGTGTGTGTGTGTGTGTGTGTGTGTGATTTACTACTTTTCAAGGCAGGAAAGAATTAGATATCAAGATGGGTGATTTAGAGAAGAAAATATTGTAGGGCATTTATGATCTAGAAACCTAATTCTTTTAAAAAAATAGTTATTATACATGACTATATAGGGACCTGACTGAATTCCAAGTATTTCATTGATTCATTCAATAAATAAGAATCTGCTGTATACTTTGCATGTGTCGTGTCACAGAAGGCTTTAGGTCCTTGGGACGTGGAGGTGAACAATATCAATAAAGCCTCTGACTCCATAGCACTTGCACCAAGTAAACGTCAGCATCGACATGTACACGAATTTTTGTCTAAACATTATCTTCCTGACTATTTATGTAATTTTCTCCTTCAGTTTGCTCTTCTTCAGTAATAGAATTTTATCACAAAAGCAAGTAGATATTTCCAGGGAAGAGCAGAATTAGTATAATAGCCAATGTGATGATGTCGTGGTGTCTCACTTTCTGATAATGAGGCAAGGATTGTGAGCTGGAAAGACTAGTACAAAGCTGCAGCACACAACACAGTGCTGAGCTAATGTAATAAGTTAGTAAGTGAAAACTATTGAATGAATTTTCATTAGCCTTAGCTTTGGTGGAGCGTCCAGGAGAGAGGGAGGCATGAGTCTTTCTACTATCCATGTAGTACTGTGGATAGCTGGGAGGGAGAAGGCTAGCCCCCAGGTTTTTAGAAAGGGAAGACCATGAAAGTGGAAACAAATCAACAGACATATTGCATAAATCAAATCAGACATTCCTGTCATTTAGCAGGTGGGTGCATTTGAGTTGAAAGGTTTTAAACGGTGTGTCAGAATCATACGAGAATTCACTGAGAAATTTTTGACGCTGAGAGCTAATGTGACAGGGTTCTTAGCTTTATAGCCTGAAGAGGACAACCCTTAATTTCAAACAAAGCATCTTTTTTTTCCTGTTTTCTTTCCCTCTGGTAATCTTTGATAGAAGTCATGCAGCATATTTTCCCCTTTATGCTTTGACTAGTTTTATTTTGTCTTTGTTGTTGTTGTTGTTGTTTCGTCTTGTTTTCGGCCAAGATAGATCCTGTAGATCTCCTTTTACTCTCCTGTTATTCCCTACAGGGCATGGAGTCAAAGGGTTAGAGAAGATAAATGGGAGTGGTTCTCAAGGGCGTTTCTCTGTAGCCGAGCTTTAGCCCTGCTCCTTCGGGGCATTCTGTGTGGTGGGAAAACTTAATGTATTTGTTTAGCTTCCCAGCATTCAATGTGCCGCTGATCATGATGCCGTGCCACCACAGATGTGTCTAACTTGCTGAATGTACACGTGAGAATTGGAAAACGATGTGCTCAGCATTCTATTATAAGCTTTTTTCTCTAGTCACTTCAAAAGCCACTAATGAAAAAGGCTCTGCTGACACCTGGGGCTTCCTTAACTGTTTTGTGAGTGTTCAGGACTGATCAAAAGAGGTCAATAAGAAATAATCCCCCAACATTTGATTTAGAAATTCACTGAAAGGACTGAGATCTGGTAATCTGGGGCAGTTCTGCACAATGCATGCTTTTAAATTTTTATTTGTGAACACAGTAGAAATGTATATGATGGCATTAATTATTCCTTAAAACTACCCCAGTGAATCTTTCAGCCTCATTCAACAGTCAAGGCTCTTTCTCTATCAGACATTAGTGGCAAACACAAAATATCTTAAGGAGCCCACAGTTTTGTGGGGAAAAAAAAGGAAAAAGCAAAAACTGAAGTACACTAAAAGAGATTAAACAACAAATATTGTAGATTGATATGACACAATAACTGTTCATGATGATTGTCTTTTTTTCATTTGGAAATAGGTAAATATTTTCAAGATTATCAGTTAAAACTGTAGAGTGTCTCAAATGTGTTACAAAGACAGTTACTTTAAAATGTATTAATTAAAGGATGTATTTTAGTGTCTAGAATGGTCATGTTTCAATTCTTTTATAAGGATTTCTCATTAATAAAAATTAGCTTTCACATTGCTATATCTTCAAAATCTTCACATTTTACAAGCTTAATAAATATCGAATGAATGATCAGTTATATGAAAAAATATGATACCACCACCAATATTTGTTTGTAGAACGATACAGAAACAATCACAGGAGTTTAAACCCAATGATAATTTAGCAATCTCATTAGTGTCTTTAATATGGTAACTTGATAAGTACATTGATGTTGGTAGTTAATGTCCAGAATACAAAACCAAAGCTGCCTTCCTTATACAAGCAAGTTTATTTATTTATTTATTTATTGTTACAAAAAGTAGTGGTGCAAATGTCTTTGGGGTTTGGCTAAAACAATCAAATTTTGCTGGCCACAAATCAAATTTCAAAGAATTAGAAGGAACTTCACAGTTGTACAAGTTGAAGTAGCAGGACAAAGCCTAAACAGAAAAGTCAGATTATGCCTGAAAACTTGTAAAGTGAAGCCTTGAATGATAATCCTCATTTCGTTCATGCCTGCTTGTACCAACTTCCAGAGAAAGTATCTGTAGTGTCTGGTATGACTATCTTACTGAGTTGATATTGCTTGGGTCATGTCCGATTATGTAGGTAGACAAATATGGGTGGGCTCTTGACCCAAGGACATCCACGCTATTCTTCTGTGCTAGGATTTGAGCTGTGTGTGCTCTGTAAGCATAGATATCCAATTGCTAAGCAGGAAGAACTCAGTCAGAAAAGTTATGGCTGAAATTATGAAGGTGTACAAATTATGAAGTAAAGAACAAAGAATTTTGCTGAAAGAAGGGAAATCCCATAGCAGAGAGGCCAAAAAGTGTCAGATACAGAGATGCAAATTGCCAAAGCTCAGGAAACTGCTCTAGTGTTCCTATTAGAACTGGAACACAATCCACTTAGCAATCACAGCAATCAACTTAGCCTTGCTTTTCTCTCTTGGTGGGATTCCATGTCTTTATTCTCTTGGACACAGGCTTCAAGGTGTCAAATTGTGAATTTTTTTTATGTCCACAAAAGTGACACAAACACACTTAATACATCTCTTGATGCATGGTTGTTGGAAAAAAGTTCTAATGAATAGAAGGAATCCTGTTTAAATAGAATGGTGCATTTTTTTTTCTGAAATCAACTATATTCAAATGAGTCCATTCCAGAATGAACAGATAGCATATGAGAGAGTCTATAGTATAATTGTATCATCTTATTCCTGTACAGAAACGACAACAAAAACATGTAACAGGAGGTGTAATTGGATTTCATTCCCACTTTGTTCCTGACTGTTTTTTCATATTTGCAGTAGAAAAATAGTATTGAGAGAACTATGAATGGAACTGAAAGGAAATTTGCCATTTTAGAATGGTTTCCTCATTCATGAGTTAGTTTTCAGTTGTCCCTGTACAGTCCAGAGACTAGGATTTGACAGCTTCTGCTGTGGGAGCTCTTTTAGTTTTATGCTAGTGATTTCATGTAGTTGTCTTCTTGGTGTTCAATGTCAGGATTTCACCCAGTGTGTGGCCTGTGCGGAGTGTTGCTAGGCAAAGCTGGTTCCTAGTCACCCCTCTGGTTTTTCTGTACGGGGCCTTGGGGAAAGTCAGGAGAGCGTCTCCGCTCATGGTATGGCAGGCTTCACGTGTTCCCTGTACTCTAAAAACATCTGGCTTAGTTGTTCTTGGCTTTTCTTTTCAATGTCAGGTTTGGCATATTTGCATATGAGTCTTAGATATTTTAGAGTAACTCCTACACTCAAAAGGATAGACATTTCAAGGTTAGTCAAGAGAAAGGCACATCAAGAACTGAAACATTTCATTTAAATTTTTATGTAACATTCTATTGGGTATGTTTTTTCCTTTACAAAGAATTTTATTTGGTGTGTGTGTATGTAACATGAAACTAACCTCCCTGAGCAAAATAAATACATACTACACTGTGAGAAGTACCCTCACAGTCTAATAAAGAGGATTTATAATACTTATCTATTTAATTTAGATTTATAATATTTTATAAAATTTTTAAATAAAATTGTTTCACTAAATGTTACTTTTTCAGTTACATTTTCTTCAATCAATAATGTATAAGGTAAAAACAAAACAGAGTGTCTCAAAAGTTTGATTTTTTCCTCCATACAATGACTTTGGGGGTAGCCTGTATATTGAATTTATTGCTTGCATGATTTTTCTTATAGTGTCAGTTTTATTTCAAATGGGATGACAAATTGATCCTGAGAAAATGAATTTTAATTTTACCTTATATTTTATGTTTTCATATGTATGGTAACCTTTGAGACACCCTGTTTACATGCTTGTTTTTTTTTTTTTGGCTACATTTTTAATGCCACCTATTTTTATTAAGTAATAAATCAAAACATTAGCAATATATACAACATTTGACAACGTGTATTTTAAGTGGGATCACAAGTATATTAGCCCCTGGAATACTCTGTATTAAGAAGACAAAATAATCAAAATAAATTAATTAGTAATTCATGGAAAGGAGGACTAGGAGAATAAGGTTATGAATAAAGCATTAACATTGAAAGTTTCAGTAGCTGATTATGATTTTTAATGCTATCATTTCAATAGGCCCTTAGAGGAGGTCATTTTTATTTTTAGTGACATATCTATTGCAGATGCAGCTGGAAATTACAAGTGTGTTTGTACCTCCTTAGGTTCTAATCAGAAATACATAAATCCTTTGAAAACATATCCAAAGGTATTTTTCATCTAAAATATTTCACGAATACAAGTGTAACTTCTCAGTCTTCCTAACTTTATTAGAGGATTTCACTATATTTCATGGTTTGTCACCTGACTTGTTAAGAAACAATATCAATTGTCTTAGGTTAATAATATATTAAAGTTGCTTCACAAAATAAGTCACTGTCCCTTCATATGAACTTGATTTGTAATTTTTTTCAACTATAGAAGGCTCATGTAGAAGAAAATGGTTGGAAGGTATGAAGCTATGACTGATAACAAGAGCTACCTTTATTAAATATCAACTGTATGCCAGGTCTTATTAGATTCTTCCTGTGAAGCAGGTAGTTTTGTTTTCACAATAAATTTGTAAGGTTTGTATTATTTTTCACTATTGCAAAAAATAGGTAAGATACAGATAATGTAAACATGTTGGCAAGACTACTTAGCTAGTAAATGGTGCCTTCAGTATTCACACAGGCCTTTTGAATGTGAAACCTTGGACTCTTCACCACTTTTCTAACTTTTAGAAATCTGCTTAATGTTTCTGTTTTGAGAAAGGTAAGCGGTATGCTTAATTTATTTAAAAAAGGATCAGAATAAGAAAAATGTTAACACTACTAGATTTTGCAAAAATATTTTAATAAAATCTAATTTTAACTGTATATGCTTTATGTTTTAACTTAGTTTGATACAAAGAGGTACTAGAGTGAAAAGGGTGAGAAGAGGGTGAACAGATGGGAGATGAGGGTGGGAAAGCGAGGGCAGAAAAGCGGGAGGAGAGGGCGATGTGAAGGTGACGTGGACTGACATGCCCAGAATTCTCAAGTTTAATACTGCTTGTGTATCGCAAATGCATGCTAATACACACAAGGAAAGAAAACAAACAAAAAAGTATTTTAATCCTTGCATATTTAAGACAAATAAAGGTGACTTTATATGTTTAGAAAGTTGGTTTTGGACTTAATGTGGTCCAAGATTTTCATATTATGTTAAAAGTCTAACACAGTAACTGATATTTGTAGTAATAATATTTGCCATTACATTTACTACATAGATACTTTTCTAAAGTAATTTGATGCATGTTTTTATAATACTCAAGTGCCAAGGAAGTGAGAGATGACAATTCTGATTCTAATATAGACACTGGTCTTGAGGTTTTATGTATTGCAAATCAATAGTTAAGATTTCAGATTTCAGCTTTATTGTTAAAGGTAATTTAAAAATCCCTGTGATCCTTCTTAAACAAGTTCATGATTTATATAGTTTATTCTGAAATATTTTGTTAACCCAAATCTTATTTTGTGTAATGGGGATGTTCATATTTCTGACTTTGCTACTTAGCTACAGAATTTTTATATGATTACCTTTTAGTATAGCCATGTGAAGTTTTTTTTTTTTTAATTACATAGTCTTACAGACTTTTGTTACTCTCCATCCCATTATTAATATTGCTAACTCTAACTTGCAGATGCTTGCTCCATGGAATAATCCCCATATATTTATAGAAATCACTCATATGATTACAGGTACATTTATTTTTTCACCTACAACATGATTTTTTTCCCCTGAGACACCCCCTTCCCTTTTATCTTCTAAGATAACTTCGGAGGAGAACTATCTTCCTATTTGCTTTTAGCAACTTGAGAACTTAGTATTGTTATCTTTATCTCTCTTTATATCCCACAATTACATCCATTATTTCAATTCTTAAATATTTCCTTGTAGTTTATAATTTGTTTAAGGTGTCACTTTCCTTATTTTAAAAAAAAATACTTCTCTCCTATGGATTTTGCTGTATTCCTTTTAAAGTTACTCTCTCATCTCTCAACTGCTCTTCGTTAGCAAATTGTAGATGCAAGGAGCTGTGGTATTTCTAGTTATCACCTACTCTTTCCTTAGTCCTTTATCATCTGGCTTCTACCCATAGCACCGGAGAGAAATTGCTCTTCCAAAGGTCATCACTTAGCTGTAAATAGCCAAATCCAGCTTCCTCATCTCTGTGTAGCACAAGGAAGACAGTGTGCGGCAAAGAGTGGAGAAACTCCTCCAGAAGAAGTGGAATTTGAGAAAATTCACTGGTGACCACACAGACTAAATAGTACAAGGACCATGGAAGTGAGAATAAGCAGATCTTGCTTTGGAAATAGAGTGGCGTTAAACCCTCCCACAATGTCTCAGTGTTATAGGGGTGGGTGTAGCAGTAGACTGTTGGAAACAGTTTAGGGCCAAATTGTACATATTTGAAACTTTTTCCCCTCAACATTGTTCCTTCCTTTCACTTAATGTTTTCCTGTGTTCCACTTCTCAAACAGCAGTTCTCAACAATTGCTCTTCTCTCTTACGATGCTAGTTTGTCCTTGATTCTGTTGTCTACTTCATACTGTCAAACATTGTATTATGTAGAGGCAGTTGACAAAATGTGTAATTTGATGTCCCTGTGTTCTCTTCTGAATATGAAATGTGAATTTTCATTTCTTTACATGTGTCAATTCATCTCAAATCTGATGGAGTAAAAATCAAGCATAGTGCATTTAATTTTAAGATACTTGGCACCCTTTGTCTTCATTCAGTGATCAACAACTTTGTGGTGATTACCATGAGAGGTATTACATACTAATTTTTATTTTTCCCTTGTAGATGATTTCCTTTCTCCCATCAGCCATCCCACTAAGCCACTTGCTCATTTTTTCAACTCTTTATCCTATACTCATCTTTCTAGATCATAACTTTGAATTATACTGAAATTATTGTCTAGGTATCTTAGGGGTTACTTTTCAACCTGTAGTCTCTTCTCCAGTTTATTTTTTAAATTTATGAATTAAACTCTAAGTATTTATAGTTTCCATAACAATACCCTGTCTCAAAAAAGATAATCAAAATAGATTATTTTCTTTCCAAAATCCTTTATATGACTTGATTATTTACAGAGTAAAGTCCAGCTTTGACACAGTCCAGTGCAGGAACTCTGTCACCTTGCCACAACTTAGCTCTCTAGTCCCAAAGTCCTCTGCTTGTCCACGTCTACTGTACATAAACTAGCGATTCATTAAATGAATGCAAGTGCAGATTCTCATTCAAATTAACTCTTTATGTTAACCATAAAGATTTCAATCATTTCAATTCAATGGATTTATTTCACTGTAAATATCTTCAGTACAAAGAATTTACTAACAATCATTTATTTATTCCCGAGAAAGGTGGGCATATGATGTTGTTCATATACTTATTGTTAAGATCTTCATCCTTAACTGCCTCTTAACTTTAATAAAAATGATAGCTTGTAAGTTATGTGTACTTATAGTTTAGGTCTCTTTACCCCTTTCCACCAAATAATCTAATTTAGTATTCTCTCTCTCAACTGTTATATACACTGAATAAAACTAATTAATGATATTCTAGTCCATTGAGGGAGACTCTGAAGGAGATAAATAGTAATAAAATTGTGAGATTAGTGCAATTATAAAAGAAAGCCTAGAATTCTATGGCTGAATCAACTGAATCAGACTGATTATTTGGTAACTGGTAAAGACTGAGGACAATGCAAGAATTCTAGGAGGTTTTGCCAATTAAATGATGCTTCATAGCAGACAAATAGGTTACGTGTTTGATGCATTGTTAGAGGAGGTGGTTAGGAATTGCTTATTAAATAGGACTGCTGTCTCCAATGCTCAAGGCTCTCAATATGGTCAATAATAGATAGTTTGTAAGCCATCAATACTCACTTCTAAGAGAGGAGTGTCAAGAAAGTATCAGATGCTACTCAATTTGTTTTATTTTATTATTGGTTCATTATGATTTTTATCTTTAATTTTTTTATTTTGTTCTTGACAGGATCTTGATCTGTAGTCCAGCCTGGTCTTGGACTCATTATGTTGCCCAAGATGGCCTTGAACTAACAGCAATCTTCCTGCCTCAGACTCCCACATGCTGGGATCAGAGATGTCCACCCCTTTGCCTGTCACATATGGCATTGGGGAATCAAACCTAGGGCTTTTGCTTTCTTGGCAAGTGCATTACCCACTGAGCTATTCCCTAACCCCTCTTTAAAATGTTTCTTACGATTTTATAGTGTTTTTTTTTTGACAATTCAGCTGTATAAATTAACCAATTTATGGACAAATTAGTAAGTACTTCTGCTTGGTGTAAAGTTTATTTTAGGCTTTTGGATCAGTTAAAAATTTTCATTCAGCAACAGCTGTTAAGTATTTTCAATCTTAAAAAATTAAAGATCATATCATTATTTTAAATGAAATGCAGCATTTCTGTTATCATGAATGTATTAATTCTGGTCTTGCCATCTTGTGGCTTGGTTTGATGACATTGGAATGCAAATTGTAGACAATTAGAAACTGGCTATTTAAAAATGGGAAAATTAACTGGATAAACTTTTAATACTGAACACAGTAATTATTGGCAAATAATTTAGAAGACATTGTTTAACTCTAATAGAAGTCATTTAGGCATTTCTAAATTCTCCTAAACAACTGTGTATCATTTATAGTTGTAAAACATATTTTTTCTGAAAGCAAAGAAAACTAAAATAAATGGAAAATTTCTCCCTAGACTCCATATGATGAAGCTCAGTTTAAATGACATTATTTTTAACAGTCCAAATTTATTATTTCTCTTCATTCTTATGATAATTGTGTTAGATATGTGAAGAGATTTTTTTTTGTGATAAGAAAACAGCCTGAATGGCTACTTTGATATTGTTCAATATTGTGTGTTTTTTAAAAGAAAGCACAATTTTAATGTTTCAAGATGCACAATTTCATTTTTAAGTGTTAAAGATATTGACAAAAATGTTTCACAACTAATGTTCTAAAGAGTGGAGACTTGGGAAAATAAATGTAATGACTGTGTTCATAGGACTGAAAAATAAATGTAAACTTTTATTCCATATGTATCTTTTGAAGACCACTCATCCATGCCATGCACTGAGCAAAGTAATGGAAGAGAGTAAACGTGGACTATGGAAACATATTGCACTCATACATCCATTCCCACCTTAATAGTGAAGAGAATGTGTGATGAAATTAAAAAGATTCTGTTCCATAAAATGTACAGAAAGATGCTACTAGAATCATGAAAAAATTAGCCTTTTAGAGAATCTCAAAGTGTTTAGAATGGTTGAAACATAAGAAGCAAACAAAATGAAGGAAAGTGAAGAAGGGTCCTTATTTTGGTTTGGGTCTGGAACTTCTCCCAAGGCCTCATGGATTTGAATGTGGTGGAATAGCTGTGGAACCATTTGCTGTCAGAGGTGAGGTCTATTTGGAAGGGGCAGTTAGCAAATGCCCAAGGCAGGTGTGTGTGATTTGTGGGCCAGGACATGAGACAAAACCACCCATCCCAAGTGTGATTAGCCCAGTGGGCTACTTTAACTAAATAAAAGAAAGGAGAAACATTATTGCAGGTTCTTCTGCCAAAGCTCTGGCCTTTCTCTTTCCCTCCAGACATTAACTCACTCTTTTTTCAATTGGCTCTTTGGCATGTGGTGAAGAGCTTTCCTCTGACTAGATGTCTGCCCTATGCCTCCACTCTTGCTATCTCCCTATAAATGAACTGAAACCTTTTGAAACTCTGAGCAAAAATAAAGTTTTCCTCCCTTAAGTTGTAGATGTCAGATATTTCTGTCTCAGCAATGAAAATATAACAAAGACAGCCTTGTTCTTTGAATAAAATATCTTAACTCATCTAAAAAGCTTTTGGGAGACATTAAATACTGTGAAACAAGAAAATGCCAAGGTAAATTAAAATTTTAGAGAGATCACGTGGGCAAGATAGGAAGAATAAGGAAAGCAAAAGACAGTAACATGATTTAGAATCAAACAGTGGGAAGCCAGGATGTTACAGAGCCAAATAATGTGCACGTAGATGAACAGAGTAATGATAGGAATTGCAAGATGAATACTGTGTGAAGAGTAGCTCGGAGGGAAAACCTGATGAATTGGGAGAAAGAAAACATGATCAGTAGGGGGAAGAAACTGAGGGACGTTGGACTTTGATGCTTGAAACTTGTTTCAGAGTGATTCCAATGTTTAACAATGTGTAGAATTCAGAAGGAAAGTATTTTGGAGAATGATGAAAGTTCAATTTGGGGGTTCTAAGGTTTCTGACGTGTGTGTGTCCATTGGGCAAGCAGATACTGAAAATTATCGCACATTAGAATTACCTCCAGTGTAGAGACATGTTTGAGAGTTCAAATTGTAAAGAAATGCCCATTCGAGTGCAATAAGTTAGTTGGGGGATAGAAATGTATCAAGAAAAGTTACCTTGAATTTAATAGTTGTCATCCTTGGTTGCCTCCAGAAAGCACCAACACAATTCTAGGCTTATCTTTTATTTCATCTCAATGTATTTCTGGGGAAAAGGGTGAAATGTATTGTATTCTGTTATGTTTTTTACATGTTGGCTCTCAAGGAAAGAAACAAAAATATGAATTAAAATAATTTAGATGTTTTCTATCATTCTCAAACAAATTCAGGTGGACCTTGACTAACTTGCAGTGACCTTAGTCTTCAATATGACAGTTTTGCCATAATGAAAACAGTTCTAATATTTACCAGCTAGTTGGAACAAGTTTCTTCTTTGAGCCCATTTTCTCATCTGTTAAGTGGGAATTATCTTAAGGTTTCTTAAGGTTTATCTGGTAATTAAATTAAAGAACATTTATAAGCATTTAAAGATGAGTCCCTTATTTTGAGAGCCCTGCAATTCACAACTGTTCTGAGCTATCAGTATTCACCAAGGAATGAGAAAATTCTAAAATTTGAAATTCTAAATTCTACAATTTCAAATAAACATATATTCCATAGAAATTTTTCTGGGCTCTTTTAACGGACAGAACTTACATGAACATTAGTCCCTGCATAGTTTCACTTTTTAAAAAAGAAATCTATGTTTTTGTATGGAGAATTATAAAAGAAAAATATTTTAATTATATAAGAGAGAGTAAAAGTAAGCAAATTTTCATGTAGATTCAGAAGGTGTTTTTTTCAGTCAGGGTCATAAGTTGATGTCATAAATAAAGCCTTTAAAATATTTAAATAGGTATTAAACTTTATGATACTGTGGTGTTACACTTAAAATGAAATTTATTTTAATGATGCCATATATATATATATATATATATATATCATGTAAATACTCTTAGTAGAATCATAAAATCTAATTGGCATAGAACTGCCAGCTTACCTCATTTCTTAATTTTTCCAAATGTAGTGTTTATATGTAATACAAAGCAACATATAGGCACAATGACCTAATTGTTGTCACATGTTTTCACTACACCTGAAATCATTAACCCTAAAACAGAAAAATTTTGTGAATTCTTTATATCCATGTATACACAATATTTCTACCCAAAGAGTCACCAAATATTTCTACATTTATTTTAAACAAATACACCAATAACTTATGTAAAAAAAAGATTTTTAGAGTCCATCCTTGGGCACTTCAATCCTTTCAGAAGGAATGATTTTTAGGAAGAAACTAAATTCCTAGATACTTAAAAATCAACATTCTTATTTTAAATATCATTGACAACAATCTTCTGACTTTCTTTCCTGCCTTCTTAAACAGGTTGTGCTTTGAACCTGAATGCTCACATGTCTTACTAATCAGAGTTGGCTCTGAACTTTGTATATTATGAAGCACTAAAGCTTCTCCTACAGAAAGTGATGTAGACCTAGTGAAACATGGAGCCAAATGGCCATGTTGCCTGAAATTGACAGAAATAGCTCAATTATCTTCTTCCTCAGCTTTAGATGTTGGTGCTGTAGTTCAGAGCACAGCCTTTGGTAACATGTAGGCTTTGGTTTGAATCTTAGACACTCCACCTTTATGATCAATGTAGTTTGGGGAAAATTATTTTACTTCTGCAAGATTTAGTTTCTCCTTGGTATACTTTCTTCAGCAGTTATACCATCCTTGTAGAATAAAGGAAAAAAGAAATTGATTTGTGTACACCATTTCATCCTTACTGCTTGGTATTTACTAAATGCTCAGGAAATGGTGTTCATGTTCTCTAAGCAGCGGATAGTAACAGCTGTGTGGCAACTGCAGCAGGACAAGTGAGTAAATGAAGGTGGGAAACTGCACGTCCATGTTGGAAAGTCTGCTATCCTTTCCGGAGCTGGGGTTTGTAGTTCCTGCTATTGGGTTCCACGTTGTTACCATAGCAACCTTTACCTCTGCAAGTGGTTCTCATGTTGCTTGATTACTATTTCATATCCACTTATCAATATACTTTCTGTTCCCTTTTTAGCAGTCCGTATTTATTTCTTTTTTTCTGAAGAAAAAGTGAACCTTAGAAAAATATCATCAGCCAGAAGGTAGAAACTTCTCTGTAGCAAATCACAGTACTTAGCAGCAAGCACTTTTTGTCATAGAATCTATACTGTTAAAGTGATCTTTTTTGTGCGTATTTTTAACACAAAAAACATACCATTATGCCCTTGGCCCTAATAACACTTTTCTTTCTACCACAATTATTTCTGAGGTTACAGCTATTCTGATATTCTTAGGTTTTCTGCCCAAAATTTCACTTCATTTCCATAATACGTCATGAACATTTTAAATAGTTGTGCAAAACCAAAGATAAACTCATTTTATAATCAAAAGGAAGGAAGTGCATAAATGAACAGGAATTGCTTGCCATCACAAGTAAGCCAAGGTTAGTTGTTTTCATTTTTTGTTTAAAAATAAAAATCTATAGCAGATTATTTTTGCTACAATGACTCAAGTTTAAGTCAAGACTGAGATTCTCTACATTGCAATTCAAAATTTACCACAGGACATCATCTTCCCCAGAGCATTTGCATTATATACATACATACATATATATATGCATACATATGTATGTATGTGTATATATTTGTATATATATATATATATATATATATATATATATAATATTTACTATAGAAACTATTTCCTTGTAATTAGCTTCAGTTTCTTCCTTTAGACTTTAAGTCAGATAAATAGTATGTAGGCTTGTTGCCCTTCCAATGATGACTAGTTGAAAGTGTTACCTACTAAAAGTCTTTGGCATGAAAAGACAAAGGAAAATCTCAATTTACCTAAGTCTCTTCTGTTGCATACATTTACATACGTAGTTAACCTCTATGAGGTGGAGATTGGGTGGGTTACTGACATAGGTTTCCCAAGAGTAGATTGTACTTGGGGAAGCCGGGAAGCAGCATGGTAATGGGGACAGATCTAATCCAAACACTCATTGTTACGGTTTGCATCTGTAACACTCCCCCAAAGCCTCATGTATTTGGATGGAGTGGAGTGACTGAGGAACTGTCTATTGTTGGGTCATAGAACCTGGCTGGAAGAGACAGATGCATGGGACTTGTGCTGGAGGGATTGTGTCAATTCACTGCAATTGGGAAATGTCCAGAGAATAGCCTTTAGAAGTGTGTGTTGACTCAGCGCCAGAAAGTGGGAGAGTTTACCCAATCTGGGCATGGCAGAAAGGGGCCCAACCATCAGCTTGAACTAGATAAAGAAATGAAGGAAGAACATTGTAATAACTTCATCTTGGGAAAGCTCTGGCCATGCCTGCATCTCCAGATCCTGCTTGGCTCTTGGTTTCATTTGGTTTTTGTTTGCAATGCTGTGAGCAGCATTTCAGCCTCTGCCCCTATTTCCACTGTTGCTGGCTGCCTGTGACTACACTGTGTGAGACCTTTTGAAACTGGGAGCTAAACGCTAAATAAATCTTTTCTCCCTTAAATTGTGAATGTTGAGTATTCTGCCACAGCAAAGAGAAAGTAAGTAAAACTCTCATGGTTGAAAGAAGCCCCAAATTTAAAGGTGCATGTATCTTTTTGTTACTTTGCTAAGAATCACAGTGGTTCTTTGTTGAATGATCACTTCTTTTCCTTACAAAAGATTTCTATCAGTTTACCTCATCTGTGAGCCAATTGCATACTCAGTTTTAATTATTTTTGAATTTCTGGAGCTCAATGAAGTACCTGGCACAGGGTGTCATAAGGAGTGCAGTAATTTTATGATAGATCTATTTTTTTTTAAACCTGAAACTGTGTAATGTGCTTCCCCCCCACCCCCCCTCCATTTGCTCCTTTTTTTTAATGGGTCCTTTAAAATTTGTTATGAGATGAGGCAAAGATTCAAATAATATAAATACAAGTCTGGAGAAAAACAAATTTGAGAAAGGGTCGCTCTCTTTACACCAGCCTGGTCCTGATCTCACTACAGAGCCCCTGCTGGCCTTGGATTTAAAGTGGCAATCCTTTTGTTTCAGCTTCCTGAGTGCTGAGATTACAGGCATGCACCACCATGCCCAAGTTTATGTGATGCTGGTGAATAAAACTTAAATACTTAATGCTTGACTCAGTGCTTGCTATGCAAGGGCTTTAACCATCCAGCCACTTCTCCAACTGAAAACTTCTTTTAATACATAAAAATATTTCCAATATTATTAAACTGTAACTAGATTCCTTTTGTTCTTGTTAGACATGATGTAACTTGCATCATTACTAACAGTTCCCGTTAGGTAAGTCTCTCCTCTATATCCTATTGAAAATTTCAATATATAAAGTAAAAACAATTAGGACTTGTTTGTACCTGGTATTGAGATAATGTATAAAATATTTCATAGCACATGAAATGAAAAGACATGTTGTTCTTGAAAATAAGTTATAAATATGAGCTATTTATCAAAAATAAAAAGGTAATAAAAAGAAATTGACAATTTTAAAATAGAGTTAACCTTGAATTTCAATTGAAGCAATTATGGTGTGAATAACTTTTAAAATATGTGTCTATTTTCAGAAAGCTCTAGTGAAATAGTATAATCCATTCACTTTGTTAAAAATGGTACACAAATATGTAAATGAAGAGTTCTATCCTTATTTTCAAACAATATACTACACCATGGCAGATGACAGGAACCATGTAATGTAGCCAGTTTTTAGTTTCACGGTTTTTCTGGTCATTGTTCTTCCTTAACTCTGCATTCTGGGACTGTTTAGCATGACAGATATGTAGTTTTAAGCTTGTGTAGACAATACAAAGCATTTTGCTAGTGTGGTGAGTAGTAAAATCTGGTTTTCTGGATGTCTCAGTGGAGGAAAATCTGAATCTAGAAGTCAAATTAAACATTGTTTAATTTTTTCCAACTTAATAGCTATTCTTTTAGATTATCCAAAGTATTTTTTATAAAGCTTATTAACTTAGCTAACCTTAGGTTTTGGGTTATACATTTTAAGAAAATATTGACTTTTGGTAAACAACTCTTACACTGATTTATAGAGAATGCTGTTCTTTATGGTATGTGAGATAAAATTAAATTGAAATAATTTACAATATTATGAAGAGTTGACTCTTTCAAATGCAAATTTGCCACACCTGGTATTATTCAATGTTGTCAGATGATTTATTCATAGTTTAGAATAATTCTGTTTCTCGTTGCCTATTATATGTGCCATTGAATTTCATTATTTTCAAAGGTAAGGGATAAAACACAATAAAATTCTCTCCAAGTCCCAACCAATTAAGTTCCCAATTATCAGTGGTAACATTGTAATGAGACATTAGTAGGTAATGTTACATTTATTCAGTATATACAGTTTATGAATGTAATGCAACCAAGACTTTAATTAAATGCAGGTGCAAAAATTAGACAACATTACTCTGGTAAATTGTTGAATTAAATAAAATTTAAGAAAAGAATACATATGTAATGCCATAAGGTATAAAGAATCATATTCTAAGTCCATAACCTTTATCGTGTTTTCTTCAGGAATTTCAGAGGCACTTCAGGGGTAACCGTTTCACATTACTAAATGTCTTTTATTTTGTAAGTAATCTGAAACTAAATACTCCTGACTGTAGTTTTCTTGCATATTAAGTGATTCGCTTTTAGTTGAAACATGGGGCAGTTAGCGTTTAATTTCAACTTGATTGGCTTTGCCATCCTCTCTGGGGATTGGTGCACACTTCTGCTTTTGTCTTGGTGGGTCACTGAGGCGGAGCCTTGGAGGGGGATTCTGTGTGTGGTTCCTTCATATTTTCCCCCAGGTCTTACTGCCAGCCACCAAGAGCTGAGTGGCTTTGCTTTGCCACTCCCTTCGGCCATGATGTTTCTGTCTTGCAGACAGTAACCGTGGACTGAACACCTGTAGAAATTGGCCAAATCAAACCTCTCCCCATTCAACTTGTGGAACTTGAATATTGTGCCCAACAACAGAAAATCTAGTAGAAATCATAATTTTACATGGGAAATATGAGTAGCATTCTGTTGCTTAAATTTATTTTAATATATTTAGACATAAGATTTACATATATTAAATACATATTTAATATATTTATATGTGTTTTTATGATATTTATGAGACTGTCTCAAAGAAATACTAATTTTGTTTTTTAGTAATGCCATTAGGCTTTAGCTCTATAATCTTCACTCAGTAACACAGGAGATTTATGATTCTTCGCATTTAGTCATGTTTAACAGAATATTATCTTAAATTATCATCTGTACTCTGGTCTACATATCCTCTTGCCATGGTTTCTTGTTTCCATTTCATACCTATGCCTGGCACTAGTAGTTCTTTTTCTATAAATCTATGTGAAAATTTCTATGTCTCTACCCATTTACCTTCAATATTGGTTTTTTTTTTTTTCTGGCAAGGCCAACTGGTAAATAATTATCACTCAGCTAAGCAATTAGAGTGTTTTATGTGTCTGAAATGTGTGTCTCATCTAGACATATTATAATAGAATAAACATTGCTGATACATTGATTATATCAAATTCCTACACATATTCCACTCATCTTCTTGGATAAGAAAGAAAAGTACTTGTCTTTAAGCACTTAGAATGGCAATAGGAATTAGTAGTGTCTACAAGGAATTTATTAATTGTGGGAGGCATTTACAAGCAAGGTTCTTGCTCCCCACTTCTTGAGCCTGAAGGAAACTTAGCAATCTCCAGAAAACTTTCAGTTCTTGCAATTATGCTTTACGATGTTTGATAGTCACTGATCATCTAAAACTGATATCCCTCTAGGATCAATATAAATTGAACAAATGAATGGCACCATCATTCCTTTATTTCCTTTTTGCTCAAAGATAATTGTTATTTATTTTGGACACATGTTTTCTGTCCTGAAGTTTGTGTGCAGGAAATTGACATGTTTAACAAAATTTTAATTTGAATATCCAAGGTGATACATGTTGGGTAACTATCTGTCACAGTATACATAGAAATGAATTTTTTATTGGCTTCTTATGCTGTTAAGCTTTTTTTTTCCTTCTAGGAAATAAATATTTCTCAGCACCTGATTATTTTTTAAATGACATTTGCATATTATTTTCCTGCGCAAATGAAAGGAATTGCTGAGACATATGAGATACTTAGGCACAAAAATTTTTGACTATTGGCTTGTCCATGTGTAAAATGTGTGTTTTCACTTAAATGTTCTGTAATGGCAGCTACTGGAGAGTCATGAACAAGAACCATTTAACAAAAAATAATGCCCCTTTTGATAGACAGATAATGCCACATTCTGTGAATGTATGACAAACACACTCTCTTTTCATACCTGGCCATCTAATCAACTCTTTTTTGAACAAAATGATGAGGATTTCTGCTTAAGAAAGGTTCTCATCACAAAAATAACTATGCACTATAATGCAATGTCAATTAGATTAACAATGTCTATATTTCAAAATAGCATGCTCTCCTTGAAAAAGTCATACAATTTTACCTTTGAATTTAAAGTAAGTTAATACAATATCTATATTGATCTTTGTGAAACTAGATATTCAAAAGTCATTTAATATCAACTCATGGGTTATTGGATCTGATTTGATTTCTTTGATAGTGGGATAAGAGTTGGTTACATATAGGTAAAAACAAATCAACATTATTTTAAATATAACTTTTCATTGATATAGGGAATTCTTAAAGAATGCTAATTAACTGGCTATTTTTTGCTAAGGATTTTTAATTCAAATGATGTGATTGTTTTCATAGACCAGCAATATGTCATAGCTATGTATGTAAATGTTAATAAATATAATCATAGCATTCTTTTTATGGCTTTTAAATGGTGCCTCTGAAAACACATTTTTATGAAATAATTTCCAAATTATAAAAATTAATGATAAAGCAGCCAGAATAACATTCATATTCTTGGAAATAATAATTTCCCTTCTAAGTAATAAAATAACCCTTAGTTGAACTTCAGTTTAGAGCACACGTAGCAATTCAGTTACCATTTGGCTAAGCCCAAATAAGAAAATTTCAAGCTTTAAGCCAAAAAGTAAAAGCCAACTGTTGATTAAAAAATAAAGTTTGGTAAGGAAGGGAATGTGAAGTTGATGCAGTATAAATTTGCACAAAATTCTCAGGTTCAGTGTAACTATTGTTTATTGCATATACATACTAATAAAAACATGGGAAAATTTTTAAAAATTCAGTAATACATGCACATTCTCTATAGTATAGATAGTGATTATTTTTATTGGAAACAATGGTATGCATCAATAGCACAGGTTAATACAATGAATAAGAAGAAAGTATGACTCGGAGTTTATTTTCTGATATAAAACAGTTGATAAGCTATTAGTTATAGCATGTGTTCTATCAAATGGGTCTTACTAAGTGTAAGACAACATAATATATAATCGTTTCTAAGGAAACAGTTTCAAAATGGAGTGACTAAAGGAAAAAAAATGCCATTCAAGAGATAAATGGAAAGCTCCAGTGTTCCTGAGATGAAGAGGGAGTGAGCAAAGATGAAAGTTGGGGCTGAGAATCTAGGGGTGGAGGCCTTTCTTCAGCCCTGAGCCATTTGAATGCTTATGACATCATTTGTGAACCATACAAAACTGTCAACTTAGATGTTAGATTTTTATATTTGGTAAGATGTTCCATTTATTCCATGTCCTCATTTCTAATGTGATAGCTGAAACTGCCTTTCTTTGGTGAGGCATTGGGGGAGTCTTAGCAAAGGATTTTACAGCCTGTATGTCTCATGGGCTGGGTATCCTGCATCCTTATGAAACATTTGAGTTTTGGTCTGTCACAAACTTGCTGTCACCTCCATGCAGTTTGAGTGGATGACACTTCAAAACTCAGCTCTTTACCTCAGGTTCTCTGTAAAATGGAGATTCGTGAGTCCTAATTCAGCAAGAGAAATCAATACCCCAGTAAACATACGGTGTATTTTCTTAGCCAAGGATTCAAAAGTTTATTTATTAACAACACTGATCATCTCCTTTGCCATTTTACTTGATTAATATATAAATGTTCCCAACAGGATAAAGTTCTAGTGCATTATTGAAGGTGTCCCAGGAGCCAGGCTGCAAGACCTGGTTAAATCTGCACTTTATGCATTTTCTATATTGTTGACTGGGTTTGAAAGATCAGAGTAGTTTTGGCACTGCCCTGACATTTCATCTTGTTTATATCTCAGTTCTACTTTTTAAAGAATCCTGCAGTCCAGATAGCAACCACCCTAGATTGGTATGTACAGTGGTGCCAAGAGTGCTAATCAGAGTCTACCATATGGGACATCTGAACAAGAAAATGGATGTTAACTACCTGGTTGTGCATTTGGACCATTTCAGAAGCATTTGGTAACTGGAGAGGTAGCCAGGAGGGGATAGAACAGCTGCGACCACTCTACATGTAAGTGGTCTAAATTACACCCCTTGGCCTACCCCCCTCTTCCACCTAGACGTTGCTCTTTGGATGCAGGGATGTTTTCCTAAACCTCCCACAAGCTAGTTGATGAAGGCTTATTTTTAGATTTAGGAATGAAATTCCTTCTGATGTCCTACAATCCAGTTCAACAAGCATTTATTGAGTATCTTCTACGGACATGGCAGCATGTGAATTACCTTTATTGAGAGGCAAAATAGCACAGCAGTCAAGGACAATTCTGAATCCAGATCACACAGGTTTGAATCACAGTTTCTGCTGTTTTCTAGGAACTGACTACAGTTAACTTCTACCTGCTTTATGTTTTCCATGCTTCAAATATGGACACTAATAACATAGTGGCATTAAGGGAATGATGTAAGAGTGCACATCTGCTTAGATTATTGGGCATTTTAAAAGCTGATAATACATTTCTGATGTGCACACAGCACTGACTTAAACATCGCCACATGCCCTGGTGCAGAGATAGCCTTCTCCTTTTACTGCTACGATAGTGAAATGCAGGGAGATTAATTGGATGTTCTTATGGTTGTGAAGTTAGGAAAGAGCAGTTAAGAGTCAAAGCAAGAGTTTCATGTTTCACGCTTAGTTTTCTTGTTACAATGCCACATAAACCTTGGTGTCTCTCGTCTCCTGTCAGGAAGGTCGTTTCCTTTCCCAGCTCTACCACATGAACTGTGTGTTTCTGTTGCGAGGGCTATTCCCACTTCTACCTTCGGCGCACACTCTCGTGAAAACATTATCCTCTTTTGGCTTCTGGGTTTTCTATCATTTTGGGTATTTTTTGACATCTCAGTCACCTTTGGAGTCTTTGAGTTTTCTCTCGACATTTTTGAAAATTCACAGGGCCTCAGGTCTCTCTATCCGTGGACTTTTCCCACATTTTTTCTATACTGTTTTCTCAGGTGTTCTTTTTATACTGTTTATAATCAGATAACCTTTAAATTTGCATAGAGCCTTCCCCAAACCTCTCATTTAGGGTTGTTATCTCCTCTGTGCAGATCTCGTTGACCACTGTATTAAAATTATGAGCCTACAGCCAGCACTCCTATTTTTCCTCTCTGCCTTATATTTTCTTATAAAGTAATGACATGTAATATACAATATAATATATAGATAGATAATATATAAAATATAATCTGATTAGGAATAGATTAAAAGAAAATTAGAGGGTATTTCCATACATTATGCATCTGCTCACGTTCTGTCCTCTATTGTAAATACTAGTAATTCATTTCCAAAACCACACTCTAATTTTCTTAAAGGCATGAAGTATTTATGATTCTTGCTTTATCCTATAGAGCACCTTTCCTGATGCTAAATATTTGGTGAATGAAAGTATTCAGTAAGAATTTGCTGAAAGCCAAACATTTAGGATGATTCTTTGAAACATTGACATTCAATAGTGGGCTTTGAATATGTAATAGGATTTTAATTAGAAGTGGGATGTAGGTTGAAAGATTTTTAGATAGAAGAAACAACATGAGCATGTCAACACAGAAATGGGAACACACGGGCTCGATACAAGCAGTAGTCTGCACTGTGGTTTGTGAGGAGGATGTAGTACACACACAAGGGAGCAGGAGGCGTGCCTGTGTGGCACAGACACATCTTCACACATAGTTCTTGAAAATGGAAGCACCTCTGTGCCTGTCTTGTGAGCAGGAGAAACTGGATAGTTTTAATGTTACTTGTCTGCTTTTCTAATCTCTTAAAACTCGCAGTCCACACTTGCTGTGACTAGCCTGGTATGGAAAGCCCTGTGCGCTGCAACACTGGTAATCGGGCAAGTCAGGTTTTGCCTCCTGGGAAAGTGGACAATGAGACAAATGATTAGGAAAAAAAAGGGCAGGCTAGCAGGTCAGGAGGCAAAGAGAAGTCAGGCAGAGCAATAGGAGGCAGATGTTAGGAGTGTTTGCAGGGACGGAGAAGCTCAGGTTAAGCAAATATTTAATACATGATTAAGAAGAGGTTGATGGAGGTGAACCAGAAGGCACAGAGTAGACAGGTAGCCAACTGGTACAGGTGAATAGTTCACACGCACACAAAGAAGTTGGGACTCAGTATATCCCTTCACCATGCTACGAGGTATTTTGAGACAGGAAGATGTATGAACTCTGGTCGTTCCGACTTTTTAAGCAACAATGTGACCACTTATGGTGGGAGGAGTAGCACAGTGATTAAGTGCTTGCCTTGCAAGAGCAAGGCCCTGAATTCAATTCTCCAGCACATGTAAAGCCAGGGGTGGTTGGTGCTTTTAATCCCAGCACTTGGAAGGCTGAGGCAGGACAATTGGCTTGAATCCAAGGCCAGCTTGGGTTACATACTGAGTTCACAGTCAGCCTGGCCTACAGAGAGACCCTGTCTCAAAAAAAAAAAAAAAATCAATTAATCAGTATGGGTAGTGTATATACTGAATGATGTAAACCTTCTTATTTATTTATTTATTTATTTTGGATCTGATGATAGTCTTTCTGCCATATTCTTGTTTGTCCTGACACTTATTTGAGATTAAGGTAGATTCTGGATCTTACCACTTGAAGAGGTAGTTATGTTAACATGTTCCCTCTTGTATTAAATTCCTCTTCTGAACCAGAAGGTGCCAGATGAGGTAGACTTGCTACAAGTTTTTCATGGTTCTGTTTAACAATGAAAATATTTATGCTCTTTCTATTAAATGATTACTATTTTTTCCCATGGTGAATAAATACCATTTTATACAGTGGCCGATTATGTTTTGACAATTGGGAAGAGAGAAATTACTTAAGCCAGAGCTAGTTTTTTTTTTTCTTCTTTTATTTTGTTTGGTGCTTTTGTTTGATGTTTTATGTCTCGTATGTGAAGAATGTTACCATCCTAGAAAAAATGAGAATTTAATTGCTCTCATCAAACATTCCACCTAATAAATTGCTTACTCTGGCAGAGAAAATTAGAAATAACTATAATCTGAGAAAAAGTTTTTTTTAATACAGCAGACTTTTTATGATATAGATGTATATAAGTAGATTTATTTATTTTTAAATTTCATATACCATCTGTCATTGAGTATTAGCATGATGGCTACAGTTGATGTTGTCATATGCATGAATACAATAACAAATGTGTCTTGGTTTTGCATGTATGTGGTATTTTCTAAATTTTCTATTCAAGGAAAATAAATCGAGTATAATCACAAAATTTTGACATGAATTTGGATTCATAAGACAGAGAAGTATTTTAATTCTACCTCATTTGTAATAATTTTCTTTTTTGACCAAGTAATGCAAACTAGTCCTCTTAAAAAATAACATTAAACTAAATGAAGCCCTCCCTAGTTTTCATACTTATGAGCTCAAAAGGAATTGAAACTGTTTTCTGCATTAGTAAATATTTTCTGTTTCTTTAGTGGAAATTTTTTTCTGCAAAGCCACCCATACCTCATAAGTTTTCAACTGCAAATGGCCAATTTTAATGTGATTTCTAATTTTTCCATATCAGAGGCTATTTTCTTAGCATCCAGAAATAGTAGCAAAACTATCATTTCAAAATTGTCATAAGTAATGAAAAGGGGAAATACTTAGTGGACAAAATCTATGACAAAATAAAAAGGAATTATAAAGACCCACTCTAATTCAGCGTGGTCCTGAATTTATTGTGTAGTCCAGACTAGCCTTGAACTCAAGGCAGTTCTCGTGCTGCAGCCTCCCAAATGCCATCACACCCAGCTTATGTGGTGCTGGGGAATCACCTCATAGCCTTTTTCTTGCTGGTCAAGTGCTCTAATCACTGGGCTATTTCTCCAGCCCCAAATTTTATAGTTTCTTAAAGAAATCAAAACACAGTGCTTATTTCTATGTAGAGTATGATACTCAAATTTACTGTCTTCATAGTACAGGGATACTTGAGTAGATTTTCAAGCATGAAAAAATTGTCTTAGGGCAATAAAAATGCCGTGGACATCTGGCAAAATCAAATACTAATGCAAAACCCCGCTGAAGAGATGCATCCAACCCAGCTATAGAGAACCTCCCAGGGAGGAAACGTCCCCAGTCAAGATGAGAACAAGCTTCTTGACACTGAAGGACTACCAAAATTATGCACATTGGTGGAGAGTTAGAAATAACAAATAGAAGAGCCAGCAACTGTCTATGAGGAAATCGTAGGTCAAGCTGAGAAGGAGCATAAAATACTAATAATAAGTTAAATGGTGGTAAGGTTCTGCTAGGATTCAGAATGAGAAGAACTCCATAGTTTGTTGAGTGGATTATTATATCCAAAACAAAGAAAGTCAGAGGAAAATGGAATTTTTAAAGAAGATAAAATAAAAAAATGAATGGTCAGAGTTGAAAATAGCTACACAGAACTTCTAGGAGTGAAAATGGGAGGTGTCAAAATTTAGAAACACTAGAGATGAACTAAAGCATCATTAGCTAAAACTAATGCTCAAAAAGATCCAAGGATAACTTCTGAAATTATGTAAAGATAATAAAAATACATGGACAATAAAACGACTGTATGTGTATTATCTTGCTGGCTTACTGTGTTTCTAGTGATCTGTTCCTTCCTCTATCTGGACCAAGATTTCCAGGCATAGAGTAGGGAAAAAGTAATATTCAGGAGGCAAAAGACTGACAAAATTCCATATTTAGAGAAACAGATGAATCACAAGATTCACAAACCTCACAGTGAGTTCCGAACTACTCAAATAGAAATAAATGTGCTTATAGCCTCTATGAACACAGGCATTGTAATTACTTGGACAACTGAGTTTCATTCAGTTACAATGGGGCCACAGAACAACAACACGGGGAGCTTCAGAGTGTTGGGAAAAAAATTTTGACAGTATATTTGTTAATTAGAATTGCTAAATTGGTGATGAAAATGGAGCCTAAAGAGAAGATGTTCTTAGGTAAAGGCCACACAGGTTTTTGTGCACTGTCCCCCATTGACCTGTTACATAATACTTTAGGAAAAAATTGAAATAGGGTGGAAGAGCAGGAAGCATTGTAAACTATGGTGAACAAAAGAGTGGTAAACAGATGAAAGTAAATAATTAATGGCTCTAAAAATAAATTTGGAGCAGCTTGAGTGAAGTTGAATAAAGTACAACTGGGAAATAAAGGAAGATCATCAAAGAAAAGCACTGCCCACAACATTCCCGGGTCTCTGTCAGACAGAACGAATAGAAATCTCCTTCAGGCTATTTTGATGAGTAAAATATGAAGGCAACTTAGATATGTTTTTCCAGAATGTAAATAGATGTCACTTTGAAGCTAATTGATGTGACACGAGGAAATCTGCAACTTGATCGGGCCAGTGATAAGAAAAACAGAGGTAAATTAATCTAGGCTTGCTAGTACAGACTCCTACCCCCAGTACTCTGGAAAGCAGAGGCAGGAACTTTCCAAGTTGGAGTTTAGCCTGAGAAACTCAGCAAATTAGTGGAAACTTGTCTCAAATCTAAAATAAAAATGGACCAGGTTGTATCTCAATGTGAAAGTCCTGGCCTCAAGTCCCAGTACTACACATGTGTACACACACACACACACACACACACACACACACACACACAGAGTATAGGTTAAAAACAACTGAATTTGAGCAAAGTGTGCTGTACACATAAAGGGCTAAAAACTGGAGAGAGCAGCCACATATGACAGCTTCAGGTAGGGCCAAGTGGCTGGACAGAGGCAGATCCAGATGTGCAGGGTGAAACAGATTAGGGGCAATATAAGAAGAGGTTAGAAATGTGATCATAAGTTATAAAGGTCTTCACATGTCATATAAAAATCTGTAGAACTACTTAAATATAAGTGAAGCGCATTGAAAGGTCATAATGGCTGCACTGGACAATGTGTAGAAAAAACAGATTGGAGGCAAGGATACTACTACCCATCCAAACGAGGTGCAAAAGTGGATTGTAAGGTAGTAACAACAGGACTGTAAGCAGAAGAAAGAGTTGAAGAGAAAGGATGCTGGGGAATATGTGTAATTTGGATAACTGTTCAAGGATTGAAGAGGAATAACAGTGAAAGGTAAAACTTAGGTCTCTGGCTTAGATAATGAAGTGAAAAGTCTAGAGTTCACTAAAACACTAAAAAAAAGTAACTAGAAAAAGTTTTAGTGGCTATCAACATTTTCAGAGTTTGAAGGAGGCCATTGACATTATACATAAAAATTGGCAATAATATTCAGGCATGTTGATGTGATTCGTTGGCTTTCTGTTTGATTTCTTTCTTTCTGAGAGCTAGTGTGTCAGCACATAACAGGTTTGAACATTACTAGGAAGTTTTGATTGGATATCCAAGTAGGAATATTTTGTAGATAATATATGTATCTACATCTAGGTGAGACTTCATCCATGTCAGGCAAATATCCTAGCGATGAGCTAGACACCCGATTGCTTGACTTATGTATTTACTAATTCATTTGTTTAAAATTTTGAAGAGTATTTGTTATATTCCAGACAAAATAACTTTTCAATGTCCTTAAATGTTTCAAAGTGTATTCCTTTTGTCTTTGCTTTATGTTCTATAGAGAGAAATGAATGTGTTTCTTGTCTATAGCAGGTACTCAGGATGCACTTGGACATAATTGTTTCATCTAGAACCAAATGTATTTGAAGAAAATCTGGTTCATTTCTCATCAGTGTATTTTTTTTTCTTACTATGACCAAAGTTGATTCTGTGATTGACTGTAGCAGATATCAGCATGTTGTTGTTTGGTTTTCCCTGCATGGTGGTACTGGAACTGAACCCTACAACCAGTAACCAACGGAATTCCTTATCAGATAGTCTTTAGATTTGTCTTTAGTACTGATCTTTATCACAAAGGTACACAAGAGAGGCTAAAGATGTCAAAGGTGGATTAGCAGGGATAGCCACTCCTGTTAAGTTTACTGTTAACTGTTTAGTGGAGTGTGAATTGCCTTACATTTCAAACTTTTATTTATTTTTTTACTTGTTTGCCCAATTATAGAGCCTTTATTAGTATATGTTTGAGATACATAATAATTACATTCATCTTGGAGAATTGGTGTGTGTACTTCTCACTTATTTTTTATTGCCACTGCTGGAGGTAAACTCACTCCTTTACAGTATGCTATATCTTTATTTCTTTTTTTTTTTCTTTTTCTTTTTCTTTTTTTTGGGGGGGTTGCATTTAATACAAAATCTTGCTGTAAGGCCAGGTTGGCCTTGAACTTTTGACCCTGTTGCCTTAGTTTCCAAGAGTGCTGCGATTATAGACCTATGCTACCAGGCCTACATAGCATAGCACATCTTAATCATTGACTTTAAACCAAACAGATGACATCTTAATCTAACTGAGCATTAAGTTTATCTAAAAGATCACAGGAGGAAAGTGAGGAGAGACCACTAAAATTCTATAGTTTTAGTCTGAAGGTGTATTCCTAGGGAAATAAAGTATCTTTATAAAATGGATAATGGTGGGCAGGAATTTCTCTAGGGCAAAGAGAAGACACAGGTGGGCAAAGGGAGAAGTTGACTTCACTCGAATAGAATCTTCTGGCTATTCAAGGATGCTGTGATACCAACTAGTGGTCTGAGTGGGAGTTTGGGTTTGAGGCACTACAGACTCATAAAATTAGATGCTATGGTTGATGCTGCCAGA
>PVKB01000189.1:887004-1005218 GCA_004027205.1 Ctenodactylus gundi | reverse complement strand
CCTCCTCCCCATCCTGTTCTTCTCTCTCTGGACTCTTGTTTCTTCCGCTTCTGTCAGGAGGCATAAGCTGTCTTGTGCTCTGTTTTGCCTTGGATCCAGCTGACAAAGGACTAAACTGTCAGCCAAGGTAAACCTTTTCTCCTTTCAGCTCTGTCTGTTGGGATTCATTCCAGGGATAAAAAGTAACTAATAAGGCTATACATCATATAATAATTATTTTGACTTATTACATTACTTTGATATCACTACAATAAAGTACTTGAGGCTGACAACTTATGAACAAGAGAAAACAATTTAGCTCACAGTTTTGGAGATTCAAGGGCACAGCCCTGATAGGACTTCCCGTGAGTTCTCATTTCTTGAAGGCTCCATCATTTCCTAATATTCCCACTGATACCCTCAGACCCCCGCTAATACCCTAATACCTCTGCTAATACCGTCGTCCCCCCACTCTGGAAGCCACGCTGGGTCTAAACCAGAGTGAAAACTAAATGCGTGATTCAGAAACAGCTGAAGGGCAAAACCACAAAATACCTATAATCCTGTCACCAATTAGTTATTTCCAAAATGGTCTATTCGATATGTCTTCTGAAATATATGTCATAAACATTTTATGCAAAATTATTTTATTATTTTTTTACATATGCCATGATTACTATAGAAAAATTTAAAAATGTGGCGCTAAATCCTCTCTCCCGGCGATCTCCGCCCTCCGGATTCTCTCACTTCCTTACTGTTAGGAGGAAATCATTCACGTCTGCGGCTGCAGCAGTTCCTTCACCTTTGAAAACAGATGAAATCTCAGCTTTCCTGACGGGTCATCTTCATGCTACAGACAATCTTTCTTCACGTTTCTCTGCATTGCAAGGAATCATTCTGCTGGATGCAGCTCTTTTTTAGAGGGTGAAAAAAAAAGACGTATTTCCTTCATTATTAGCATGGTGGTAAGGGGATGGGACCAGTTCGAGATGCCAGAAGACTCTGTGAACAGCGCGATGGAGGGTGGGGGTGTTGCATCCTGATGCAAGCCGGTGGAATCCAACTCTTCTCTCTCGGCTGCAGGACCATCTGACTAGGCCTCATCCCACTGTTCCTGACCTTGTTGAGTCAGAACAGTCATCTCTTATTTTGGTTGATTTCTACTTCCTAGGAAGACTCTGAGTGATGCATTTTGAGAAAGAACTTTCAGCACCATGTTTTCTAAATTTCTATATGTGTGAGTATGTTTTGTTAGCTTCAGAAACAGAGTACGAATGTTGTGGTGTACAACTTTGATCCTCTTTTTTGGACACTTAATGTCTTTATTTGACAAACCTAAGATATCCTGAATTTTGTTCTTTTGAAAAAAATATTCTGTGTATCTAGACACTATTCCCCTGGCCACTCAATTATTGTGCCACATGATTAGTTATATTCCTTGATTGATTTTACCAGAATATATGGAAGGACACCTTGTTATGAAAATTTAGGTATTTTTTTAAGTCAGTGTTTTCTTTAATTAGGTCTGTAATTATTGTGTTGAATCCAGCTATGATGGATGATTCCACTTCCATTTTATTGCTACCTTTTTAGGATACTAACGTTCTCTAACTCTTAATTTCCCCTTCTGTGTATGCCAGTATCTCTTCATGATTTTAGAAATCTAAGTTCTCATGGAACATTTAAAATTTGTCTTTTATATTGCTCACTTTCTTTCAATCCTTCCTTATTTTTTGACTTTTAATCTCAGCTCCTTATTTATATTTTTAGCCTGTTGGGTAGAAACAATATCTGCTTATATTATTTCAAGGAAATAAAACTATTTAAAATATTTGTAGTCTAATGCAGTATGGTTCTGAGTCTCCATCAAAATGCTTTATTTCCTATTGACTTCATATTTTTTTCTCATAAGTCTTCATTCTTTTTCTGCTTTTTTAAATTTACCGGAAAGATACATCTATCTACCCTTTGAGTTTTCATAAAACAAGTTGTGCAGGCTAACGCTGGTTCTAGTCTCTCTCCAGTGTGCTCCAGGCCAGCTCGTGTGCTCAGTATCCCATTTGCCAGGGATCTAAGGCTTTGACTGACCCCAGTTCTTCTCCCTAAAGTAGTTTCTTCACTTGCCAACTGTGAAGTTCAAGTATTCTGAAAGTAAGTAGGACCTGGGATGGAAATACAATTCCCAGCATGCACCACCATGAAGACTTTTCTTGATCAGAAGGTAATGTGCTACTTACTACGTTCTTTTCTGAACACACACACACACGCATGTGTGTGCACAGCTCTGTGGACTCTTAGTAGTTGGTTGCCTTTAACGATATGCATATGTACCACTTCCTCAAGTTGAATGTAATTATTATGTATTATAAACATATACTGATAGAAATAAGAATTATGGAAAGATAAGACGTATTCAACAGTGAGCTTTCCAATTTTCTGATTTAGAAGGTGGGGGAAGGGTGATTCCACTTGTATTTTATTGCTACCATCATTAACACCTTTGAATCTCTTTGACAGTGTATTTCTAAGGTCACCTCTTGGGTGCCATTGAGGCAGCCCAAGCCGACATGTAAGTGCTCTTAATATTGGCACCTGAGTGACTGACTGGTACCTTGAATCCAGCTGGTGTTTTCATGCCTTGCCCTTTCCCGTTCTTTTAACATTTCTGTCTCATGTGTGACAATATTCATTCCGTCACCCAAGCCAGAAACATGGGGATTCAAAGATCTCAATTCAATCCTTTAACGATGGAGATCTAACCAATAATGTTGGTTACCCAGCACTTAGCCTGTGCTCTTAAACATATATATTCTTACACTCTGAAAGTGTTCTTATCACTTTGCGTGTGTAAACCTCCTTAATCTCTGTGATCATATATTATAGAGCAGGTGTTCTTTCTGAGGGAGGAACTAGGATGAGCCGGGTGAAACACCCAGGGAGCAAACGCTAAGAAGCCTTCCTTCCTGGGGTGATAAAAGTGCCTGTGTCACTTGCTTTGCTGTGGTCCCGGTCTTGATCTTTACCATTTTTCTCGTTTTGTAGATGAAGAAACTGAGGAACAGAGAAGTCAAATAGTTTGTCCAAGCTTAGATAGCTGATATGTGACAGAGGTAGAATTTGGAGGCTGTTTTCCTGATGTCGGGTCCTGAGCTCAGCTCCTAGAGGGCACTGTCCTTTGCCTGCCCTCACGCCTTTAGGTGCCAGTTGCCCCTTCTGTATTTCCATTTCCACCGTCCGAATCCTCATGACCTCTTCCCTGGGTGGCTGTGATTCCTGGGCTGCTCTGCTTGTGTGCACCAGGGCTGCTGTCAGATCTGTGGCCTCAGGGCTTCTGGAGTCTGTCCTACATCACATGAATAACCGAGAGGGCTGATGTCAATCCTCTCTACCCCTGTGCTATTTGACAGAGTTTGTTCTCTTTACTCCAGGCATTTGAAGGTGGAAATGATTCCTGTTTGTACGATTCAGCAAGCTATAAAATAGGAAGATATTAAATTCATATAAATCACCATTTCTCTTTGACAGTCTCATCCTGCCAGCTGTGATTTCAGGCGGAGTCTTTTATCATATATACGTGAATGGGCTTCAACTCTCCTACTAGCTTATAGCTTCACTGGGCAGGCTCTATTTCCTGGCCAGGGAACTCAGGCAGCCCAGGGATGGGTCCAGGACTGCTACTCCAGCAGGTTGGCCACACCTCCCTTCACGGGAGTCCCCTTCTCTGGGGCCCAGTCTCATCTGTGGCTCATTAACTTTAGTTCAGCCTCGCAGCCCAAAGGTAACTTTCCACTTGGCCTTCTAATCTAAAGTCAGACATTGAAAGAGTATTTCATTATGATGAACTTTTAGATCATAGAATCCACACAGAGAAATTTGCAGATAACTATTTTTCTCTAAAATTAATAATCTGGTCTGACGAGATAACTTTAATGATGGATAACATAAAACATTTCTCTGGCTGGGTCTTATTTTTCAGTATAAATAATCTCCAATCCGTTGTATATTTCAACTCCCAACATATTTACCTGTAGTCCTTAACAGATCATTGTGGCTTTGCCTTCATTCAGAATGAGAAAAACATTCATAGAAACTTCTCAAACTTAGTCTGGTACCTGCCTCACACTTTTATTCCAATCCACATTAATTTTGCACAGAACTTTAGCAATTAACTTACAGAATTGCATTGCTAAGGTGAAAGCTTGGCTGTGGCAGCCGCATCTCTTGCTGGCTAGGGGACTTCTGTGTATCAGCTAGGCTTTTTTGTGGGCACTTTGCGTGCATTAACTCACACAAATGTTCACCGTCATTCTACGAGACAGGTGCTATTAGTGTTGCCCATCTAATAATGAGAAAACTGAGGTGCAGAATGGAGATGAGTCTTCTCCAAATCATTCAGATGATGAACGACAGAGCTCAGATTTGGTGCAGAGTCTTAATTTATCTACTCTGAAGGCAACTTAACACCTTCCGTTAAGTCCTATTTCCAGAAGATAAGCCAGTGTACCTTAGCACAGAGCACAGTCCTCTTAGCTCCAGAGGTGTCAAGTTCAGTGCTATTGTTCACTGCTGCCTGCACCCACCATAATAACCCACCAGCCACAACCACCCGATCCCAATAAGCCTCTAAGACTCAACACAAGCCGATTCTTCTTCCGTGATCTCCTCCTCCTCTCATCGTCCCCCTGGCCATCTCTCTGTCCCTCCCTCTTTCCCTTGGCTTTTCCACCCTTAGGAGTAAGTTGCTTCTGTCCTGGGCTAGTGCTTCTTCTTTTGTCTGCTTCCCTATTCAGGCCATCCTCTCCCTCTGTTGCAGGGGCCAGAGAAGGAGGGAAGAGCAGCAGACTGTTATCGCCCAGCGTATGCATTTCTCTCAAAAGTGAAGCAACCACGTCCTAAAGGAGGGAGGGCTTATTTTGGCTTATGGGTTTTTTGGATTCGGTTCATGGTATGTAGGCTTGCAGGCAGAAATAGTAAGGTAGAATGATTTTGTAGAGGAAAGCTGTTCACTCCACGGTGTCCAGGAAGCAGAGGGAGGAGGGAGGGGCCAGTGACGTGAATCCCAGTGACTTGCCCGTTTTGGCCAGACCCCACCTCCACCCAACAGCACAGTCCGCCACGAGCTCATCAGTGGACCAATGTGCAGATGAGGGTAGCACTCCTGTGATCTGGTCACTTTTCCAAAGCCGCCTGTGTGAATGCGGGACATTCGTGGGACCTCTTAGATCTAAACCATAACAGTCGTGGTTGGTATTGTTCCCAGCACTTGTAGTAACTTAATATCAGAGTACACAACTAGCTAACTTATAAGGAAGTTTATTCCTCAGACTTCTAAAGCCTTGTAAGTCCAAGATCAAAGTGGTAGCATCTGGCAAGCATCCTCTTGCTGTTACCTGACAAGGAGAAATATTATGTCTCACCACCAGAGGAGGGCAGGCGAGGCTAGAGAGGCTGGTCTTCCCCCTTTATACCAGTACTGGTCCCATCCTTGAAGCCCTCCGTGAGGCCGGTGGCCTATGCTTGAATCCTGCTCCGCTCACTCGTCCTTGAGCGGCCTTCTCTGCCTGTCCTTGTGTGTGCTTCTGCCTCTGGCACTTCTGGAGACTGAAATCACCCTCGGATTTCTCTAACGCACCACCTTGACTTGAAGTAGAAGGAAATTCTGTCCCAAGGAAGGTGGCGTGACCAAGGTCACAGGGAGTACTGTGACAAATCCCAGATTAAGTCTAACTCTTCTGCTTTAGAAGAGGTTTCTCTTTCCTCCTTCTTAAGTCTAACTGAATAAAGAGAGAAAATGGAAAGCTGATGTTGCTTCCTGCTTTGCCCTCTCGTGCTGGCAGTCTGGTGTCCCCGGTGGTGCCCGTGGGTGACTGGAGAGTGTGCTGACCTCAGAGCCATCCCAGTGGGTCCCTTGCTTTCCCCTCTCTCGCCCCTAATCCTGCCCCAAGGCTACCTTTCCGTGCCTGCATCCCAGACTGCCTGCCTCTGTTTGCTCATAACAAAACATCGCCTACTTTTGTTTCTATTAATCTCTGAGGTAATGACTCCAATAACACCAGTACTGGGTGGCAGAAGTCATGTGTGTGTCATATGGATGGCATGTGCATGTTCATTGCCCATCATTGAAAAAGAATCACTCAAGCTTTTGTGTATGTGTGTCGTAAATAACACAACTTGACCCTCGGAGAAAACAGACATGTAGTTTCAGCTGAAGAGTCAGTAACAAGTGTGCGCTGCCTTTGCTGTTGAGATAACACAGAGTGTCTAACAAGGACCGTATGGACGGACTGGTGCGTGCAGATGTGGAACTGCATATGTGGCTTCAGCCAGAGGTACTGTAGGCGAAGGTCACAAGAAAGAGGCAGCTTCCCAGACATCAAGGAAATAGTTACTATTTACCGACAGCCAGACATTTCAAATAACAGCTCGGGTCCCAGAACCACTTCAAAGGGACCTGGCCAGGAAATAGACAAATAATGAATCTGAATACTTCTGAGATTCCGGAAATTCAAAAACAGAGAATTCAGATATTTGCATTCAGGTAGATCCTGAGCAATTATTTCATTTCTGGAAACTGCTCAGAGCTTTTTGCGGAGACAGAAGACTAAGGTCATTTTCTGCCTTTGACTGATGCATGGGTTCTGTGAGAAATTCAGGGCAAACTTAAATAGATCCTGAAAAATGCATAGTGTGCCTAAACCAGAAGATTTTTTTCCTTCTGATAAATAGAATTCCATGAGTAACTTTTTTGGTGTGTTTCCCGGGTAGATGAACGATGATTTCTGAAGTGTTTTTTTTTTTTTTTTAAAGTAGCTCCTACATCACTTCAACTGCAGAAGTGTATCTGATGACTTTGGTTTTTTAAAAAGTTCTACTTTAGCAGGGGTATCTATTGCTTTTAGTAATCGCAATTAAATATACTAAATTAAGAATGCTTAGTTTTAAAGTCATTGGGAATGTCATGCAAATGGAAGACCTTTCTTGTGCAATTCTTAGGAACTTTGGGTGCCTATTTCTTCATAAGTAAAAGAGATGGTTAAGGCCTCTGTAATTCAAAATAGTAGACACAAAATAATTAGACTGTGGTTATTTCATTTCTTCCTCTTGACATTTGCCAAACAAAAAATTTCCCAGGACTGCTTACTTTTAAATAAAAAAGTCTGTTTTCCAAACCATCAAAATGAGCATCAGTCTCTCAGAATAGAGATTGGCACCCTCTCTTACCAGCATGTGGAGTATGTGGGAGTGGACGCCGTGTAAGATGGGAGAAAACCTGGCTACGGTCCCTTCACCACTGTGTAAAATTGGATTTGCATTTCTTTAGGCTCATCTTGCCCAGAAAACCTCCCACAGGGAGGCAGTATGGTCCTGAGAATGGAAACCCGGCTCCCCTTCCTTTGGTCTCTGCCAGTGTCTCCTGCATGGTTACCTCCGAAGAAGAAGTCTTTGTTGTCTTTTAAAGTCTCCTTCAGCCATTCTAGTCACACAGGCTCCTCCTTTTCATGTACACAGCTTACCCGCGTTGGCTACCCAGGTTTGTTTTCTAATTAGGCAGAAGCTTATGTGAGGGATGAGGGAAGCACCCCTTTCCACGTGTGGCGGGCCACCGGAAACGGCGCCCTTAGCGTGCAGAGCTGGCAGAGCCATTGGCTCTTGCTGCTGCGGCTCTTACCCCTGTCAAACACGCCGTGGCCGCTCACATCACAAGCGTGGCAGAGGTGGGTGAAGAAGCTTTGGGCATGTTTGTTTAACGTTTTCCTGAGAGCCTACAATTGCGAGCACTGTGCTGGAGGCTGGGGATACACAGGGAAGGATTCAAGGAGTTGGTGACCAGGATAGAAAAAATGACTCTGAGGCAGAGAGCTGTACAGTGAGCGCTCTTGTAGAGCCCTGTCGGCTCAGGGCAGGAGAGGAGAGGACAGGGTTTCTGGGAGATACTGAAAATGCCATACAAAACCAGTGTGTTCTGCGTGTAGGTCACTGGGGAATATGTGCACAGATCAACACTGATGCCTTGTCAGAGGTGTAAAGATGGCTGGCAGGAAATGAATACAGACCTTTTGTGAAGACAATTTGTAGTCATCGGGCTAGCTTTTTGTCGCACTGGCAAAATGCTGGTGAGAAACAGCTGCAAGAGAAAAGATTTATTTTGGCTCATGGCTGTGGGGGTTTCAGTCCATGGTTTGCTGGCCCCACTGCCTTTAGGCCTGTGGGAAGGTAGAA
Organism: Ctenodactylus gundi; assembly: GCA_004027205.1. Taxonomy (NCBI): domain Eukaryota; kingdom Metazoa; phylum Chordata; class Mammalia; order Rodentia; family Ctenodactylidae; genus Ctenodactylus; species Ctenodactylus gundi. Next base: position 997,019 of record PVKB01000189.1, on the reverse strand, counting down.
ACATCACTGTGGAAAGTTATGTTGGAGGAAAGAGGCTCACCTGTGGCAGCCTGGAGGCAGAACTAGCAGGGAGACAGCCAAGTGGGGAGGAAGAAACTGGCCAATAATGTACATGGCCAGGTTACACCCCTCGAGGTCTACTTCCACTAACTGGGTCCCACCTCCTAACAGTGCATGCAGTTACAAACCCATCAGTGAGGTTAGTGCCTACAGTTTGATCAATTTCCAAAAGCCCTGCCTCTGAACACAGGACTTTTGGGAGACTTTTCTTTTTCCAACCACTAAAGTCACTTGAAGACTTTAATCAAGGGAAGGCCATGATTGTATCTATAGTTTTTAAAGTAACTGCCTACTAAAGAAAAGTGGGAGGGAGAAGAGCTGAGCAGTTCATACATCCGTGTGAAAATGATGGAATTGAAGACACAGAAAATGGAACCTGTTCAAGAATACTTGAGAGGCAGAATCTGAAAAATCTAAAGTCTTGTACCTAGTTTTAAGTGTGGTCCGATGAGAGTGAGGAGTCAAGCTTGTTCTTCAGTTTCTGATTTCGGTGGTTGAGGGGAAGGTGGACTATTCCAGTGTTTAAGAGGAATTGTGTAGTGCTGAGTGTGATGAATGCTGCTGATGTAGGTTGGAAGTGTTTGGGGTTGTGTTGATATTCAATGACTGCGAGTTCATTCTTTTCCTCATAGCTTTTATTAGATATGAATCTGGGCTTGCAATAGATCTGCAGTGGATTAACATTTAGATGGCCATTATCTTAGTCACTTTGTTGTTGATGGGACATAATACCCAACACCCATGAGATAAGGAAAGGATTTTTGCAGATCATGGGTCAGAAGTCTTAGTCTCAGTCGTGATCAGCTGGGAATGGAGGAAGAGCTTGGTGGAGGATGATAGCTGCTCAACTCACTGGGGCCAGAAGCCGAGGGAGGTCTGAAAAAGTTGGGAATGGGGCTATATCCCTCCAGGCCACACCCTCAGAAATCCACCTCTCCTGATCAGCTCTACGCTCTAACAACACAAGAAATCCATAGGTTAATCCACTTGATCCAATTAACCTCCATAGTCCAATCACCTTCCAAAATACATGGGGTTTTGGGGGGATATACCAAATCCAAACCATAAGCTATTTTATCTACAAAGTAGATTAACTTGTCTGTAAGATGAATGAATTTAGATGAAGCACACAAAGAATTGAACTTTGAAGCAAATCAATATTAACAGGACAGAGCTCTGTAGGATTATTAATAGATATTGTATCTGATGCTCTGTTTCTAACTTCATATCTTACTGAGTGGATAGAAGAGCAGATATTCAGAACTTGGATTGAGAAACATCCCAACAGCTCCGAAAATCATTGATTATCACTCATTGGGGTTCACCAGTGGCCTAATTTTGAGATAAATTATTTTTATAGTAAGAAAGTGGTAATTAAGTTGATTTTTCTTGATTCTAAAATTGCACCCATTACTAAACCCAAATTCTGATTGATGAAACCCAGTATGACTTTTATGATACATAAAAGGGAATGTATTTAGTTGGTGAATCTTAAACATCAGGATGGGTTCTTTCCTATGTCCAGAGATGTTAGGCAGGATTTTTGGAGTTGTTCTTTTTCTATTCTTTTGTTGTTGTTAAGTTTAGTCTTTATGTAGAGAACTATTCTTAAGCCATTGTTTTATCTCCTTCCTTCCTTCCTTCCTTCCTGTCTTCCTTCCTGTCTTCCTTCCTGTCTTCCTGTCTTCACTGGAGACTGAGTCCAGGGCTTCGTGTTGATCTGCACATTCAGCCCATCTTTTAGTTTTATTTTTGAGGCAAAGTCTCACTTTACAGATTAGTAAATTGCCCAGGCTGGGCTCAAACATGATCATTTTGCTTCAGCTTCCCAGAGTGCTGGGATTATAAGCCTATACCCAGTGCTGGGATTATAACCCTGTACCCCTTGGTATGGCTTTTTTGCCTTTTACAGTTTTAGTCTGGTTGCCTTCTTTTTTAAACCAAGAAAAACATCTCCAGCTAACCTTCTCTCGGAGAGCTCCTTTTTCTTCTCTAAGTACAAAGGTAGGGTTCAAATGTTAACAAAAACACTGGAAACAGCTACACGTGCTGCCTGCTTCCTGAAGATGCCATCGTGGTCGACAGCAGGACTCTGTGTGGCTAGAAGTTAGGTGGGGGCTTCTGAAGTAGGGGAGGTGGGAGGGGCCTAGAACAGGCAGCTGGGGGATTAATAAGAAAAGTCCACTGAGGCAGGTTAGGTTGGAAATAGGGTTACTTAGAGTGTAAAAAAAAAAATAATTTTCTATCAGCCTTGAAAATGTAAAAGGAAGTTTATTTTTAAATTTTTCTCTACTTTTACCCTTGAAACCATTTCAATCAGTTGTATCATTAGGAGACCTGCTCTGTGCACACCTGTGTCCTCATGCTCTCCCCTGGCCCTGGGACTATTGAGGATTTCAGTTGCTGGGAATCCCATTCCGTGGTGAGTCTTGATCATAGGAAAGTACTTCTTTGGCTTGTTTCTTTCACGCTTTTTTGTGTGTTTGGAAATTTTATTGTAGCTCATCTTTGCTACCAAACCCCTATGTGCCTGAGAAAGCATCCACGTTGATAATTCTTATCTAATACCCAAATCTGTGCAGATGTACCCATAACTAGAACATGGTGCTCCGCAGTTCTAGATGTTGTAGCCTTTTAAATGCATACGGGCTTTTGGTCTGTCTTCTAATTAGGGTGACTTTGTAGGTAGGCATGTCAGGGAGCAGGGGTGAAGGCTCAGTAACAGTGTCATGAGGACAGTCCCCAACTAAGTTAAGAAAAACCAGGACCTTTATCAAGTCATCTTTGTATTTAGAAAATTAAACCAGAACATCAGAAGCCAAGCCTGCTATGGGTCACAACACAGGAAATGAAATTTGAGCTGTAAATGTATGCTGAGGAAAGAAATCGACAGAATGAGACGAGCACAGCCCACTGTAATGTGCTCACTCACGTTGCCTCAGCCCCCAGGCTGCTCCTCTTTCTCCTGTATGTACAGAAAACTCAGGCCTCTCTTCAAAGCCTTTCCCTCGCTGTCCCGGGAGCCTGAAGGCTCACCCTCTGTCACTACGTGGTTTGCTGTCTATCTAATTTCCTTCCCTCCTCAGATAATGCCCATCCTATCTGAAACAGCATCTCTCCCAGCACTCTTTGTCCTCAATCCCCAACGTTATTTCTCATCATGACCCTTATATATTATTGAGTGATATATCTTAATTTCTTGTCATTGTTTCTCTCACCACGTCCTTGAGGTCAGGGATTTGCTTGCTGCTGTGTCCTCAGAACCTAGCGCAGTGCTTGCTACACACTAGGTACCTCATAAATATACTTTGAATGAACGATGGTGGCCTTCGAGCAGAGAGCGGAGGCCTTGGGCATCCTTGTCTCATCCTCTTTGCGGCTGTTCCCACAGGCGGCATGGTGCTCACCTTGTGAAGCCAGGGGTCGTGTGCGCTTGCTTGCTCCTATAAAGGCTTCGTAGTTCTTCTGGTAGGAATGCAGCTGGAATCGCTTCCTGGGAGATGCCGGGGCTGATGATTTCCATATCTATGACCCACTGAGCCAACTGAGAGGTTTCACAGTGTCGCCTTCCAGACTGTGAACCTGTCCTGGTCATTCAGTAGGCTGGGGGTGGAATCTGAGGACCTGTGTGGTAAGACACGATGGAAGATTCTTGAAGAGGAGGTGTGACCCCATTTTAAGATGCTCCTACATAACAGCGGTTTCTTCAGGCCTTACTCAAGGTCATTTTAGGTATTTACCATGGCTGGTCTTCAGAAAACCTGCAAATTTTGCATTACTTCCACGACAGGCTTCATGTAACAAGGCTGCTGCTCTGGGCCATAGACAGGATATAAGAAGAGAAAAGGCTGGGGTGGGGAAGATGGAGAGAACACAGCTGTCCATTGTTGCAGCACTGGAGGTCAAAGGACAAAGCTGGGAACAGGGGGTGTATAATTCCCAACTATTAAGGAAAAGTTCCCGTAAGCCTAGGGCTCTTTCTTTCTTTAGTTCCACTTAATGAAGACTAGAGACTTTTTTTTTTTCACAAATCCATAAGCATTTTGTGCTACATTTCTAAGATTGTGATGGCCTTTGGAGATCAGAAGGGGTAGTTTGGAGAATCTGTGGTTATAAAATCTTCCAAATCTGTAACCATTTATTTAAAAAAATGGCATGAAGATTTTTAGGCATGCAGGTAAGAGGTTGACTTCAAAGAAAGCAGATTACTGGGACCTTACGGTTTCTTTTCTTTTTTTTTTTTAAATCAGGTGAGATCCTGTGTACAAAGCAATACAATAATGATAATTGTGACTATTGGCTGTTGTACAGTTAAGTAGAGAATCTCGGTGCTTCCTCCTGACTCATGAACTTCCTAAATGTGTCCAGCCTACTGTAAATTAACAAGGTTTTCCTTGAGATTCTGAGAAAAAGATGAAAACTTACCTAGACGATGGTGTCCTCACTCTTACCACCATTTCCATCTCCGTATTCACCAGGCACTTCTGACCGTTTTCCCAAAGACTTAAAACTCTGTCGTATTCAAAATACATTTACCCAGATGCCTCATTTCTGAAGCTGCATGTTTGGAGGGAAACTTATACCACATGTTATTAATTATTTTATACATAATTAAGGACTTCCATCCAGTTAAAAGCATTTCAAAGATTTCTTTTCCTTCAGAAATTGAAGTTGCTTTTGGTTTAGTTTTGGACTGAAACCCCGGCCACGTCAGCTCTCTGGGCAGGGACGCTGGCAGTTGTTGTTTTCTTTACTCTTGTATGCCCAGGAATTAGCCCAGGGGCTGGCCAATAGGAGCTGCTCGATATTTATTGGCCAAATGGACCACTCAATGACTGGAACGTGTGCGCGGGTGTGTGATCCTAGCATTTACGTTCAAAGGCTCTGACATTTTAAGGCGCGTTTCCCTCCTTACTGAGCCGTATGTAGTTACGATGGGTTTGTTCGCTTTCTGAGGCGTCTGCAATCCATTTTCTTGAAGTGGGTGGCTTGAAACAGCAGAAGTTCATTTTCTCATTGTTCTGAAAACCAGAAATCTAAAATGAAGGTGTTGTCAAGCTGTGCTCGTCGGATTGCTCTTGGGAGGATTCTCCCTTGCTGATAGCAGCCTCAGGTGGCCCCAGGTGTTCTTGGTTTGTGGCTAGATGACTCAGTTTCTGCTTCTGTCTTTGCATGATTTCCTACTCTCTGCATCTTCTCTTTCCCGTGGCTCATAAGGACACTTGCTGTTGAGTTTAGGGATCAGTGGGATGATCTAATTCCTTCAATCTTTAACTCAGTTATATCTGCAAAGTTCCCTTTCCAGTGAGATCAAATCTATACCCAAAGCTTCTGGGATGTGAGTGTATCTTTTGGCCACTCAGCCTACTCCAATGGGCTATAGGAAGCATTTGCCATCTCGTGGTTTCTCCTTCCTCTGGCTACTTGGCTCACTGCACATGTATACAGGTTTTCTGAAGTTTTTGTAGCTGAGAAGGTTGAGGATGTGGTTTATATCTAGGTCTAATATTTAGCATAAAGATGTGGGGGAACAACAAATCAACATTTCACCTACAGATGGGAAAATACAGTGGATGTTGAACACTGGTGGGTGGGGAGAGGAAGTTGAGTGAGTGCTCAAGAAGTACCGTTCCACCCGAGCAGCCTGCGATGTCTGCATGATGTATTAGGGGTGAGTATTTGTTACATGGTGATTTGAGCGATGACAGATGCAAAAGAGCAGTGGTTCTGATGGCATAAGGTGGGGGCCGGCTTGGCAGCCGCCTCAACATTTTATCCTTGGAGAGGGAAAGTTGGTTTGTGCAGAGAATGGATGAGTCATAAAGCCAAGGCCAGAGACCTACGGTTTGAAACGGAAGCCCAGGGTAGAATGTCGATCAGAAAGGAGGCTGGGCAGGTGACCGTGACCCCTCCATTGCAGCCATCTGCACCTGATTTGGCAGTAGTAAGATGCAAGGTTTAGGAATGTATAAATATCAAAAGAAACTGCACATCAGTGGGAAGTTATTTCAGCATTAAAAAAAAAAAACAGTGAGCACACTCAGAATTACTAGACCTCTGGTCATCTTTATTGAGGGGAAATTGTGGAAATTGAAAATGTCCAACGGGTGGCAACTAAAGTGAACTCTTCTTTTGCCCCTTTTTTGTTAAAAAATGAGCCTAAGTGAAAAAAATTCTTGGAAAAATGGAGAAGCCATGGAGTATACAAAAAATATCCTGAAAGGGTAGGATAAGCCGAATAGGTTAGAATTACAATTTTAGCACTATGAAGACCTTGATGAATAAAACAGTGCACTGGTGGGGACCCAGTAGTAAGTGGAATAGAGTTCCTTCTGCTCTAAGCCTTCATCATCCAGATGAGATTTTAATGCATTATGAAAAATGAAATAAGAAATTTATAACATCCAGTGGCAGACAAGTCATACAAAAGCTCATTTATAAAAAATGGAAAGCACCTGCAACTTTGTGAGTTAAGACAAACTGAATTTATATTTGGGATCTCAAGGGAAAATTGTAAATCTGTCTTTTCCTTCCCTGGAAATTCCTTCTGGTGAATGCATTGTTAACCCGAGGCAGCTGATGTTATCTAATGAAGATGTTGAGGAAGATACTGGGGATTTATAGGGAAGTGAAGGTCCTGATTGCCATATGAATACCTTTGTACATATGCAAATAAAATACTGCTTCCCGTTAATATTATATCCCTTTAAAATACCAGAGATGAAGATGCCCTTACAGCTGCAGCTTCTGCTTGTGCTACTCAGATTCCAGTAACCCCCTGCCCGCACTCTCCATTTCTCCCTAGCCAGAGGATGAGCAGCATTTTCTCTATTACAACAGCATCAACAGTAGCAGTCCAATTTTTTGAACTTCTCTGGAATTTAATGTTTTAAAATGAATTTTATGGGAGATACACAAAACATAACTAAATACATGAATTCTTCAGTTTTGATTATTAGTATGAGAACGTGTTTCTGAGGATAACTGTGGAGGACAGTTCATTCCTCACATGTCATTCTCTCTCTCAAATTTTCTGTCATCTTTTTTCCAGCGGAACATATGACCTTTGACCATTTAGGTATCAATTTTCAGACTCCAGCAGCAGAGGTTCTTTAGAAGGCTGCACGAGGGTTTGGTAGAAAACATCATAATAAGTTGAAGGATAAGAAGGCAGAACTATTTTTTATGTAACATGGTCAAATAAGTTGGGCTTTACGGAACTTATTAATACATGTGTGAGCAGCACATAATTACTTTATGAACAAGTATACATTCTGGGAAAAAATCATGTTTTAAAATATATTCTATGTATTTTTTTAGCATTAAACTTTTGACTTTGAAATCACGATGAAAGTAAACAATTTATTCACGATTACCTCAGAACTTTGAGTGTAGTTTTGTAGTTTTTTTTCTTACATGTATTTCTCTTCCTAAAAGTTTTCCATTGTTTACATGTATCGAACAAAGTAACCATTCTATGTTTCTGGGTCTCTGGAGCTCTTTGTCAGAGTTTCTGCTTGCTGCTGTGGTACTGGCCTGAGAACATGGCTGTCAGGAGTTCTCACAAATACTCCCATGATGCTGCGGGGCATGAATATGCTGAAACAGTGGCTGTTTTTTATTTCTACATCTGTTTTGAAGACTTGGTCTGTAATATCCCTTTCTCTTTATGTCTTTTTTTCCCCTCCTTTATGCCTAATTACCACATTAGAACACACATTCATTTGAAATTTCCTCTTTGAGCACAATGGCTTTAGCCTAGCTGAACTACAGGCATTTCCCAAATCTTAGTTTTCATGAGAGGTCAAGAGGTTCCAATTTTTGTAGAGGCTTTTTTTCTTTTTTTTTTTTCTTTTTTTTTTTTTGGAGGGTGTGAGGGAGTACAGATTCCTAGCGCTGAAGGAAGCTGGATATGATAAGATTCCTGTGAGATAGGTAAGTGCTCATCTCTCGTCTTGCTGGTATTTTTTCTGTGCTGATGTGTGTGTGTTTGGTAGCAGTTTGTCAGTCTTTGCTTATAAAAGAAAATCTAAGTTTTGGCTTATTTAAAATAGAACAGTCATTAATTGCTTCTGCCCTAATAACTTTCTCAGCTTTTCTTAAAGTAGACTCTTTCTCTGAAACATTTGAATCTTTGTCTTTAATTAAAAACAATTATTGGGCATAAACCTCACTGCAGCTTGGTGCGAAGGCGTGGAACAAGAGAGCAGCCATCAACCCGGCTTTGCCCTTCAAGGAGTTGATTGTCTCTTGGGCAATTTGAACAATAAAGAAGTCATCGTGTTTTAAAATGAGTATTGTAAACTTCAAGATGCTGAGTGTCTTTTACAAGAAATTATAAGACATTCTATTAATATAATCATATTTCCCGTGGAATGGGAACAGGGAGGGCCTGGGGGACCCGTTTCTCATGCCGTGCTTCTGTCCACATGCCCTTGTTCCCCAGGACACGTAAGGGATGCTGGCGACCCAGGGAAACCCTGTTCGCGTTCCTGAGGTTCTTTTCATCTGGTTTGCATGCAGGTCTAAAAGTGGAGGTCACTTTCAGGTGATTTTTGAGGAATTTTTATGGGTGTTGTTAATTGTTTTCACTGAGAGTTGAAAATTTTTGACCTTTGTTCTTCACAGTTGTCATTCAAAAGTGCCATTTGGCCCAGTGTCTTTTTTCCCAATTGTCTCAGGTAAGTTCAGGGATGAATGGAAGGTGATTTGCACATGTACATGTTGGTTATGATCTTGTATTTTAGCAAAATAATTAACATTTAAAATTTGATAGTTTCTGAGAGCCACATAGTGTATTCAGTTGAGTTAATGTGAATGTTCTGCATTTATTATGATGTGCAATGATCTTCCTATGATCTTTCCGTGTGTAGAAGCTGATTAACACAGATAATAAGTTTGAATGATTTAGCAGCTCAGAAAATGAAATTTTTGCTATTTAACTCATTTTACTTACACATTACCCATGAATAAATCTATGCTTGCAAAGTCATGTAATTATGTCAATTGAGAGAGGACTAGTATTAGCCTCAAAAATGCTCACTTTCTGAAAGCATTATTTACCTATTGGGATATTTATTCTTCCTAATGTTTTTTTTTTTAAATAAATGAGAAATCTTAGTTAAGCCATCTTAATCATGGACTTGTCTGTTTATCTCGTATAGAGCATTTATATTTTTAATACAGTTAGTAACTGTTATACAGACACTACTGGTTTGGGGATAACCACAAATAAGGTGTAAAAGTAGGGAGAGACGGGGCAAGTGGGTGGCGGAACCTGGACTGCAATCCAGGGCTGGGTACTCTTTAGTTTATGCTTCATTTTTAGGGCCATATTGCTTTTTTAACCACACAAGTGCTAGGACAATGCTTTAGAAATTTGGTTATAAAAGATTAGGGCTAATTCTTCAAGAAATTTCCAGGAGAACACTTTACAGAGTCTCTTAATTAAATTGTTTTAGGTCATCATTCTGTGTGTCCTCTGTTCAGACGAATTTGGGAAACATTGCATTCTATGAAATTAAGTAGGTTTTTGGGTTTTTTGTTTGTTTTTGTCTTTTACTGTAGGACTTGATAGAATCCTTAAAGATTTAATATGCCCGGTGACTGACTGAAGGGGAAAGAGTGTATTGTATTTGTCTGATTTATCTGACCCAAGAACTAGTCTTTTGAGAATGCCCCTAATCATATTTATGGGACACAATTTAGAAGAGATTTATTTAGGATGGCACTTTCCTTGGTTGACTTTTTACTTGATAGAACAATTTGCATACCCAGGGGAAGGAAAGGGTCTTCTGGCCAACGAATAGAAAAGAGAAATTTCCAAGGAAAAAGATTTCAAGTTCCTTTAAGGCAAAAAAAATCACCAGATTTGGTTGAAAGTAAATAGGAAAATTATTCTTCTGAGGCAATTACTACCATCTGTGTTATTTCATAAGGTAAATGGTTGGAGACATAGAAGGAGGAAAGCAAAAAATGGAGCACAGATGACCTCATAAAAATAATTCCTGCTGTGACTTCAAGTTCTGCCATTGAGTCGTGAGGTGTGAAGACCCGAGTGGCAGCATGGTGACAGAGAGGGCTCATTAGGGTCACCAGGGTGCTGGTACCGAACTTGAGTTCTAGTCTCGTAGCAAAGTAGCCTTAGGTGAGTACCATTCTCTCTAACACCCCAACCAAAAGGCTAGACCTCAGGTTGAACCTCATTGACTCCTGCTTCTGGAGCGGTGGGGACAATGGGTTGGATTTTCCATGGCTTTCGCCATTCTTGGCCCCAGTGAGGCCTCTGCCCTCACCCGCTTCTTCTGTCTAAAGCACTTAGAAACTAATAAAAAAAGAAATCAGTTCTGTTTCTTTTCACTCTTTGAAATTTTAGCAACACACAGCTAACATAAAAAGTGACCTTTTAAATTAAAATAATTATTGCAGTAAAGCTACATTGCTATTAATCCGTCTCGGTATGCTCCCCTCAGTTCAAACACATACTGCATTGTCTCACGTCTTTCTGCAGCGGTCCTGGAAGTCCTCTTTCGCGTCTCTACCAGGTGAGCAGAAACAGGGCAAAGTCCATGTGCTGGGTGTCACCTAGGTGGATGGCAGGCTCACAGAGATGTCCCGGTGTGTCCCCATCCAACTCATTCTCTAGATCTGTCACTGTAGGACTTACAGGCTGGCCTCAGACTCACAACAGTCCTCCTGTCTCAGCTTCCCCAGTGCTGGGATTATAAGCATGTGCCATCATACCCAGCTAATTTTTATGTGGTGCTGGGGAACTGAACCCAGGGCCTTGCACATACTAGACAAAAAACCCCCACGATGTTCTAAAGGTGTGCATGTGATTGCATTCACTTTGAATATGTGACTCAGTTGCAGAGATGGGGTTTCACGCTTTTAGATTGTGACTTATTTATGAGTCGCATAAAGAATTTAATGACAGGAACTTGTAGTTTGGAAAGTGATCATTAGTTAAATCACCGCTGTAGGCACAAAAACACCATTTGGCTTCTAGTTTGAGGCAGCCGTGATTTCTCCAGATGAATGGGGTAGACGTTGTAAGCACCTCGAAGGGGCCACTGTCCTTTGAGGGGCGCTGTCGACGCTCTTGAACTGTGTGCAGATGTGGCTCCATGTTGGAGATCTAAGCCACGCACAGACGCAGAGACACAGGTGTTGACCAGGCCTGGGAAGCAGCCGCCCAGTTTATGCCACACACAGTGACCTCTTTTCCTGAGAGGTCAGGTTGCAAATGGAAATCGCCAGCCGCACTTTGGTCTCTAACAAGTGCTGAGCTCTGGGTGAGGCCCTTGTCCCTGGGCAGTAGAGCTTGGGGCCTTTCCCCAGTATGTCTCAGCAGAAAGTCCAAGGTGGGTGTCCTGACTTGCATACTCACATGTAAACTAGCAAGTGAGAATTAAACTTTGTCCTTTTAGGAGATTCCTGCACCAGTCACATTTTTAGTGGTTTCATCTGCTATTTTTGCCTTATAATTTCAAGTTGGCTTTAATTTCTGGTTGATACGGAATTTCCTCTTTGTCATAAACTCACCTAAAGGTGTCAAGTGAAGATGCTTTGATTCTTCTATAATGTGAGAAATCCTGTATTTTTTAGAACATATATTAAGATTTTTAATATTTTGTATTTTATTATTAATGCATATTAATGATGTGTTAATCGATGAGATTCACAGAGATATTTCCATACATATGTCATGCAAAATCCTTTTATTATATTATTCTATATTCATTTGCTAAGAAGATGTTGGAGATAGGTTTTTAGGTGGAGACATTTATATTTCTGGTAGATGGAAAGTGATAAGATACTTCGTTTTGTACTTTTGAATCTCTCTAGTCTTGAGTTGAACCAGTAACTAGGCAAATACTTTCCAAAGGGTTTTGCAGGCAAAAATTTGATTTAAATATTATTGAATTTGATGGATTGATTGATTGAGACAGGGTCTCGTTCTGCAGTCCAGACTGCTCCTGAACTCACTATGTAGTCCAGGCTGTCTCTAAACACATGGCAATCATCCTTCCTCAGCCTCCTTCAGGAGTGCTGGGATTACAGATGTTCATCAACATGCCCAGCTTATGTGGTACTGGGAATCGAGCCCAGGTCCTTGAGCTTGCTAGGCAAGTGCTTTAACTGCTGAGCTATTCTTCCAGCCCCTGTTATGGAATTTTAATTTTGACAAATGATACAATGCCCCCACCCCGTAGACATTTAACATGCTCAGTACCAAACTTTAACATTGAGGAAGCCGCGGGCATATTTTATACTCTCAACAATTCACTGTAGCAGGAAGCATTAGCCAAATTAAAATTTAAAAATACAAAATAATTTTATACTCAATAATGTTGCTTTGATCAACTTTCTGTATGGAAACTTCTCATGCTTTTTTCTTTTTTGGTAAATGATTTCTGATGAGAAAATCAAGTGAAAATCACTAAAAGTTTAAAATCAGGGAAAATCCCAAGAATTCTATAAAGCATATCCTTACACTTCTGAGAGAGAAAGCCCTACCTGCTTACCTCCTTTCTACCCAATTCTAAGTCCAACTTACTGTACTGTCCAAATAATTGGCAGAACCAAGAATTAGGAATGCCAGGCCTTGTCTGTGTTGTTGGTTTTTTTTTTTTTGTTTCTTTTTACCTTTGGCAAACATCTTGTTCAACCGTTTCCCCAAATGCTTGGCTGAATGTTGGCATCTGTGGTCATAAAGCATTTTTGCTGCACTCAAGGTTTTAGAAAAGGAACCTTATATCTACTTCTTTAACCTAAACATGGCAGTCTACAAGAGTAAAAACTCTTAGATGTATGAGGTGGTGGATATGCCAAGTATCTTGATTTAATTTACTATACAATGTGTAGTATCAAAACATCACATGCTACTCCATTAGTATATACAATTTTTGTGTGTCAAGAACAAGATAAAAAGAAAACTCTTGCTTCCCTTTCGACAGAACAAGCAAACACATAAAATTTATAACACTACCAATTTTGAAAATGGAGTAATCTTCTTCGAGAACTAGCATTTTTCTGCACATTTTTAGGAATAATGGCCAGGAAGACATAGAGAATTGAGTAATGACTTTAAAATCACCAGTTTATTAATCTTGGGAAGATAGTTCTATAGCCCAGAATTTTCATCAGAATTGCCTTGAACTGAAGTTCATCCACAAAGCAGGACACAGAGAAGGCTGCTGTGTTCACTGGCCTGACAACATCGATTCTTTTTTCCTTCCTTCTGGCAACCAGATCACAAAAGTAGGAAGTAGTTACTTGATGTAGGTACAGGGGATCCCAAAGGTCACATGTAAGAATGTTAAAATATGAAATATAGAAGTCGATTTGCTCAGGATTCATTTTTCATGATATTTAAAACTAATGCTATGATTGCAATTTCGTACTAAATGTACAACGTGTCCCCAAAGTTGCCACACACAGGACAGCCTCACTAGCTTTCGGGACAGCCTGCATATTCAAATAAGGTCACTAGACTTCTTTCCCTGGAGGAATTCCTCTAAGGCAGGGAGAACGTTTGGACATACACCAGACTGACACACCAAAGGCAGAACCAAAGACCAGATAGGCAAACGCTGGGGGAGGAGACTCTTGCCGTCTAGGTAGGCTGTCGCATCGTGGCGGCATAACACTAGTTTATAAATAGTGAAATGAGGTTCCAATAAGAAGTGACTTACTGAAAGCCAGCAGGTGGCAGACTCAAGCTCAGAGTGGGCCCCTTGGCTGTGTGCCAGGGACCCCACGCCTGCCCACTGGCCTTCATCAGCTACCGCTGCATCCTCCATTGTGTCCAGGTCTGCTTTGGACATGGGAACTGTGAGCCCTAGTCTAAATTTGAATGGCCGAGTGAGAGTTTCATGAAATTAGTGTTACAGAGTTCAGAGACAGTTACGCTGACAACTAATGATATTCTTGCTCGATCAAAGGGCTTGGTGAATTAACTGTTTCCCCCGAAGTATATGTTATGGTGGTTAAATGCCGCCAAGAACTACGCTTATTGAAATGTACATGAGGATCCTAGACTTTTTTTTTTTTTTTTGGAATAGAATTCCCTGAAAATTTCATTTTAGAAAAATAGACTTTTTTTTATGGAATAGAATTCCCTAAAAATTTCATTTTAGAAAGAGCCTAGGATCAGCACAATAAGAACAAAGAGCTGTTTCAGTCGGACACAGTTTTACTTGTGAAGCTGCTTCCCTTAGACTGTGTTTGGCAGCCCGCAGAACTCCCAAGTCTCATGGAGAAGGGACTCTCCGCAGAGCGCCGTTGAAATTTATGGTGAGGCAGCGGTCCTGTGGACAGGCGCCCTTGCCGCTGGCTGCCCGGGTGGTTAACAGGGACCAGCCTTTGCTCAGCACAGCCGTCACGTTTTCTCAGGGCAAAGTAGTTTATCACATGGGCCCGAATCGGCTGGAATTTCAGCCTGCCTTTCTGGGCACTGGTGAGGTGCCTACCATATGTTCAAAAATAAAAAAGATCAAAGAGCTAATAGGAGGTGGTCCGCGTGCCTCTAGTGAGCACAAAAGGAGAAGCGAGACAGGCAGCAGCCCCCTCTCTCCAGGGGCAGCGCCAGGCTAGCCCGCCAGGAATGGCAGGCCACGCGGGAGCCGGGGCTACACATATGCAGTGGTCTGTTTTTGCAGAAGAAAGGCCAGGAGGACCAGTCCCAACTCCAACCAAACCGGCATTCGCAGGCACAGCAGGAAGCAATACCTTCCCTACTTTGCCATTTTTACTTTTCCCCCCATTTTATTGATATGTATAAGTGCAGAATTTAAGGTTTACAATGAAGTTGAGCATTTTGTGCGCATACGTATCTTGTCAGGGTGACAAGGACTTTCCCACTCTCCTTTTGTCCCTCCCCCACCCGCCTTTTCCTCCCTCCCCACCCTACCCCCGTGTTTCACTTTGTTTTTCATTTTAAGTTCCATAAGAATTGTGCTCTGGGACTCTCATATCAGAGAGACCACTCGGTGTTTCACCTTCTGCTTCTGACTCACTTCACTAAGCGTGATGATCTCAAGCTTCTTCCATTTGCCTGCAAAAGCCTCCACGCTGTTGGACTTTATAGATGCAAACTTTGCAGTTTTTATATAGGACACAAAAACGAAGTCAAGCTGGGTGGGGCAGGCTGATGATAATCAGCCCAGCGCGCTGGGAGGCTGAGGCAGGGGAATCACAAGTTTGAGCCCACCCTGGGCAATTTAGTGGCTTAGCAAGACTTTGTCTCAAAATTGAAAATCAAGAAATGGCCTGAGGAGGAAGAGGAAGGCACTGGGTTCCGTCTCCGGTATCACACACCCAAAAGAAAGTGACAGATTATTATTTTGAACTCCTTTAACGCCTTGCTTTGCAGGAACGTAAGCAGGTTGACAGTGAAATACAGTTTTTTATTTCCTAGAGCCTGCCTTCCCAATATCTGCCTCCGCAGCCACCTGTAAAGGGGTAGGCAGCTTCTCCGTGTGGCTCTCTCCTTCCTTCTTGACACCCAAGAATAGGTTCTCTGGGTCTGCAATTTTCTTGGTCTCACTGTACTTTTTGAGAGTAGAACTGGGAGTGGACTCCCACGGATCCCTGCAAGGCCGTGACACCAGGCCTGGCCAAGAACTCGGAGTGGGATGGTTAATCATAGCACTAGGTATGATGGGGGCAGATTGTTAACTCACTAAACAAATAATTTTAACTCTTTTAAACTAAGATTCTTGGATGCCAAGTCTTGAAAAATGATTAAAAAACACAAGTACAATAATAATTTCAGGTTATTGGAAGAAAGAGGAGCAAATGGAAGTGCCTCTATTTTAATGCATGCGTGGATGCTGAATCCAACTTGTAGGCAGAAAGGAAATGAGTTCTGTGCCCACCCACTCTGGCGTGGAAAGGAACGTAATAAACTTGGTGGTCCTGTGAGATTATTTCCAGTGCCTGTGAGACAGGTCTGACAAGAATAGTGACTTGTTGCAAAGGTGTAGCTCTGTCCCACCACTGTCCTTGGCAGAGGTCTATGTTACTTTTTCCTTGCTGGGATGCAATACCTGACACCCACAATATTTGAGCTCACAGTTTCAAGAGGTCTCAGTCCATTTGTGGGGTCTGGCAATTGTGTGAAGAGCTGGTGGGGAGCAGCTCCTCACGGCATCATAAGAGGAAGGAGCAGCCTGGGGAGAGCCAGGGCAAGAGACTAACTTTCCACGTCACACCCTCAGCGATCTTCCCCTTCCAACCAGGCCCTGCCCCACAGCACATGGATCTATTGATCGCCCCCACTGTCCAGACACAAGAGGCTTTTGGGGGACAGTCCTAATCCAAACCGTAGCAACAGATCCTAGCACTATAGAGGAAAGAGCCACAGCAAACTGAGACACAAGATTATATCTTATTTTTCTTCTGGGGAAAACTTTTCATTAATTCGTATAATATCTAATTTTTTTATTTCTAGTTTTATTTCACTGTAGTCAGAGCAGATACATGATTTCATTTTTCTGAATTTGGTAAGAATTGTTTTGTGTCTATGTAAAACCTGTCCTCACTAGGTTCTATGTAATGACAAGTGTCTTGCCTCCTTTTCCATTGCCAGGACACGAGACCTGACACCCACAACGTAAATGAGAACAGGTTCATTTTAGTTCACAGTTTCAGAAGGTCTCAGTCCCTTCATGGGTGGCTCTCAGTGGTGTGAGGGGTCTGGTGGAGAACAGTTGCTCATGGCATCTCAGGAGGAAGGCTCAGCATTTGGGAAGCAGCTGGAGCGAGAGTGTTTCCTTCTGGGCCACCTGCTCCGTGACCGCCCTCAGTCATCTGCAATGCCTTCAGTAATTTACTGTCCCAGCCAGCCTCGAATCTCCTCACGGCATGTGAAATCAATGGGTTGACTTCTGTGATTGAATCACCTTCCAAACGGGGACATTCCAGATCCAAACCATACCAAGAATAATGTGCGTTTTGCACTTGTCAGATGAAATATCTTTTAAATGTCTGTTGGGTCCATTTGATATATAATATAGTTTAACTCTGATGTTTCCACGTTTTGTTTTTGTCTGGATAATGTGTTCATTGATGAAAGTGCGGTGTTGAACTTCCAACTACCATTGTTTTTGTGCCTATCTCTTCTTTGAGACATAATAACATTTGTTTTCTACAATTGGGCGCTCTGGCATAATACAGTTACAAACATATCTTTTTGTTGAGCGTAAACACTATATAGAATGACTAGGAGGCTTGATTTCAACTTGATTGAGTTGGGAACTGCAGAGGATTAGTAAAGCATACTTCTAGGTGTGTCTGAGCAGGTTGTAGGCGTGTGAGCTGGCCCCTCGTCCCCTACTTTTGGCATTGTTATCCAGCTGTGTTTCTGTGTGGCAGTGTTGCTCTGCTACAGACCTTTGGGCCTCCTGCACCTAAATGTCCATATTTTTCTCAAATTAGGCAGATTTGAGGTATCATTTCATCGAATAGGTTTTCTATGCCCGTTTTCATTCTCTTCATCTGAGATCCCCAGACTTTCTTGAATTATTTAGTAATATTTCATAAATCTCAGAGTTTATTTTCATTTCTTTAATCTTTTCTTTCCTTCCCTTTTTTGCCCTTTCTGCTTCTCCACACTTTTATTCTCAGAGAGAGAATTTCAAAAACCGTGCATTCAAATTCAGAAATTCTTTTATTCCCTAAAATTTTCTAGTTCATATTGAGACTCTCAAGTGTATTTTAAATTTGATTTTCTTTATTTCCAAGATTTATGATTTTTTCTTTCTTACAGTCTTCCTGCACTGACTTTCTTATTCACACAATGAACTGTTTTTCTAATTTTGTTGAATTATCTTTCTGTACCCTCTTGAATCTCATTGAACTTCCTTAGGAACATTCTTTTGACTTTCTCTTTTTTCAAACAGGCATTTCAGCAATCCCCTTTGCTTTGGGGCTGTTGCTAGAGTTACTGTGTTCCTTTGAAGGCAACATATTGATTTTAAAAAAAACTACATATTGTGTCCCTATGTTGATTTTCGCACACTTGGCAAAGCAGGGGTCTCTTTTAACTTTATACAGTGGTAGAGTTTCTCTTCAAGATGTGTCTTAAGGTGGCACTTTTAACACGGCAGTGTCATGTTGCTACAGCTTCTTTACCTGTGTTGAAGGGTTTGGGCAATGTGTGAACAGCAGCAAGCTTGGGGAATCCATTGGGTCCTGAAGGCTGTGGGGATTTTGTGGACCCCACTGGCCCTGGTGAGTATGTTGCACACAACACTGGAGATGTGGTCCCCAATGTGTAGCTGCCCTGAATGTGGGAGTAGTGGCACTGGGGATGTTTCCTCAGGCACTGCTGGGGTGAGCCCCTCTGTGGGTGGGGACTTCTGGTCCTGGCAGCAGCAGTGGCAGGAGGGGGCGTGCAGTACCCTTCCCCAGTCCTATTCATAGCACATCCCTTTGGGCAGTGGGTAGAGGCATTCATCGCAGGAGGCAGGAATCTTGGTTTTTCAATTCTCAGAAACAGCACCTGTTTCCCATTCTGAGTCGAGCCATTTGCCCTCTGCAGGGCCCAAGCCTTTGGGCACCTGGGTTAGTTGTTGTTCTGGTTCTACCTGGGGTTGTGAGGCTGCAAGACCCGTGCAAGAATGCCAGTGATGGGGTCATGCAGGGCCTTCTGATTGCTGAGAGGGTATGAGTTCTGATGGTGGCTCCATGGTGCTGATGTTGAGCCCGGTGGTACAAGTCTGTAATCCCAGCATTCTAGAAGACTGAGGCAGGAAGACTAAAAGTTCCAGTCCAGTCTGGGCAATTTAGTGACTTAAAGTCCGATAACATACAAACTGAGAATGTAGTTCAGTGCCAGGGACCTGCGCTTGATCCCCAGCGCCACAAACAAATGACAGAATAAATGAAAAGAAAGAATGAGTGAATGAGAGAAGGAGAAAGAGGGAAATACCACGAAGACACAGTGGCTTGGACTCTGGGAGTAGCCAGAAAGACAACTCAAGCTCCTTTTCCAAAAGAGAGCTGCCATGCTAGGTTGGTCTCCTAACTGGGCTTCCAGCCTGTGGGCACCATAGAACCCTCCCTCAGCCGGGATTGCTCTTGTCCTTGGCAGTGAGATTTGCTGGGACTCCTGCACACACCCCTTCCTCTTGCAAGGTGAGTTCTCCTCAGAGAGCCGAAGCCAAGGCTTCTGATACTGTCTGTCTGTCTGTCTCTCTGCTGCCATCCTGGTGGCTGGGGCTCACAGTTCCTGTCTTGGTGTGTGGCCTGAATAACTCACCTGATAATGAGGTCTCCACCTGGTGCTGTGGTCTTTGTACAGGAGGAGTTGAGTGAAAGTTGTCTGCATTCAGCCATCTTGGATCACCTCCATATTTTTTCATGTAGATAGTTAGTTGTCTCAATTTAATTTTTAAAAATTAGCCTTGGGTTTGAAAGGCCAATCAGCCACCTCCTTGTTTCCCATGTATACACGGGTTCTCTTTATGTCTCCTACTGGGTTACACTGAACTTCGAGTTCATTCCTGTATCCCATTTGGTGCATGACTGACATCCAAGTCTCTCATTTTTCTTTAAATTATTATTTTTTTGTTATTCTTGTTTGATTTCTTTTCCATATAAATTTGGGACCAGCTTCTAAGTTTTGTAAAGTAGCTCATTACTGTTTTGTTTGGAATTTTAAAATATTACTCCTTTGGGGATAATTGCCATCTTTAAATTTATTGAATCTCTCCAGGAGCATGATGTATCAACTATTCAACACTTCTTTAAAAGGTTTTACAGATTTGTGTAAAATGTTACTTTCCTCCCCTCAACCACAAATGTTATATACTTCCTTTTAGCTTTTCTTAGATATCTTGAAGTTTTTGCTGTTATAAAGAGATTTTTCATTACACCTTTGAATTGATTCATATAAAAGTATTGATATATTTATATATTGATATTAGATCCAGCCATCTTACCACTTTAGTAGTTGGTTCTAATTTTTCAGTCAGTTCTCATCTTTGAAAAGCAAATATATATAAATAATAATTTTATCTTTTTGTGTCTAATTAGTAGACTATTCTTTTTTTGACTTTCTCCCAGGGGTAATATAATCAATATAAACTTAAATACTGGTAATCTGATGTGCATCATGCCTCTGTCTTTGTTGAGATGTAAGTCATAGGTTGTAGGTAAAGTCCCTTCACAAAGGTGACTATAGTAGATCCATTTTGCTGTAGTTGTGACTTGTACAAATAAAATTCCAATCAAATGTTCCCATATTCTTTTAATGTATTCAAAGCTACATTTATTATTTTTGTGAGAGTTTTTAAGTAAGATCTAATTTGATTTCCATTGTCCTTCCTGGTATTACAGACAAAGTGAACAGCTTGGGCCCAGTGTATGGAAGATGAGTGAAGTGTACGTAGAGGAACGAGAGTACAGGAGTGTGCGTGTCACTTTTGAGAGGTTTGGGCTTATGTGAAAGAGTTCAGTTTCCTTGGGATGTGAGACTAGGGCAGAGGTTGAAGCTGGGCTTTGGAGGCTCTTGAACACACGCCTCAGAAACCTATTCTTTGTTCTGTAGGGAACTTATTAGGGTTGGAACACAAGAGAAACATAATTTGCTTTGTGCTTTGGAAACTGGAGATGAAAAAACCTCTTGCCTCAACGGAGAAATCAAATAGGAGTACAAAAAACTCAAACTAATGGCTTTGGAGCCGTTGGATATTGTGACCTTTAGGAAAACAGCACAAGGACAGCGTGAAGGGCCTGAGAATGAATGAAACAACCATTAGGCTATTAAGGGTATTCAAAAGAAGCTTCAAAACATGTCTTGTAGCAATACAGAAGCAATAGCCAGGCTGTTCATGAATTATTGCCCTCTAGACAGACACCGTTGGATATTCAACAATAACGATAAAGAGAGTGGAAGTGTTTATTAGGCAGGATTGTGCTTTAATGGTACAGCGATGACATTGGGGTAGAGGTGGGGGAGGGTGTGCAGGTACGATGTGTACAAGCAATTTCAGCTGACGGCATCCAAGATTTTTTGCTCTAAACAAATGACTTGTGACTTATCACTCGAGAGTTAGCTTGAGGATATAAGCCCAAGGTCATCAGCTAAAGAAAAGGAGTCCCCCAGTTCTCTAGAGGATGCTTTGTTTTGAATTGTCCTGCACACCTGCATTTCTTAACAGCCTCTTTTAAAATGAAGTATAATAAATATCGAAAGAAATACGCAGGACACACATGCGGAACTCAGTTAATTGTCATGAAGTACAAACTTGTGTGGCTGTTATTCCAGATGAGATTACTCACACAACATTATGAGCACCTGAGAAATACTCTACCTAGTAACTACGCCATCTATCCCAAAGGGAACTACTATTATAACATTTACAGAAATGATCTATTTAATTTTCTTTCAGTGTGTTATTTAACAACAGATATCTTAATGTCCTGATTTTCCTTTTTTGTTATTTCCAAGATTACCCTGCATCCCTGAGGACAGTTTGAGGTTATCTATCTCATTCCCACTGAATGCTACCTGTGAACCTACCGTAACTTATTCATTCTATAGTTGTAGTTTTCTTTGGGATCACAGATACATATTAATACGTTTATTTTGGGAAAGAGCAAGATTGGATGGTGGAGAATGCACATTTTCAACAGCACTAGATAACTGTTTTTAAAGGAAACTGAACCGATTCGTACTCCCAAAAGCAGCATTAGTTCAATCTGCTTGTGAAGCTCAGAATGGGGTCACTCGGGCTCAGCCCTGGGAGGCAGGGGACTTTTAGCTCATTGTTACCTTGGTGTTCCTTTTCCTGACGCTCGTGAGGTTGTGCGCCTGTGCATGCTTATTGGCTACTTGGATACCGTTTCAAAATATATGTTTAATTTTCTTACTTATTTTCTCCATTGGCCTGTCGGCTTTTGTTTTTGTTGTTGTTGTTTTTTTCCCACCTATTACAAGAAGTTATATACCAGTGGTCTCCAACTTTTGGACACTGGGGGCCGATTTATTTGAAGACCATTGTCCCAAGGTCAGAGGGTCACCGTGTTATACTGTAGGTCGTGAGAGGTTGGCTTTGAAATGGCAGCAAATCAGGGAGGCGAGTAGGGAGCGAAGCCCTGCCTCCTCTCCACATGCGCCAATGAGGTTCCGCGGCGCTGCTGATCAGTAGGGGCGGAACTTCGCTCTCTGACCTCTTCCAAGGCCAAGGACATTTACCTCAGCCTGGGAGCTGAGGACTTACGTTGTCTGGCTTTATATCACATAAGGAGTTCCTTTGATATCAATGCCTGTTGCACATCACAAAATGAGCCTTTTCATTAGTGAACATGCCAAACATGTTTTTCTCACTTTGTTATTTGCTTAAGATTGAGTTTTAATAAATAATATTATTATTCATTTTGAGCACACTGTTAATTTTTTGCTTTTATGATTAATGTATTTAATTTTAAAGTTCCCAACCTGACCTCTCCCTGTGCTAAATGCTTTATCCTGTTTCCATTCATCTCGGGGTCACATCCCGTGTCTTTCCTGCTCACTGGACCCGCGTAAAAGTTTTGGCTTTTGCTCTGTCTTCTGCATAAATAAGGAGAAGACAGTGAGTTCTGTGTTGAGGATATACACACACTTTCCTTCTAATCTTCTCTGTCATTTAACTGATGTGTTAGGCTATTTGTTTTTAGTATAGTTACTCATGTATTTAGGTTTAAACTTTTTTTTAAACGTTTTTTTTTCCTGTCGTGTTTAATTTACATTTTCGATCCCTTTCCCATGCCTTATTTGATTGAGGACTGAACTTAAAAAATAATTATTACAGTTAGCCGATGTAAGGACTCTCAGATTAGTGAAAAAGTCACTGATCATCATGTTCTGCATCTCACACGCCTGGATAATTTCTATCTTGTAAAATGAAAGATAAAATAAGCTCGCTGGAATGTGCTCAGTAATTATTCAGGGACACAAAAGACATGTTGGTATTTCTCTCTCTCCTGTTGGTCCCATCATTAACCTTGCCCTGCGGTCATTCCAATCTCAGTCTTCTTATCCATAGCTATTTTCTTGAGGAAGCATGCCTGTCACTGAGGAAGCTTCACGCTCCACGCAAGAAACCTAGAGCTTTAAGAGCAAGAATGACAGAAACTGTCAACTCCACAGAGGTGTCAGCGAGGCAGTGCAGGGACCTGTGAGCTCACGCCCCTCTCTCTCGTCAGTGCTTCTATGACCAGCAGCAGGCTCACATACAAGGCTTGGTTGGTAACTGGATCTTAACATAATTTTTAAAAAGACATTTTGTCCTTTTTGACATCAAAATATTGGTTTGCTTCTGTTCTGTAGAATGGAAACACACCAGCCAGCTGCCCTGTGCGGCGCTGCTGCTGCCACCGGTCTGGTGCCATTACATGGTGCCAGAACTACAGTTTCTGCGGATTGTGTCCAGCTGCTGGCTGAGTGAGGCAGGTGGAGTGAGGCAGGATCACTCTGGTGCTTCCCGTTGGATGACTCTGCTATCTAGGGCTAGGTCAAAGTCCAAGACTCACACAGCCCAAATTTGCATCAGTTAGAAGGCTCTTCCTTGTCCTTTCCTCTACAAGTTAGTTACTTCTGTGTAACAAGTAATCTCCACGTTTAGTGTTACCTAACAACACACGTTTATTTTCTCAGTCATGGCTTAATTGGGTCTTCTGCTTAAGAGTCTCCTACAGACTGCCATTGGCTTGGCCAGGGCTGAGCATTACCTGGGGCTCAATTCAGAAGGGCCGGTGGGGCTTGGTTTCTTATGGGCTTTTACTGAGGGCCTCAGTCTCTCAGTGACATTTGGCTGGAGATCTCCCTGAGTTCCTTGTCACATGGCTTTTCCTGTTATGATGGCTAATTTCTTTATAATTGACGAGAGGGAGGGAATCTTTTAGCAAGATGGAAGTCTCAGTAGTTTGTAACTTAGTCTCTAACATAAAATTCTATCACTTTCTTATCTTTTATTATTTAAATGACAATCACTTGGGCAGCCCATGTATAAGAAAAGGGGATTGTTGGAAGCTTCACTGTCAGGAAGAGATTGCTGGGCACTAGCTAAGAGGCTGCCCAACATTCACATGTAATGCCATCTTGCTGTCTTGTTTCTCAGAGGACCCCAAAACCATGTCTTTTCTGTAAACAGTGTGATTAAGAATAGTTTTGCTTACTAGAACATTTGGTTCTCACAGGGGATCATCTCATTAAAATGGATTTTTTTTAACTCTTAAAACTTTTGACATATTAAATATAACAGTATGTTGAGAAAACAACCTATACAATAACCAAAGAATATGCAAAAGCAATTCATAAACAGCGAGTGTTTGTTGATGGACAGAACATTAAAGCAGGTCTCCAAGTCCCAGACCATAGACCATCACCGTGGCCTTGGAAGGACTGGTCCACAGGGACAGATGAGCAAAGCTCTGCGTCCTATCAGTGCCCTCCTGTTAGGTTCTAGCGCAGCTGCTGACCTGACAGAAGGTGGAGCGTTGCTCCCCAATGTTTTGGAGAATGGTCTTCAGCTAAACCGAGAGCAGGTGTCAACAATGTTGTGGACCACTGCATTAAAGAACAGAAGTTTCTGGACTGGTTAAAGTTAGGCATTTTCTCTATTTGGACATGCTCTGATCAGCTGGCAGCCTGTGATTGGGTGAGAGTCGGCTGCTTGGCATTGGCTAAAACTTGGTTGTTACAAAAGTTAGACTGGTAAGTTAGGACTCAGGCTATAGTTCCTTACAGAGGAACTCGCAGTCTTTTATCCCTCAGTCCTGAAGTGGTTTAAGTTTATAAAATAAAAGGAAGCTCACAGCCAAGGGCAGGACCTTCCTGTTGTTAGTGAACGCTCGCTTCCCAGTTACCTGGTCTTGCAGGGAGAGTCTGTGAGTAGACACGGTCCTTTCTGCTTGGCTGGTTCCTACAGCTGAGCACCCCTTCTCTGTGTTGTTAGGTGACCTCCATAACCTGGTCTTGAAGGGAGGGGGACTCTTGGGTCTGAAACTGCCCTTTCTCTTGCTGGTATGAGAATCCTTCCTTTGAGTTGTGAGGTCAGGCCAGGAGATATGTGCACCTCCATAGTTCTGCTACTGTCATGTAAAACAATTGAGCCAGGCCCTGTGGTGCGGTTCTTTGTTTCCCCTTTAGTCATTTCCGGTGTATTGTGTGCTGCCTGGCCCAGCCTATGCAGTACTGGAAAAATGAGTCCAGGGCCCTTGCACTTGCCAGGCAAGTGGTCTTAACGGCTGCACTATGCTTCCAGTCCCTCCTATTGCCTGTTCTTATCCCAAAGGGAAGGGAGGGAGAGGACATCTGCTTACTTTCTGAAAAATATAACTTTTAATTGTAAAATGTTCTCTTGCCCATATCACAACTTTTAGAAGATGCATCATTTCTGGATTAATTATGCTCTGGAAATTAATAGGTTCTCATTGAACTACCATGATTACAATAGATTGGAACTCTAAAAACACTGCAGGCTGGAATAGTTTTCTTTGGTTTAGACTAATCAAAAGCCTGTGTAGTTTCTTTCTGCAAGTAAGAAATACACATTTTTATCAGTTATACAACTAAGTGCTTTAGCAAGTGTGTCTAACCCACAGCCTGCCCTCCCCTTTTGAGTAAAGAGTATTGTATATCTTTGGCGATATATGAGACATGGGATATAGTCAGTGCCCATGTATGTAGATTACAATTTCATTTAATTTTTTATTATGACATTGAAAAACAAGGACAAAAAAGTTAGGCTGCAGGATGAATGCACCTGCTTCCAGCAATTCCTGTACCTAATAACAAACTCTTCATAATTGGTGCCTGGGGATATGAGTAGGTGGGGTTAAAAGGCTGAATAAAGGTGAAAAATACCCAAAGTACACAGTATAAAGCTATACAACTAGCAATAGATTAGTATTAATCTCCACAATCCCTGAGTAACAGGTCATCTGTTTTTTAATTTCAAAGAGAATCCAATTACAGGAAATCATTTGAAGCAACCAAATTATTCTTTTAGGTTTTCTAAATAGGAAAATCAAGACATAGTGCCAAAGTTGTTTCTTTTTCTCTGAGTAAATATGTGAATAGTAGAATAGAGATCAAGTTCAAGCTTTCTGTCTAATTGACTGTTCTTTCTATTAAGTCCACTTCAAATCTCAGAAATACCTGAAGGCATTTCAGAGGAAAGTCACTGGTGTATCACAGGAGCAAAGATACTCCAGAAATATAGGAGCTAATAATACAAAGTTTCTATGTGTGATTCCACAGTGATAGGGGACTTATAGAAAGTTTCATTTGAAATCAGTATGGGAAGAAATGAAAACCTGAAATTAGGAAAGGAGAAATTTAGGCTGACTGTCCAAGGCAGAGGGTTGAGGATTGTAAGAGGAAGTAAAAGTGAAAGTTCATTACATGAGACAATGAAGCTTAGGCCAGCTGCAGTGTTCCAGGATGCACCCAGTGTAATCCTAGCGGCGCTCCAGGGAGTAGCATGACCGCGGTAGTGCCTTCCCGTTCCAACTTAGAATCTCTTATTGCATTAGTTTTGTGGGTTGGCTCCAGGCACGCAGAGTTCACGACGGTGATTCTGTATTATTTCCTATAGTTGAATCCATGTTTCTGTGGGCTGCTAAGCTCTTCCCTCTTCTTCAGGGCTCTGGGGAATCTAACAGAAATTTTCACGCTGTAGAATGGACAGCTTGCAAAATAAAAAGCCTGCAATGGGATATGGGGTGTTCATGCCAAGGGTATTTATCACTTGCTGTTACCTGTGGGCTCAGATGGCTCCAGGAATGTCCTTCCATGTGACCAGAAAGGCCTCCTATGGGACAAGGCCTTTTTATGAGGTGAAAGATTTAGCGCCAACACGATAGGGAAATTGCTTTGAATTTGAATGAAAATTTTGGTTAGTTGCGTCTGTAAGAGATGGATGGAAGGTGGGTGTATGAGGGCGAATGCAGCCCATCTGTGGTTATGATGCCGCAAACATTACGCTTTGTTTTCTTGGGTTCTGAGCTCAAGTCTTCGTTCCTTAGGGCTCTTTACTCCAGAGTAGACACCTTGAAGAATGCGTTATAAGCATGCAAGTTGTGGTTGCTTTAGATCTCAAGGCAGGTGGGAGGCTCTTGGAATGCGGGAGCCGCTGACAGTCACCTTAGGCTGTGGTGACCTGCCCACCTACCTCAGCGTTTGCACAGAGCCTCTGTCCTGGATGTGTAGATGTCGCAGGCAAATCTGGGAAGCATTGGTTGTTCTTGTTGTGATCCTTTCTGGTCACGGGCTCGGGGAGTAGCACAGCAGTGGGGCAGTTGCTTGGCAGGGCTCTGGGTTTGATTCCCCAACCCCATGTAAGGTGGATGTGGTGGCGCATGTCTGTAATCCCAGCACTTGGGAAGCTAAGGCAGGAGGATTGCTGAGAGTTCAAGGCCATCCTGGGATACATAGTGAGCTCAGGACTGGCCTGGACTACAGAGCAAGACCCTGTCTGAAAAAGAAAAAAATTAATTCTTGTAGGTCACTTTAATGCCCTGAAACTTACGAAGAGTGGTCCAAGATCTTATGTGCTGGGCTCCTCTTTTCACTGTTTCCCACAATTAATTTTCTTCCACCAAAACTTCCACCAAAACTTCTTTCATTTGCCTTCTGTACATTTTTTGTCATGATAATACATCTCCAATTTGACTGTATCTCAAAAGCTCATTTTTAGGCAAGATGATTTGCGTATTTATTTTGAATTAATAGGAAATGAGAATGCAAAGTGAGGAATTTCTAGATTTAACTGGACTTCTTGCTGTTGGACCAAGTTACCTACAATAGCTTCTCTGAGTCCCATCTCTGTAAAAACAGTCCCCTCAAGCATTTTCAATCTATAGAAATATGGCGCCATGCAACCACCTGACAATTACTATTAATAAAATTGGTTTATGAGAATGCAGCATAGGAGAGCACCATAAATACTAAATAATTTTAATATTTGTTCCCATATTCCACACTTGAGTATATATCTTTTATGTTAGGCAGGAGCTAGGAATGCAAAGGTAACTAAATCCTCACTCTTGTAATTAAGAACTTGATCTTAGTGGTGACAGACAGAAGCAGAAAATCATGCTTGCCACGGTCATGTTGATGGCAGAGGTAATGTCACCGCTCCAGCTGCCTGGCCAGGGGAGGGTGGAGGCGACTTGCCAGGAGGTATGTTGGGCTGGGGAAGGGACGTGAGGACAGCATGAAGGTCTGGGAGCTGCTCGTGTTCACCTCAGCTGCTTCCACACAAATGTCCTTTCACCGCCATGGCTACGGCTCCGCCTTTGTCTAAATGATTGGGATGGACTTGGGCTACTGTCACTTTGTCTCTTCGTTTGCTGTTTGCTGTTATGCATCATTATACCATTAGGAAAGGGGCGTGAAGGTAAGATCTTTTATGTATGCAAATGCACAGTGTAGCCAGCGATAATATTGAGAAGCCACATATTTTTTGTACATTCACCATCCCTTGGGTAACTTTTGAATTATCAGTTAACTTTGGAATTATCTGCCCAAGTGAAGTAACTCAGGACAGAACAAATTGCTGTCAGAAATTAGTGATGTAGAACAGGTAAATCTGAATATGTTGAGAGAAAAGAGAAGAGTTCTTTGTGAATAATAAAGTATTAATTAGAGAATATATTTTAAAAATTTATCTCAGTTGTTTCCTAGTGAGTGCTAGGAAATGACACTTGTAGCTAAACCTTTATGTACTGTAGTGTGGAGTATAGCAGTTACTGTGAGCTTGGCTGCTCAATTTGACTTTTAACTTCCTTCTCCTTCAGTTTCTTCTTCTTCCTTCTCCTCTTCCTCTTCTTCCTCCCCTTCCAGGGTCTTGCTCTGTTTTACAGGCTGGTCCTGAACTCACTATGTAGACTGGTCTCAAACTCGGGCAATCCTTCTGCCTCAGACTTCTGAGTGTTGGAAATACAGGTGTGCGCCACCACACCTGGCTTATGTGATGCTGGGGAATGAACTCAGGGTCTTGAGCTTGTTAGGCAAGCACTTTACCCCTGAGCTATTCCTCCGGCCCCTCCGTCAGTTTTTCATCAGAAAGCACAGTGCCTATGGAGCAAACAGAGGATCAAATCAAACCTCTTTGTCAGCAAGCAGCTGGCTTGAGAAGGTACTCGAGCCCTCCACTCAGTGTCGGTGGTGGGTTGGACCTGAGGCGTTCCCCACAAGCCTCATGCGCCTATGGATACTGTGTAGTGTTGGGTCGGGAGGCCTAGTGTTGTGAACCGCTGATTTAGAGTATTTTTGGTAGGGGATACTATTTGATTTACATTAAAAATATAATAATTGTGGCTAATTTGTGGAAAGTGAATAACAAATGGGAAGAGGGGGACAAATTCTGAAGGAAGTGGTAGTTTGAAGTTGGGGGTCAGAGGAAGTCTTTAATGAGTATTAGTCATTGCTAGTCATTAGTCATTAGTCATTACTAGTCATTAGTCATTACTAGTCATTACTCTTTCCCTTTTCATTTAAATTTATTTTAGATGATGTATAAAGCAAAAAAAAAAAAAACTATGGTACATATTAGTGGGTAAAATCTTTTGATATATGTATATATGTGTACATGATTGGATGTATAATGAGGTTAAAGGTGTCTCCCCTAAGGCATGTTTATGAGGCGTGATTGAAACAGTGAATGTTTAAGTCACACAATGTATTGTGGTAAAAGACACATTGTCATTATACCCCCCAAAGAGTCTCCCCTCACGCCAGGTGCTCTTACCTTGTTCTTGACAGTTTCTGAAGCTGTTCTGTAAGTAGTCTGTATAAGGTATGGTAAAAATATGTTGAGCACTGTCCAACATGAAGACGGGCCTGTAAATCTCATGGGCTGTGTGTCCTTATCCACCGTATTTACTGGACCTGGTGTTGTTGGACTTCTGGCTCTTCCTTAGAGTCAAGATGACCACAAAAGGTTATGGTTTTGAGGAACATCAAGGCAGCCACAAGAATGCCGCTGGGGGCACAGAAGAGGACTTCCTGAGCTGCCTCAGAAAGGCGTAGGAGTGACGGGAGAAGTGAGTTGGAGGTCAGTGGTAGGATTTGAGGGAAATTGGCTGTCACATTTTATAAACTCAAGCCTTTGACTTATGTTTTGAGTATACCCTGTATCATTTTTTATAGTTCAAAACTTTCAAAATCTTTTCTTCTACCTCTTTGAGATGCAAGTATGTTATTGTTACCTAGCTATCCCACTGTGCACAGCAGCCCAGAACTTCTTACTCCTGACTAACTGTAGTTTATTTCCCATTGAGTAACTTTTTCCTATGATACAAATATAGATTTTGGAAAAATATGCAAATTATAAAGGAACAGCACTGTGCCTGCCACATAGGCATGCAGAAGATATATGTTCGTGCATAAACACACGGTGGTCATACCTGCGTGATCATCACTGCCACAGACACTTATAAGGGATAAATTTTACAATCAGTGCAACAGTGGTTTTGGCTTCCATTTGGATCTTGAACTGAAACTTAACAAGTTTTTCGGTTCTTGGAGTTCAATATGACCAGTTGTGGTTTGAATCTGGACCGTTATCCCCAAAATCTCCTGTATTAAAATGTTGCAGGTTACCTATGGAATCATGTGTTCTTAGCAGACGAAGGCCTGATCTGGAGGAGTGGGTTATGGGCATGTGGTGGATTATAGGTGTGTGGTGGAAGACAGGCACTTAACAGATTGCAGATTACAGATTACAGGCAGGTGGTGATTCAGGGGCTTAAACTGGGAAGGGGTGGAGCACTGAGGCTGTACCTGGAAGGGCCAGATCTCTGGGACAGGACCTGGAAGAATAGATGCTACTCCCTTTCTTCCTTCTGGAAGCTTGGCCTCCTGTTTGCAATGCTGTTGGGAACTGCCTCCACCTCCACCTCTGCCACGTGCTCCTGCTGCTGCTGATCACCCATAAAAAGACCATGACCTTCTGAAACTGTGAGCCAAAATAAACTCTTCCTCTTTTAAAATTATAGATGTTGGGTAATTTTGTCATAGAAGTGGGAAAGTAACTAAGACAAAAATTGGTACCAGATATGTGGGTTCATTTCCATGACTTCACCTGACCATGTGGTTTGGAAGTCTTTGGAAATAGTTTGCGGCAGTGGTTTGGAAAGGTTTAAGGATGCCGCTCGAGAAGACTTGGAGTGCTCCGAACCCAGCTTGATGGGAGATTCTGGTCAGTTCAGAAGACGAGGTTGCCGATAGAAGTGTGGATTGGAAAGGCGGAGCTGGAGAAACTTCGGAGGGAAGGAGGACTGTATTGGCAACGGTCTAACAAGCATGCTTGCTGTGCCCTGGCAGGAAGGGTGCTGACATTTTGCCCTGGTTCAGAGACTTTGCATGAAAATGAGGTTATTCTTAATCTGGTAGAGGAAATCTCAAGGCAGCCTAGTGTTCAGGCTGTCACATGGCTACTATTTGCAGCTTTTAGCCATTTCTTCAATAAGAAACTGGAGAAAACAGCAGATGTGACTGTTAAAGAGATTAACATTAAAAAGTCAAGTACTTGCAATGAGGACTATGAAAAAGAGGCCTTGAGGGTGTCTCAGGAATCAACAAGACCTTGCTCTGTGTCAGTTAAAGAGTGGAATGGTAAAGGACTTTGCTTTGATAAGAGACTCCCTGGGCACTCTGCCTGGTGGTCTAGGAGAGGGAATCTCCTAGGAGCTCACCCCTCTAAGAACTCAGAGGCCTGGCAGTGAGTCTCCAAGGAGATCAGGCTGTTACTGAAGTCAGTGGCAGACTTTGGAAATGTCAACATGGTCCTAGCTTTACAGGCTGGCAGAGTACAAAAGCGGTGGGTTCCTGGAGGCCCCCACCCAGATTTCGGAGAAAGGCTTCAGAGGCCAGGCAGGGTGTCCCTGAGAGAGCAGTATGTAAAGTTGCGAAGGAGAAGCCTAGGGTACAATGGAGACTGAAAATTTGGAGAAGCCAGGACTATGGATCGTAACCGAGCAAGGCTGCAGGCTGTGGGTGAGAACAGCCCAAAGGAGAAAGGAGAAGATAGGGACAGGAGGCAGCGCTCTCGGGGAGGGGCCCTTCGGAGCTCACGTCACACCCACTGCTACAGTTTATCCCAGGTGCCGAACATGAAATGACTGGTTTTAACCCGCTTTCTGCCAGGTTTAGAACGTGTTATGGCCTGATTGCTTTCTGTTCTCCCATTCCTCCCTTTTGGAATGGGAATGATTACTCTGTGCCATTGTGTGTTGGAACTATGTGACCTTTCTTTGAAATTTTTTCACAGGAGCTTACAGCTGAGAGTCTGTCTTACATCTTAGAGGAGGACTTTTTTTTTTTTGCAGTACTGGAACTGTTAGGAAATTGGAACCTCTTAGAGAAGGACTAAATGCATTTTGCATGAAGAAATAGGTGAACCGGAGTCTTTTGGGGGCCAGGAGTGGAATATCGTGGTTTGGATTTGGAATGTTTCCCAAAAATCCTGTGTATTTGGATGTTACAGATTAGCTATAGAACTGTGCGTTGTTAAGAGATGGGGGCCTGGTCTGAAAGGATGGATTATGGGCATGTGATGCATTATAGGTGTGTGTTTGAAGACAGGTGTGTGGCAGATTATATAGATTACAGGTGCATGGTGGGTTGGGGCTTAAACTTGGAAGGAGCAGAACACTGAGGCTGGACCTGGAAAAGGTGAATCACTGGGACAGCACCTGGAAGGGCATATGCTACTTGCTCCCTTCCCTCCAGGAATTTGGCTTCCTGTTTGTCATGCTGTGCGGAGCTGCCTCCGCCTCTGACTCTGCCATGTGCTTCCACTGTTACTGGCTGCCCATGAATGAACTGTGACCTTCTGACATTGTGAGCTAAAATAAACTTTTCCTCCCCTAAAATTGTAGATATCCATTAATATTGTCATGGTAATGAAAAAGCAAATAAGACAGTGTGCAGGACAGTTCTTAATAGTCCTGAAACCAGAATGCATAGTCCCTATGTCCAGACTGACGCATTAGGTAATTCCACGTGACAGGGAAGTCTTAAGATGAGCTAAGTCTCAGTTTTTCATTCCTTCAACTCTAGATGACTTAAGTTTCATCTTGAACTTGACTACGGACAAAGTGTGAATATGCCCTTGAACTGTTGTCAGGGAAGCAGAGATTCTTTCCAGCAACGAATAGGAGTCTTCTCCTTTTTGTGTTTTGTGTCCTAAAACACATTCGGTATGAGTGCCAAATCTTTTAACCTGAGTTAGTAACAATTGGCGTGGATGTGTGTTGACTTTTAAAATCGATTTTAGTTATTCGTTTGCTTGAAATTGTTCTGGAGGCTACCCATTTGTGTGACATCTGTCAGACCATGGGGGAATCACAAAGAATGGAGAAGATAAAGAATGAAGTATCACAATTCGTAAAGTTTGAGTCTTCCTTTGGATTTTTCTGGATGAGACAGAGCTTTCCGGGAAACCTTGTAAGAATAGATTTTCCTAGGATGGTCTTTGCTTTCCCATGCCAATTAGGTTGGAAATACAGCAAATAAAAGTGTGTTTCTTGTGGTATTTTCACATCTCTTACTCTAGTTCCAGGAAAAACAACATACGCGAAGTACAGAACTATAAAGACTTAGTCTGTAAGATGATCAATCTGGAGGGATGTTTGAGTCATTTCAAAACGTAGGGGAAAGCCAATGTCTTCTAATTTTTCTGTTAAATCAAAATCACAGTTGGCTTCAGTAGTTTTCCCATGGGTTTGTCAAAGATCTGTCCTTGTTCGTGACATCCAGGGGCTTTGGTGATTCACAGACTCTGTAAAGAGTTTACACTTGATCCTAACAAAAAGACCGAGAAGCGATAAAAACTATTTTTTAAAGAGTTGATTATAATTGTAACATTTCAAGGAGTTTACAAATTTGAATTTTGTGCACTTAAATGGAGTTTCTGGGAAGCACAGAGGAGGTCACACTCTTTTGTAGTTGTTGGAGGGCAGTCAGAAGAAAATGACAGTCTTTTTCAATTATTTCTTAATAGTGGGCTGAGCAACTATTAAAATAATATGTCTATATTTTCTGTCACTTAAAGTAGAGATATAATTTTCTGCATATCTACTTTGTTCCAATTTTAAATAAGTTGATGAAATATCACTAATTCAGGGACTATAAATCTTTCATAGTACAAGAAAGAAAATAAATTTTGGAATTAATACTGCAGGAGAAGCTTCTAGCAGTGAGTCATCTAAATTTTCTACCCCTTTCTCACATACTTTTGAAGATAAATACACAAAAAAAAAAAATACTGAGTTTGTCAGATTGAGGTGATCTTAAGTAAATCATCTTTATTTGAGTTCCTACCCCAAACTAGAATCTTTTTGCAATGTTCATAGATTATTTTACAATAACTTTTTTCTTTCACTGACAGGAACATATAATCCTTTTTTCCCCCTAAATGCTGGATCCTGAGAATCATTTTCAAGATTCTATTTCCAGTTTAATCATATGTGTATTTACACTGGAAGATATTGACCTACTTGTCTTGGAACATGAGCTCTAATAGGTATAACTATAATTGTTGTACAAAGCCTATTTGTTCTTACTTTGGGCTTTATGCCTTTTTAAATTTTCTTGTGAATGGTCAGGGAAAAGCTGTCTTGTGAGCATTCGTTGTTAGGAAAAGGAAGAGAGTTTGTGTTGCTGCTGTGATCCACTCAGAGAAAAGGGCTCAGATGCCTCGCTGGGCTGGACACTGCCTGTGGTGGAGAGATTGCACTATGTAAATGAGAGAACGAGCTACACTCACCGTAGGGAGAAGAACATTGTACAGTTGACCTAAAATATTTCAAAATCAGTTAATCCCTGCTGTACAAACGGTAAAGGCTAAGTGATTCAACTTTAAGACACATGACCACTGCTGAGAGGTGCTGATTCCATGGAGAGACTGGTTGTGTTTTTTTTTCCCCATGGTTATACGTTTTGAATAATGAATGATCTTCACTCCACATCCAAAAGAGACCCCAGGTCTGAGAAAGCGATTTATACAGCTCCTTCACCAGCAATGCAGTGCTATGTGAGCTTCACTGACATTGCATTAGGATCCTAGTAATCTGATGGAAAGTCTATCAGAGGATGTGAGCAGGGCGGGTGTCCTCAAGACCTGAGTTTCCGACTGGTACCAGTTTATCAGTCTGTGGCTTTGGAAGGACAGAGCCACTGGGACAGATGAGTGATGAGCAGGAGGTGAGAAGTGAGCAAAGCTCCGCCTCCTGTTAGTGTGCTCCTCTCGGGTTCTAATGCCACTGCTGATTGACGGGGGCAGAGCTTCACTGCCTGCACTGCCATTGCCATGTCAAAGCCACCCTCCAACAACCTACTGCTTAACAAGTGCCCCCACCTCTCCTTGTCGAGATGGTCATCAGCTAACCAGGCCTCTGGTGTCAAAAAGTTGGGGATCACTGGTATGAGCATATGCAGACCCGACACCATTATGTAAAAGAGACATGACTATATCTAGGCAGTCCTGGAACTAGCCCCATAGTGCTTACTAAGGATGACTGTACTTGTATTATCTTTGTGCCCCCAAATTTATATGATTTATCAGGGCCACAGTGATTTCTTGTCATATTTATCATAAAGTTCCCCATTTCTGTCTTGATGCTTGTCATATATAGCCATAAACATTTTTTGTGTATGGATAAATAACACAGCCTTTACTGGACCACTTTTGAGACTGTCCAAGTAGATATCCTACCAACACTTGTGTATTTTTCACCTGTAGCTCGGGAAGCAATTGACAGGGTGGTGTATCCTGTGCCGTGGTCTAGTTTGTTCCTTGAGCATTTGCTCCTTATTCTAATTCATTTTTTGAATTTAAAACCCAAAGTTCTGTGACCCAGAGCTGTAGTGCTGGTTTTAGAAATTGAGAACAGCTGTGGGTTACCAGCATTCGCTGACTCGCCTTAGAGGGATGTAGATTGTGTTTTTTGTCTGACTTCGTTGGAAGCCTCTGCACAGATAGTGCACACCTGGCTGTCAGTTTCCGGATAAGTAGAAGTGATCAAGGAGCACTGTTTCACACCTGTCATATGCAGAAATCATGATTAGCTATTTCACTTAGCTTTATCTGGGAGAGCAATTGACTGCAGGCCATGGATGGGAAGGGATTCAACCGAGTTCCAGTAAGTGTAACTTGACTACTCAGCACAGAGTTTACATTAAAGCCAATACATCTTTACCAAAAGTTAATCCAGACTTTGATCTCCTATGAAATACACAAAATGAGGGCAAAATGAAAATTCTCCATTTTGAGATTAAGGAATAGAGAAGATATATGTGCATATTTCATGGTCTTTTCCATCCATATTGTGGTCTCATTTAATTTTGTTTTTCCTTCTTAAAACCAAAGAATTCTTCCGTGACCCAGGATTGACTTTCTGTAAATGTACATTTTACTGATAAGTTATAAATAGTTTATGGTGATTTTAAATTAAAAGCAGAAGTTAAATTTGGAGTATGGAAAAGATAAATAAGTTAGCTCTCAAAAATGGAGTGTCTTTAACTGCCTTATCGTATATCAACTCCAAAATTCCCCGAGGATCCTCTCTGGCTGTGATCAGAGCTTTTCTTAGCACGGCTGGGTCTGCTCTGCTGGTGACAGTCTTTGGGTTTTTGCTGTGGGGATTTCACAGTTGCTGGAGCTGTGTACATTGAAACTCCCACTCTGGCTCTCATGTTAATAATCATTAGTAACACACTAGTTGGGGGTGGAAGCTCAAATCCCAGGGGATTTGGAGACATTTCAGTGGGTTGAAATGGACCAAAGGATAGATGAGTATATACCAGTGCTGTTTATAATGATCACCAGGGACAAATAGTCACACCTGAAGGGCTGAGAACAAGATTAAGTAAGCCCAGGATGACCAAGTGTTGGTCTAACTGGTGAGTGGGCAGGGCTTGATGAGGACAGAAGCTACAAGCCAAACCCCACGGACTTACAATCTTAAAATATCAGTTCCTCTGGACCTTTCAGAGAGACTGTGGTTATGAAAAAAGTAGCAAGGGCTTTGTAAAAACACTGGTCTCCATTTAAACCAAGCCTCTTCCATCTTCTCAGGTGAGGCGGGACTTTTGGTCAGTTACTGACCTTCCTGTCAGTTGCTGCAGCTTTACAATGAGGTTGATAACATATCTGGGGGGAGGTGTCAGTGTCCAAAGATGGGCAATGGTACATGACAGATAGGTGGTAGGTACCCGTAATGATAGAGTTAAGGGGCAACAGAATGGAGTCGCTTAATATCTTAGCTTTTTTTTTTTTAAACTAACTTTGGAGTATGACCATTGGTTTCTTAAGGTTTTCTTTCCTTTGTAAAACAGAATAAGATAGCAGACCCATTTGAGGAATGAGATGCATTAATGTAGGTAGCACCTAAGCGTATTACCTGGTGCTATTAGCTCTCAGTAATTATGGCTTCACCTGTAATCATCAGCATCACAGGCAGGCAGTGAATGGTGATGTCAGTCAGTGCTGATAATACTGCCATGGCTTTGTGTCTCAAGAATTCAGTTTCCTTGGAAGAAATGTGCTTTTTGATGTAGTATCAACGCTGTCAAGAAGACTGCAGCCGTTAGTCCTCGTTAGCAAAAGACGAACAAAGACTTTAGCCAACTGGGCACAGCGCCCAGGGGAACTTGGCCCCTGTGTTTTGTGGACAGAGATAATAAGGAGGGATAGAGAGTGTTATTCTCTTCAAAGGAACGTTATATTGCTTCTTGTTTCCAAAGCACGTTGTGGCGAAGCAACGCCCCACTAAATCCCGAAGACCTAGCAATTTCAGTATTTTGTTTGAAAGGACTTATCATTTTGGTCAGATATTTAATGCTTTTCGGAAATGGCTCTAGTTTTCCTTTAGTTTATATGCACATTGGGTTGGGTCATGTCCATCGTGGTCCCAGAAATGTCCGATGTTAATCACCATCCTAATTTTCAGTGACCAGTTTGCAAATATATGAAACAGAAACCAGTAGAAAATAGAGCAGGCCTATAATTCCAGCGGTCCAGGAGGCTGAGGCAGGAGAATAGCGAGTTCAAGCTCAGTTTGGGCAATGTAGCAACCAACGAAGACTTTGACTGAAACATACAAGATGAGCTGGGATGTAGTTTAATGTGAAGGCTCTGGGCTTGGTCCTCAGCATCAGTACTATGAAAAAAAATTAAGTATCTAGTCCTAGATCCTCTTGTGCAGATAAGCAAATGCTTTCAAAATTACCTGTGGTGTCCAGAGTCTTTGAGGTGAACATTAATTTAAGGAAAATACTCTTTTTCATTCTTGTCTTTGCATTTTTAAATTTACTTGGCAGGCTAATTTATGCTAATACATCTACCAGAATTCTAATTGATGCATCCACATGTTTTCCTTGTTGCAGCTCTCCAAATGTAAGCACTCAGAACAATAAAATAGCCAATAATATGGACAATATTGTTAATTTTGGAGTTGTGACTCTCAGTAGCCTCATGTAGACATTTACACCTGACCCATACAATAAGCCAAAGGGGGGAAAACTATTTTGGATGTGTGGCAGGATGAGGGTGGGGTGGGGAATATCTTTTCTTCACCCATCGTAGGCCCATGGCTGTAGCCTTTAAATAAAAGAGGCTATTAACAAAAAAGTATACTAATGTCTCCTTTTGTGCAAGTTTCACATGACATGAGAGTTCTCACAAGGATATGAAAATATGAATCATTTTTTTGAGACAGGGTCTTGCTGTGCAGTCCAGGCTGGTCTTGAAATGACTGGTATATCCCAGGCTGGCCTTGAACTCTTGGCAAACCTGCAGCCTCAGCCTCTGGAGTGCTGGGATGACAGGTGTGTGCCACCACACCTGGCTTTGTCTGGTGCTGGGGATTTGAACTCAGGGGTTTGGGCTTGCTAAGTAAGCACTTTAACCTCTGCACTATTCCTCCAGTCCCGGGAGATATGAATTAAAATGAGTACTTTGAATACGAGGTTTGATGAAGAGTGATTAGTCAGGGAGAAAGGTGACAGGATATGTTATGACGAGGGTCATTGCAGAAGGTCTGTTTGTCTAGATTCATTCATCTCTACCTCTCTGCTCCCTTCTTCCTGCTCCTCCTCCCAGGCCCTCAGGACCTGCTTTCTGGGCAGGTAAGAAAGGCCTTCCTAGGTATCATGGCCCACATCAGGGGACAGGTGCAAAGAGGCCAGAGAGAACTTCCTGCTTCTGCCATGTTTTCTGGCTTAAAATATTCAATATGCCAAGGCGTTTTTTGGGGGTAGTGGCTCCTGAACCCCATAAAAATAGTTCTCATTAACTTTTTTTGATTATTTAGGTTTTCTGATTGTTAAAATTATAGAAATTTTAAGTGGGCACGAGTAGGCAGTTTCTCTTCTAGGCGATGGATTAATTGCCTTGGGAAAGCAAACCATTCACCGGCTGCCGTGGAACATGGGCAGTGGGACGAGTTGGTGAAGGGAGAGAATGTCTGTGGACTGTTTTGGTTTTACGATTATTTAATGCGGGAGTGAAAGACGTGCAAGTGAGCAACAAAGAGGCTTCGTGGGTCTTCATATGTGCATTTACGTTGGCACAATAAAAACATGCTAAGCCTCCAGCGACTCTGCACGGTCTGATTGATGGTTGGTGATCAGCAGAGAACACGGTTAGGTCCTTAGCTTTCGTTTCCTTGTGACTTGAAAAGTCACATTATGAAGGTTTTTTTTTTTTTTTCTTTTGTGATACTGGGGATTGAGCCCTGAGCTATATCCTCAGTCCATTTTTATATTTGACTTTGTGACAGGGTCTTGCTGACTTGCTAAGTTGCCCAGTCTGGAGCTCAAACTCATGATCCTTTTGCCTGCCTCAGTTTCCCAGCGTGCTGGGATTACAGGCCTGTCCCGCTGGGACCGGGGAAGGTGGTTTTCTTCACCAGCTGGTAGACCACTTACGGTAACTTGGCTACTGTAATTTAGTTACGTTGAAATGAGATCATCTTTAACATAGCGCTTGGTTTCTTTCTGGGCCCAGCTCAGCTCTAATTTCTGCCAAAAAGGGACCTCCGACTCCCCTTCTCTACCTTTGTTTTCTCTTTACACCTGTTCTTTTCTTTCATTGTCCTTATTGCGTTTTGTTGGCTGTATGCATAGGATATAGTTTGCTGTTGTGGTTGCACTAGCCTTTACAAACTTCTCGCTTCTCTAGATGACTAAAAATCCCTAATAGGCCTCTCAACCCTAGTTTGGATCTTAGATGTCTGTGAGGTAAAGTCTGAGTGAAAAGGCCGAGTTCTGCTGTTCTTTATTAAAGAAACAACAGATACTTTGGAAAAGTTTTATTTCTAGAAGTAAAAAAATAGTAAAATCTCAAAACATTCATTTAATATTACAGCTCACATTTTATTCCATATAATACATACATTGGTGCTCATTAGATTGAAAACCACTTAAAATGTGGGTAAACCACTTCCTTTATTATGAGGTGTTTTGTTTGTATGGTATATATGGTTCTAAATATAGTCCACAAGGAAATTTTGTGTGTTACTGACAAGTTTTGGTCAAGATACTTCTATTCTTGAGATAATTTAGTAGTAAAATGCAGCCATTCAAGTAAAAGTGGTACAAACATCAAAAATGTGCAGAAAATTGTTTATAAAATCTTAAACTTTGCTCCAGGGAGATAGTTCGTGGGCACAAGGGAAAGTATTTTGAAGACGTATGTGTTGACACATACAAGTAAAATGAAGCAAAATAGTTGTATTTGAAAACTAAAGGTTTGAGTGATTTAGATTTCATCATGTAAAACAGTAAGAAATTCTGATTCGTATGAAAATTGAATTGAGAACATGTCTGTCTGGGATATGTCTTAATTTCATTAATTACTTAAGTGATTTTTGGTACTGAGGAGTGAGCCCAGTGACTTTGTACTAAGCTACATCGTCAGGCCATTTTAACATTTTTGATTTTGAGATAGGATCTTGATAAACTGCTCAGCCTGTGATCTTCCTGCCTTCCAGAGTGCTGAAATTATAAGCCTGTGCCACTGGGCCCAGCTATATTTTAATTTTTCCCTTATATATATTTGTTTTAAAGAAGAGCTTCTTAAAGATAGGCCATCTCCATAACTCTGCCTTCTAAATAATAAACAAGTTAACACTTACTGCATGAGTACAGACTCCAAAAAAAGAAAGTAAAAGAACATGGAGGTAACATCACACACAATGTCACCACTGGGACATCTGGCAGCTCCTCAGCTTCTAGGCTGCGTTAATGGGAAGAATCTGCCCTGCAGCTGGTTATTTTAGGTCCCTAGAGCACCGATGGGG
The DNA here is from genome assembly GCA_004027205.1 of Ctenodactylus gundi. NCBI lineage: Eukaryota > Metazoa > Chordata > Mammalia > Rodentia > Ctenodactylidae > Ctenodactylus > Ctenodactylus gundi. The sequence continues at coordinate 955,652 of PVKB01000189.1, read as the reverse complement.
AGCGCCATCGTTCTACGGTGAGATGGAGACTTGCCTCTGGTGTTTTAGCTAGTGCTTTGTATTGCCAAATCTTTTACCCCAAGAAAAAGATTTAGGGGAATTCAAGGGCAGGCATTCATTATGATACCTATGAGAGGTAAACATGTTCATTGGTCTTAAAATAAAATTATGCCGTACAAAATCACAATTTTTAAAGAAATCAAATGCTGAGGCTGAGCATGACTGATGGATACTACCTTAAACAGTTCATAGTCTGTACTGTATCACAGTTTACTGATTGCAGAGCAGAAATTTGTGATAGACATGGGACATTTCCTCAAGATCCTGTCTCTGACGGTTCTGTCTAGGCAAAATTTTTTGACATAGTTGACTATAAATTTGTCATTCAAAATGGAGAGACTTGTGGCTGGCAAACCAACGTCAGGCTCTGAACTGTGGCCCAATGTCCTTTTGGAAGGTGGAATGTCCCATGGCTCAAGGTAGAAGCACTCCCAAGGTGGGTATTCCAGCAGCACAGAGGTGTCTTCATCCATAATGTGGGGCTTGCTCCGACGAGAGTAACGGGCTGCTGTATTTTGAAGTCGTTGACAGTTTGTTTTGGCACTTCAAGAAGCACTCCAGCATTCATGCACAGTAAATTATGAGAGATTAGTGATCCTGCAATTTAGAGTGAGCTAATGGGGTGTTTGTGTCAGAGCCCTTAATTTACGCAATCGTGTTCCCAGCACTGAGTCAATATGCCTGCTTTGGGAACCTCTGAAGTGGCCCTAAGCAAACCCAGGGGTGAACACGGTGGTAATCGAGGCCATAAAGACGCAGACTACCTTTCATGTTTTAATTTACAGCAGCGCATTTGAAGTCCAAGGGCAGAAGCTGTTCTCTAGCATCTGCCAGGCAGAGCCATGTGTTTTGCTTTGTTTTGTTTTGTTTTTATAAGAGCATAAAAAATTGTTTAGCATGAGGACTTGCCCAACAGCTGGACTGCAGTCCTTATTGGGTCAAGCCTCTTCCTCAGGGTGGTGGGTACAGATTTGCAGGACGCAAATTGTCATGAGTGTGACTTCAGGATCCATAGGGTGTCCCCCAAGCCACCACACATGGGAAAACCCAATGAACTCATGTATTATATGCTGTATATTACACATCATGTTATATATTATATAAATACCTTACATTCATATATTTATATGTATGGCAACTTTCGGGCTGCTTTATACAACAATTTTCAGATAAGAATTGGGTCATTCTTTGAGCATAAACTCTACTAAGGCCATTATTTAGTTCTGCATTCACTGCCTTCTGAGGCAGCTGTTGCAGGAGTTCCATCATTATGCATTGAGTGTCCAGCTCAAAGTGCTTTATAAATGCACCCTTCCTGCTCCCTTGAGGGTTTTTTTTTTCTAGGTGGCAATTGTGTTGAAAGGATCCTCTCTGCAGTTGTTTGTTTATTCAGTAATTTGGATTTAGAGTCAAGTGTGTGCAAGTGTTGCCTGGGACCTGGCTTCCCGGCATGGGCACCGCTCACCACCCTTGTGTAAGTAACATGGAGCTGTGGCTGAAGGAACCTGCTGATGCCTTTGGGTTGGAGTCACCACCACAGTCCTCCTTCAAGCTCCAGGCTCCTAATCCTGCTAGAGAAAGTAGACCAGACACACTTCCTTTGTAGGTGTAGGATCCAAAAAAGGTGTGTAACTTTAGTTGGTCTTGTTTGTCCACACACATCCATTTGAAAGGTATGACATACATTAATGTCATTTCTCTATGTAGTCATGAAGAGTAGGTTGTCTTCTCTTGTACGTCAAATGCTCTCCCTAATTTAAAAAAAAATCTTGTAAAGAAATGTAATGTCCTTTGAGGGAAAGTTCTGACCCCAGTACTAACTCAGATTACTTGAGGTATTTATCTGGGGTCACAAAGAGGTGGCAGAGCTCTGCTTCAGGGCGTGGGATTCCCCGTTTCATCCTGATCCCCACTTAAGTGACCCATTATTTTGTTGCCCGTTAGAGGCATTTCAAGAAAACTGAAGCACTGCAGAAAGATACTTAAGATAACAATGAGCAGGATGTTCCAGATTTCAGTGTTGATTTCCCTGCATTATGATTTTTTAAAAGGAGAAATTTAAAGTGTGACAAATTTCCATGAGCAAAATAATATTCATAAGCAATTAAAGCTTGAAATCATTTTCCCTTGATTTAATGGGCTAAAGTATCTGCTGAACTCTAAAGCTCTAAAGTTAAAATTCTCCAGTTATCATTCTCCAATTTCTAATTTTCTGTCTCAGTAGTGGGGCTGTCCCCATGTAGTCTGGGTGGTGCTGGGGATTCCTGGGCACCCACATCCTGGGTTGTGTTGCAGGAGAATGAGTAAGAACCCCATTAGACCTTCAACATTGGGGTTATATACACATAGCCAAATTACAAAGAATTTGATGTCAAATATCAAAGCACCCATACTGGGGGGGGGGGTGTGGGGGAACCAAGGTGAGCTCTTGAATCTATATTCCCTACTCCAGTCGGGATCTGAGCTCTACTGTTGCCAAGAACATAAGTGTACTTCAGTGGTGTCCAGGGAAAAAATACACATGGAAAAGAGATATCTGGTTGACTGTTGTTGCAGTTTGTTTTAGCCTCACCAGGATGCCCTCAGTCTAAGCCTATAGTCTGAATTCATAAACTTCAGCCAAACTGGGAGAAGTTTCCTTTCAGGAAGCTAATTATGACACCATTTTACTTTATCTTGGGGGAAATAAATCTACGCATACTCTCTTCTTTTAGATAATAAAGTTTTCGGTATTGCTGCATTTTTGCAAAGCTTAGAAATTCACTCACAATGATGTCAGTGGTGCTCGGCATGCTGTGTCCACTCAACCTTTTCCAACTCTGATATTCCTGTGTGATAGAATCCGATGTCTTTTTGAAAGTAGGCATTGCGTTTTATTTATAGTGCCTACTGCTGCAATATTTTTAATGACATTTCTTGGGCCAGTGAGCCCTGTTCAGTAGGGTCAATGACCATACTTTCTTTACATCTGTTTCATATTCCTGTGCTGAAGCTGTGGTTGAAGCCTAGGTCCCTGTGGACCTAGCAGGTGTGAGTAGCTCCATTGTGTGCTCTGCTTTGAAGCCTACGCTTATTCCTCAGCCTTTGCATGGCCCAGGCACTAACTGACATGAGTTCTTTCAAAGGACTAGTCATAGCTCTTTGGTCCTATCTTTTTCTGTTCTTGGGATACACACTTCCAGCTTTGCGTTTTCCTCTGAATCTAGCAGGCTTCAGTCAGCGCCTTTCCTTTTCATGTATATCTACCACATAGCTTGCTGGACTCAGGCCTTGGGCTTTCCTTTTCTTTTTATTTTCTGACCTAGATTTAGTTTTCTAACTTTGAAGCAGACGCTATGAACTGACTCCCAATACCATTTCTTTCCTGTGACTTTAAGACCAGGGCTCTATGTGGCACCTTGCCATCTCATTATGAGACTGTATTTCCCAGCCTTCATTGCAGCTTCATGTAAACTGCCTTGTAGCTGATAAAACAGAAATAGAGGTTTTATGTGGGACTTAGTGGAAAACTTCTTAGAAATAAGTGTGTGTGTGTGTGTGTGTGTGTGTGTGTGTGTACACACCTTCCTTCCATCCTTTCTCCATTTCACTTAGGATGAAGCTGTGGTGATCAGAGCTCTAGGAACTGACAACGTGAGAACCTGAACCACATTTTGGGGTTGGCAGAGTTCTCATCTGGAATTGGCTGGTGTCGGAGATGGCTTTGTGGAGCAGAACCGACACCCTGAGCCCTCTGGATTCCCTCTTCCTGTGATATCTATTGTTGCTAACACTTTCTAAGTGCTTTGTAGCTCACATGAAGCTTAGCTGTTTTAAAAGTCCACACTGAAAATCTGAATGAAAACGCATACACAAAAATAGCAGCAAATATTGAGTTACCTGGAAATGTTTACAAAGTGTGCTCTGGGTGTCAACTAGAGATGATCTGTCACCACCACAGAGTGATGACCACAGGGTTCTCTTGTGGTAGAAACTACTTTATCTAGGTGAAGGAGTTTTCAAAGATGCGGATTGGATCATGCTTACTGCAGTGGGTTGAGTGGTGGCCTCCAAAATACACATCTGTAGCTGTATCCCTGGCACCTGTGAGTGTGAATTTACTGGGGAAAAGGCGTGTCTTAGTTACTTTTTCATCACTGCGACTCAATACCTGACATGCACAAACTGGGGGAGGGAAAGTTTATTTTAGCTTACAGTTTCAGAAAGTTACGGTCCATTCACAGGTGGGTGGCTAGAAAATGGTGGAATCACATGGTGGGGCCACAGCTGGAGCCAGAGCTGGTGCTCCTGAGACAGAGAGCCTCACAGCAGCATGGCAGAAAAAATGACTAGTCTGGGAGGAAGGACTGAATCAGCACACGCCCCTCTGGGTCAAGCCCCAAGCATTCAGCCTTCTGGCCAGGCCCCACCTCCCATCACTACACAGTATCCACAGGCGTGTGGGGCATTGGGGGGCATGCCAGATCCAAACCAGAACAAGGGTTTTTACAGGCATGGCTCATTTAGAGATCTTGACATTACCCTGGATTGTCTAGGTAGGCCTTGAGTCCAATGACAAGGGCCCTTACAAGAGGCAGAGGGAGAGAAGGCAGAAATACGGAGAAGTCTGTGTAAAGGAGGCAGAGATGGGACTTGGGCAGTCACCAGCCAGGGGGTGCATGGGGTCACCAGAAGCTGGGAAAGAACAGTAAGGATTTTTCCCTAGAGATTCTGGAGGGAGGGAGCCTGGCCCTGCCAGTACTGTGCGATCTTGGGCCCTCTGATCCCTAAAACTGGGAGGGGATCAATTTCCATTGCTTTTGCAAACTCTGTTTGTGGTGATTTGTTATGGCAACCCTGGGAGGTGGATACGCCCCATTCTTCTTTTCCTTACAGCTCACTGATTAGATAAGTCACTGGCTTTGAGGGGGACAAAAACACTTAACCAATTTAAGGTCCTTCATTTGAAAACAAACGTTGTTCCCTTACTGCCAACAGATGGTCCCTTTGAATTTTATGCTGTTTAAACGTACTTAGGTCCAGTTTAGTCCTTTACTCAGCTTAGTCTGTGATAAACCCCTTCCAGTCTATTCCCATGTTCATTCCACATGTATTGTGAGTGTTGTATCTACGTGACAGTGAATTGCAGTATTTTCATTGGGATAGACTAGTGAGCAAATCAAAGATATCTAACCGTGGGGACTTTAGTTTCTAGTAGCACAGATAGATGATATACAATGATACAATAAATACTATAGTATATTAGAGGCTAATCTAGCTGTAGTGTGTCAGGAAGAGCAGGAAATGAGAGCAGAGCTAGGCCGATGACTCGTGCTGTGAGTGTGGAGCCAGCTACAGGCATAAATCAGGCAGTTGGCATGGGCCTCATGGAGAAGATGGCAGTAGAGCAAAGACATGATGGTGAGCAAGCAGGTGTCTGTGAGAAGAACATTCTAGGCAGAGAGAACAGCCCGGGCAGAGCCCTTGCGGTGGGAGCTTTTTGGTTCCTATGAGACACTGGAGAGGAGGCGGGAAGGTAATGGTGGGGCAGCGCGTGGGGCTCTCTGGGTCACTGCAAAGACGTGGCACTTCTTTGTGTGAAACAATAAGGCCTTGAAAGGTTCTGAGCCGAGGAGAGATGTGTTCTGATTTAAATTTTCAGAGAAGTACACTGGCTGTGGCAGAGTGGATCATAATGGTGGCTGGCAGGGAGCAAGGGCCTGAGAAGGAGAGGCTGCCGATGAGAAATGGTGTTGGCTCAGACCTAGGTGGCCAGGGGAGGGGACAAGCAGCGTCATGGGCTTAGTTGGAAGGTATGATCAGAAGAAATTTTAACAGACTGAGATACAGGGCGTGGAAGACTGAGCGGAGTCAAGGTTGACTGCATGAGTTTGGCCTGAACATCTGGGAGGGCAGAGACACAATTGCAAGGAGACAGGAAAGGCTGCAGGGGCAGAAAATCCGAGGTGGGGCCTGAAGAGAATTGCTCATTTGAAAGCAAATTTTCTAATTACAATCTAGTTAGTCCAGGCCAGCAAGAACATGAAGACGGATGCATGCACTGCTCAGTCTGCAGTACTCTGGGGTGTTCTTGGCTTCCCTCGTCGCAGTCTTGGTGAAGAGCCAAGTGGTCTATAGTTCACCTTTTATTAGTGTGACTCCGCTTGAGATCTGGGTGACCTGCACATGGTCTTCTGAAATTGTTGATTTCATACTCACGATTTCTTCTAACTATCCTTCCTTCCCTCCTTCCTCCAGGATGATAGATTCTCTTTTTAATTAGGAATAACTTCTTTTCACTTCTTTTTGTCCTTAAGACCCCAATTTTCTTGCAAGGAATTCTTATATCCTTTATTTCCCACATAAATATTTATATCTATGCTTGAATAAGAGAAAAGGTATTTTTAGTTTTGCACACAACCAAGGTGGTTGTATATTTTCTTCAGGAAAATAATTTATGTATTCTGTGCGGTTTCCTGTGACACAGACTCCAGACTTTAATCTTACGCCTCTGTTGACAAATATGTTCAAAGGGTTCGATGTTTTGGCCATTAGCTGAGCTCCCTTAGCTGAATTTTCTGTGTTTTGACTGGTCAAGCTAAGCTGGGGTCATGATCTTAGCTGTCTATGCAAAGAAAGGTCAGAAGGGGATTTTGTATAGAATCATAATTCAGTCACCACTGGCATTCAGTCAGTCTTTTCATAGCATTCAGCTTTGTCTCTGAACTGATGATTTATTCTTCTTTTTGTCTTAACTTAGATTTATTTTTAATATTTCCCTTGATCCTGTATTGTTCTAGACAATGTAGGCAGCAATATAGGCAATCTTGAGGAGAAAATGTTTCTAATTTCTTCTTTTAGATCCTAAGTGTAATCCTTTTTAGATAGTGAGTTTAATTTTAAGTGATCACTATTTATATCTTGATTTATCTTTGGTTCAGTGAACCCCTTTAACTAAAAATGCAAGCTATTTAGCATATAAATTGTAGAAGAATGAATAAAGGGATAGTGAAGACAGCTATATTAAAATTTTAAATAAGAAATAATTTAATAACAAACATTTGTGTTGTCAAAATCTATATGCTTGAAAACTTTGATACTTTCATTAATCAGAGGATCATATTTTTTCTATACAATTATAAAACATTTTCCCACTATTTTTATTAATATACAAATGTAATACATAGTATTTACAATGAATTTGTGTGTTTCGTACATCTATGTATCACATCGACTTCACAATCCTTTCCCATCTTCTACCCTCCCACTCCCCTCCCTGTTCCTTCTCCCGGCTCTGGCTATCACTTCATATGGTTCCAAAGAATGTGTATGCTCTGGGTTTTCCAAGTCAGAGAAACTGTAGAGTGTTTAACACATTAATCTACCATGCCTAAGTCATTTCACTCAAGTCACCACTCTACCCCAGCTTCCTGTTCCTCTAATGGGTTCACAGTAGTCAAATCTTGATATCTACTTTCTGAATCCAACCAATCCCTTCCTTGGGATTTTCACCAAAAGTTTTTTTTCCCCATATTTTCCTATATCTTTGTTGTTACTGTTAAACCTGGCCTTACCTACCAGTTCACACTAGAAAATAATTATAAACTTGTAGTTCAAAAGACTAGTTAATTTTGCAAAGAAGAGAAAAAAAAATTCAGTTGCCTTAGCTGAATACTGGAAGGCACATATTTGTACATTCACAAGGTTATGTTTACATCAATCAGTTTCCTTAGGATAAACTTTCATTAGTGACCTAATAAATGAATTGCTACAACAAAACAAAGTCAAAACTATATCACATTGCTACCTTAAATAAACTTAAATCTATATCATATAAATTATACTTAAAGCGACAGACATGAAGGCAAATCTAGTTATTTCAGAATTTCCTAACTTTCATATCTTATTTTATAAAACATTTTTTAGATTTATAAACATCAACTTATTTCCATGGATTTTTCACTAACATACATTTCTTTTCAATTACTTTCATATACACACCTTATTGAGCAGTTTTGTACTTGTGAATCATACCAAATAGATTTTGTTGCAAAGTATTATAAAAGATGAGATCATTACTCATCTTTTGAGAAAAGCAGTATGGTCCGAATTCTTGTTGTTCAAGATGAGGTTTGGTATGAACTGTCCCCCAAAGACTCCTGCATTGAGGGCTTGGTCCACAATGCAGCAATATTCAGAAGTGTGACTTAGACCGGTAAAGGAAGGCTGGATGTATAGCAGAAATTGTAGAGGGGTAAATAATATTCCAGAGTCACTAACGGTGTCAGGCAGGAGGGACCATGAGGGCCATTCAAATGGAAAATTTACTTTGAATTAGTTCACTCTCTTAGTTTTTCCTCCAAGAAATATTTACCGCTTGCTTGCAGACATGGGCTTCTAGGCTCGTGTAGCTTGGAAGGTAACAGGAAATGTGGACACCTAACAAATGTACTGTGTTAGGGTTCTTCAGAATAATAGAATCAATAAAAATATGTCTAATTATGCAAGGAAATTTATTAGGCTGGCATTCCTCATAAATGAAGAGTCCACAATGGCTGCCTGAGGGTTGCCCAGCTGGAGGGCCCAGCAGCTGCCCGGCCCAAGAAGACAGAAGGTGCAGCCCGAGAGAGATTAAGGACGCACCCATCCTGGCCGAGGGTGTCCCTGAGGGTCACAGGTGCAAGTCCGCACTGGGAGGCTGAAAACGATGAAGACCTAGGAGAGGCCTGCTCAGGACGACCGGACCGCTCCGTAATGGGAATGTGTCCTTCTTTCGGTTTATTCCATCAGGGCTACAAGCCTATTGGTTGGTGCCCTTTACAAGTGCCCTAGGCCTTCCCTCCTCAGTTGGCTGGCCTACATGTCAATCACCCACAGATTCAGCCAGGACTGTGCTTCGCTCTCCTGCCAGGAGTCCTTCAGTTCATTCCTGTTGACTTGTCATGGTGACCAGTCACATGCGAAAACATCATGAAAGGAGAAACACGTTTCTGGGACTTCTTCCCTAAATCTTTTACCTCTGCATTTCTTTTTGCTTTTTGTATCGTCACATGTTTATTCACTTTCCTGTCTTTAGTTGACACGAAGTAATTACACTTTGTGGAGGCTACGGCGGGACATTGCAGTCCATGCATATAATGAGTGGTAATCAGACCGTGCCTATTTCCTTCAGCATCTGTGAAACCCGGAGCTACCTTCTGTGTCCCCTCGTTCCTCCAACTTTCTATGCAGTTTCATCTAACCCCTGTGCTATTCCTCCAGGCTAGCTGCGGTTTCAATAAAAATGTCACATAGCCGTGGTGCAAGATTGCTTCTAACATGACCTCTCTTTCTCCTTCTCTGTCCTGAGATTTATACTGATGCCTTTTCCTGCCTGGTCTGACCTTGCCCACGGAGGTTCAGTTGTCACTTCCGACTCCACGTGTCGTCACAATGTTTCCGCCTAATGTATTTCCGGTGCTAATGAATGATGGCGCTGTTCACCAGTTTCCCACGTGGGGTGTTTGGAATTCTCTAAAGATAGCTCCGTTTCCCCATCTCTTATCTCACGTCCCTTGCTTCCTCATCTTTACTTTCCTGTTTCAGGTCACCATATCCACTTTCCTGCATTATTGCAGTTATATTTAGGACTAGATTGTACTAACAAGTGAGAAGGTCTCCGATCCAGTTGAGTGTTTTTAAGTATATTGCCTCTGACCTGAGATTATCAACTTTATTATTACTGTTTTTTGAAATTTATTCGTTTCCTTTGTGGTATAATACAAAAATACTTACAGCATTGAGAAAAACTGTATTTTCTGTGGTGTCGAGTTAGACACCTATGAATTATGCAGCATGTGTGTTGCTCTAGTATCTTGTTATTTGGGTCCTTCTGATCCTAACCTTGAAGTTTTATGAGCAGGAAAGTGGAACAAAAGTTCCTGTTTCTCTTGCACTGATTGTGTTTTTCCTGAGCTTTGGCGCATAAAGTTCCTTGGGATTGAGGTTGTTTCCACAAGTTCTTTTTCTTTTCTCCAGCCAACAAAGATAATACCTACTAGATTACTCAGCATTCACAACCTGCCCCACAGCAGACTTTCCGGGAGAGCTCAGAGCTCACAGAGCTCGTGTGGCTTCTCCTTGGTCCTGGCTTCCTCCAAAGTTCTTCTGACAGTCCATGCGTGCACCTGGTGAACGGGGTCCTGTTGTGGGTCCCCGTGGGGAGCACTGCCTATTTTGGAGATGGTCGTTCTGTGCTCGCCTGAGGTGCTGCTGTGTCCCCGCTCCTCGTCTTCCTTGGAGCAGCCCGCGCCTTTCCCATTTGTTGCCTCCGGGACACTGGGCCACACGCGGTGGACACGTTGGACGTGTACATTTCATTCTGTTTGCAGTTAGGGACTAATTTTTTTCCTAAAGGAAAAAGACGAAGCTTTTCTCCTGCCTCACCATCTAGAACTCCCGAGTTCCACCTCTGTCGGCCTGGCGCCTCTGTCTACAGACTTGTCCTCCTGCTTTGACCTCACCGCTGGTTTTTGTCAGGAAAGCTTTGCTCATTTCATGGGAATATGCCTAGAAATTTTTTTTTTTTGCATTTTTGGAATTCTTTTTTTTTTGATGCCACATATTGTGAAATTTTCTTTATTGCTGGTATTTGATTTTGTTGTGATATTTAATTGTTGGAGTTTTGAGGCAGTTAATTTACCCGTGGTTCATGCCAATTTCTTGAGGCTTGCTTAGCTCTCTGGGGGAAGCATAGGGCAACCTCTCTTCCAGGGCTGGTTCTGCCCCATCTTTGGCGGTGTGTGTGTGTGTCTACTCAATTATCTGTAGAGATCTTTTCACTTTAATTATGGAATCTGAATAATTACAGCTCTCTGTGCAAAGAATTGTGTGTCTTATTGCTTCCTGGGCATACACATTTTGATCCACCTAGGCTCAGGAAACCTTTTGGCAGATTCCTAGAACTTTTTTCCCCTCTGTATTAATCTGGCTCATATATTTTGGTCAATTTCTGCCTCACTAGACCCTGATGTCTCTTTTTTTTCCCTCTTTGCATGTTTTTCTAGGCTCTGTTTGCATTCTGTCTCCTTAATCTAAGTCTAAAAGTTGTCCCTGTTCATAATCTGGGGCGACTTTAGGGTCACCTCATTTGTCCTTTTCCAGGGATCATAATTCTCAATTATTGTTTATATTTGAAAGCAGTATTTTCCCATTTTATCTGCCTCTTTGTTTATTTGTAGTAAGAGGATAATTCTGATGGTCCTAATAGTTCATCAAAGCTAGAAGTGAGGAAGAGGCAGTGATTGTATCATATGATTAAAGTAGTGAAGATTTTTTAGAAGTAAAATTAAGCATGGGACTAGTTATAAAAATATGTATATGCATTTAATGATCAGATAGTCTCAATTTATGATGTGACAAAAACTTCTAAAGCAACATTGATATTGTTTTAGAGTAATATATTTTTCAAAAATTGTCGTGACAGGTTCAGTACCTTCATCAGATAATATTTAGCACAGCATTTGTGCACAAATCTGTTTCTTCTTCACAGTGCTGAAATTTCCAGTGGCTCATTGAAAAGAACAAGGGCATTAAAGACACTTGTTTTTTTTTAGAAACTCAACTTAAAAAGGGAAAGTATCAGTTATAATCAAAAAATCAGATTTTGGGACACTTCCTTACACTTAGGTCTCTCTCTCTGTGATATACAACTACCTATATAAGTGTACAAGCTTATCAAGATACCTGCAGTAATGAGAGGTTCTCAAAGTTTTAATTTCTTTATTACGTTACTTGAAAATGATAGAAGATAATATAAATTTACTATCCAATATTCTAATCCTGATAGTCTCAAATGATACTCACATTTTTTTATGTTCTTATGGTTCATTGCTATGGAATTCCTACTGATCTTTTTATATTTGATAACAGTGGCATCTCATAGCAATTATAGTTGACATGGAGTCCAGGTATTCAACTCTACTTTCTCCAGAAAATCCTAGGTGATCTGATAGAGGTGGTCCACTTTTGTTTTTCAGGCCCATAGACAGGATTTTTCAGCTCCTACATGGTTGGCCTTTGTGCTCTTGCCCCTCAACTCCCAGTAGCCTGAAACATACCAATTTTGCAGAGCTGCCCACTGTAGACAGGGCATAATTTCTCCAGGGTTTCACTCATTCTCATAACAGCTCCTTACTCTACCCGTTAAAATTCAATTCATTTGCTCAATGCGTGGTTATTGTGGCCTTTGCGTACCTTGATGCTGCCTGCTTGATCCTTGGCATGGAGTGGAGGAGGACTCCAGAAGAAAGAAAAGAGGACGCCAGTTTCAAAGTAGCTCTGTCCTGGGCTTCCAGGTGCTTTGATTTCAGCTTATGGATTTAAATACTTACTGATCTTAAGGAAGAAGAAACAAGAAGCTGTACTGACTTTGTCATTGCTCCTGTCTCCAAAGAATTAGTCATTGATGAGTGGAAGGATGGCAAATCCTAACTGCAGAGTCGTGGAAGATTGGGACAGGAAGACATTAGCAAGAGATAGTGTGTGTGTGTGTGGGGGGGGGCGGGGAAGAGGCTTGGGGTGGGTTATATCCACCGTGTATTTAGTTTTCCGATTGTACCAATTGGTGGCAAATCTTGTTGCTCCGTTAATTGCCATCTCTGTCACGATAACGCATTCCTTAAGAGAAAGCCTGGGCAGTGCCACTAGTGATGTAACACAGATAAACATAACTAGATTTCTTTTTAGTGGATATAACTGGGGAACAAATACCAGAGAAAGTATGTGAAAACAGGTAAACCTGTTTTGATTTTCTATTTACCTTGGAAGGAGAAAGTGATCTGGAAGGCTCGGGAACCATTTTGTTCTTAGATCGTTCATTTGTTTCTTCCTGATTCGCTTTTTCTTCGAGCTGCGTGGATGGGCTGCGCTGCAGAACGCATCGGATTTGGCGAAGGTCTGCTGCAGGTTGGCCCATCTGGTGGGAGATCTCATTCCCTATTTTGGAAAACCTTGCCTGTGTGCTATGACATCATTCCTTATAAAGGTAGAGATAGATTATTGTGCACATATAACATAATGAATTTATATGAGATATGGTGACTATCCCATGAGTGAGGGAACAAGACATAATTTGGAGTTGGAGCCTAGAGTGATTTATGAAGGTCATTGTCTTACAAGTTCAGATGCTTTCCATATGGCGTCGGAGAAACCCCCTTATGTACTGTATGTATAAAACATATGTAGCAAATTAGTTTCACTTACATTTTTTCCCCTAAATATGTTTTGGTTTAAAAATGACAGTGTCTTTTGTTTATCTGGTCTGCAAAATACTACATTTGTTTTTTTGTGAGAGAGGGACTATTTGTTAATAAGGACTGAGGGTGTTTGAGTGAAATAGAGGGACTTGGGTGTGAGTCCCTCTGACACAGGAACTTGCTGGTGCCTCCAGTGCTAGAATCTTCCATCTCGTTGGATTTATGGCTTAACTTCTGTACCACACTTAACTCGAGTGTGCTCAGCGGTATGACCCTAGCTAGGAAGAGGAAAAATGGATTGTTCATTTTCCAGCTGTACTGTATTATATTTCTATCTAATTGCATTTTCAAATAGATGTGAAGATGCAACTACTTCCACTTAGAAGGAAATCGGTCTTCTTAAAGAAAAATGGAAACTGGATTCGGAGCAATATTCAAATTTCAAAGTTCTTTTATACTGAAAATAATCAGCTTTTGTTTGGTCCGAACAACAATTCTACTGTAGGGTTTTTTTTTTTTTCTTTGCATCATGATTTTAGTGTGGGGGCTTACAGTAATAGTATTTCTAACTCTTTAGGAATTGTCGGCTTTGGTAAAGCCTTTCCCAACCAGAATCTACAGCGTACATATTCCATTTTAACACTACAAAGTGTGGGTGGCTTTCCAAGTATAATTTCATATTTTATTTGAAAATTTTGTAATACAATTCAAACATTTGGAAACTCACTTGGATGTCACAAAACCAGGACTGGAAATCATTGGAGAAATATCCTCAAGACAAGGCACTACCTAAACAGCCTTGTGGAAGAAGTTTCTCGCATCATTAAACATGTGTCTGGCTGGAAGTGTGTAGCTGATTTATACCTCAGTGATGGCATCCGTCAAGACTAAAATATTAAGCTAGATATTACACAATTTTCCTAGTTACTGAAACTCTAAGTCACACTTCACAATCATGTTAGATTGCTTCTTGGTTTGAAAAACCTTGATAATGTGAGCTTGGGAGATATTTTTGAAGATAAAAGTAAAACCTGGGAAATATGGGACTTCTTTTTACCACTGGACCAAGGTAAAGTACCTAGAGAAAAATTAAATAGGTGAGAGGAAATTGGGATTTGGACCTACATGTCCTTTTTAATCTCCAGAGCTAACTTTAAATGAATATGTATACAAGAATGCATATATATTATATATATTTGTATATGTGCACACATTTTGACTTAGTAATATGAAATTATCATGAGGTGATTAATTTGTCAGCTTGTCAGCTCACCTTGGCAAGGTGTTCATAGGCTCTAGTGGCACCAAAGATTGATATTGTACTTTAATTCCTTTTCTTTTCCTTCCTTCCTTCCTTCCTTCCTTCCTTCCTTCCTTCCTTCCTTCCTTTTTGTTGAGACAGGGTTTGCTCTGTAGTCCAGGTTGATCTTGAACTCTCTATGACACCCACACTGCCCTGAAATTCACAGCAATCCTTCTGCCTCAGCCTCCTGAGTGCTGGGATTATAGGCATATGCCACCATGCCCAACCTACATGGTCCTGGGGCATTGAACCCAGGGCCTTGCACTTGTGAAGCAAGAACTATAGTAGCTGAGCGATGGCTCCAACTCCTGTATTTTAATCCCTGTGAGATACTCAGAGTCTGTTCCTCTGGATGTATGGATTACCTTCTTGTTTCTGAAGAAAGAGAAAGGGATTGTTTTGGAGCCATGATAGCCATTGTTTTGATACTAGTTTCTTGAATAATGCTTTTTCTATGAATTGAGAAAGGGGTGGGTCTTTGAAACTGCCCATTTAGCTCTTTCGGAATCACTATAATTCATCTGCAGACGTGAAATCCTTCCTTTGTGTGAGCAGGCAAAGTCTGATCTCAGCATAAATCTTTCTCTTCTCCTTCTAGCAGACAGCAACCACAGCTGTGCACCGTATCTCCGTGCACACAGCTACACAGTGTGGTGTCGGGTGTGAGGGGAAGCACAGTAGAAGGTCCTCTGGATGTCTTTTTCCTGGTTCTCCGTGTTGTGACGGTGTGTGCCGCATGGCTCAGCAAATTGCCATGGGTTCCGGTTGGCTTTGGGGACCAAAGGAGAAGGAAACATTTCTGTGAAGTTTGAACATCTGCTAGGGTCAGGATGGCTTTGGGATGAGCTCACAAGCAGGTAGGTCACCTGACTGTTCCACTGAGCTGTCAACGGCCAGATTCACTACTGTCGCCCCACTGGGAGCTCCTAATGCCTCTCCGTGGACAGGACGTTTGGTAGTCAGCCAGTGAGCTGTTTTCCTGCAGGCCTGGGGTAGGAATCAGAATGAAAATAGGGGAGAAAGGGACAAGTGAAACCACATATACCCAGAACTCTGCTTAAGTGACTCACTCCATAGCGTGAAAAACAAACCAAACCAACCAGCGAACAGTAGCAGCAACAAACTACAGAAGGGCAGGAATTCGTGGACTTTGAGAAAAGACAGCACAATCAGATTCTTTTTATCTTTGACAGGTTCTTCTCAAACTATACTCAGCATTCTGGTACTCACTGGACCTAGTTGGTCATGGATTTGAGCTTAAATGTTGGCTCTAGGGGGGTGAATTTTTGAGTTTTAGTTTCTTCATCTTCATTACAAAGGTGAGGACGCTGTGAGCAGGATTTTTGAGAGAGATTAATTTAGGGAAGTGCCAGCTCCTACCTGGTGGAGTGCAAGTTCCCACCTCGTCTCGGTGAGGTGGTAGAAGAGCAGGTTTTTGAATACTCCAACATTTTCTAGAGACAAATTAATCATAGCTAGAAACAAATAGGGGCTCACATGTTGATAACTTCATACGAATGGTTATGAGCCGTTATCCGGGGCTATCTAGTATTTCTGGAGATTGAGGAATTTGTCAATTTTCAACCAAGAAGTTATCTGAGTCATTACCTATAATAACCAGTAAATCACTATTTTCTTCTGAAAATTACTTTTTCCATGTGTATTTTCTTAGGATGTTATATCAATAGAATGAGCAATAAAGCACTAGAGATATCGTCCAGGGATGTCTCCACCATTTTGAAGTTGAGAAATGGAAGTCCTAGTGTTTCTGTTGAGTTGATAGCAGAGAAAGAGCTCAGGTGTACTGAGCTTAGAGATCTTTTCTTTGTCCCACCAGGTCCCTTCGTGTACTTGTTGCTGACAACCTACCAGTTGTTTGTGTGACCTAACTGGCGGTGTGGACATGGTCCTTTACGTATCAGGCTTGCAGGGATGATAATGGTTGCTATGACCAGGATTGGTTTTTCATCATATTCCCTTTCACAGGAGCTTATTATCTTAATTTTTCAAATGTGGCCTTTGAGACAATACTTGAGAATAAAACTGTGTTTTCAGTTTTTTTTTTTCAGTAGACTCATTTTTCCCTCTAACAGCTGGCTTTGTTTCTTCACAACTTTTAAAAGCATGTCCCTTCTCACTTGTTATATGTTAATGTTTTTCAGAAATGTTTATTAAATGGATAAATTTTTCCAATCCTTTCAAAATGAGAAAACAAAACAAGTTCAATCATGTCAAAAGCAAGTGGTCCGCAGGGACAGTACACACATCATGCTCTTTCTGGATGTGATTTGAAGAGCTGAGGGCCATATCATTTTGTGAATTCTATAGGAGCCGGTTAAATGCCACTAGGGAAGCAAAATTTGTTCTATAGAAATCCAGATACACGTTTGTAGCTTTGAGTTCCACAACTTTGAAGAAAGTATTTTGAAAATGACTGAATGATTTGTAGACTGGAATTTTTATACTGGGTCATCAAGTTATGAATCAAATGATGTGTTGCATAATGCAAAAATAATTTTAAGATTTATTGATTTTAAAATACATAATAAACATATATCCATATATAGGGTGACTTACTTCACAACATATATTATCTCATTAAATAGCTTTTAAAGTATGTTTGGGTGTGTGCTTAAGTTTGTATTGTTGGCATTTTGAAGTACCTCACTGGTGAAATATATCAAGTTACTAAATATTCATTCCCCTGGGGACACACACTGGCCTAAGAACAGCCTCTGAAATCACCCAAGATCACACTAGAGAAGGGTCCTCATAAGCTGTGGTATCAGGCTCTGCTGATGCAGTGCAAACTATGTACCGGATGCTTTCAAATACTTTTACATAAACTTTAGTATCCACTTATATACAAATTACACAAATTTGGTGGATGTTTCTGTTTCCTTCAAACCAGTTATTCTTACACTTCTAGCTCAGTGCTCACGTAGTTCCATTCTGTTGAGGAAAGCATAAAAAATGGAAAATACACAAAACAAGTGAGAGAGAGTTACTGCTTAATGTGTATCTCCTACATTTCTAAAGAATTATAACCACAAAAGACTTTGTTGGATAAGTTAAGAGACTGCTTTTGAAGTTTAAGTCATGGATTTAAGTTCACATTTATGCTACCAGAGTGATGTGGAATTCTCTTTTCATGTATGCTGGGATCATTGACCTCATAAAGTTAGGTGGATAAAGTTTACCATATCCTGTTCTGAAGGGCGTGCTATTCCTGAATCACCAAAGACCATAATCCTACCTGGTTTCTCAGGCAGATGGATGGAAGATATTTTAATGTGTTGTCTCTGATGAATTCCTAAACAATTTTCCATGTGCTCTGTAATTTTCTGCATGTTTTGGGAATACTTTATGTAGGATTTGGTTAGGTAGTGTGATTTAATGAGAGGAACAAGGGACTGTGATTAAAGGATCTGTGTTTTGTTGGTGGTTGTGTGGCCTTGACTGTACAATAAAGGTAATACCCTTCTCAGGAAGGCTGCAAGGATAGAGTAACGTAATGGAAGTCCTTCGGAGTCTCTGGCCTGCTAACATGGAGGTCACTGCTATAAAGAGCAACACAGAGCTGCAGACCCAGCTTCTTCTTTGGCCATTGCTTACTTACATTAGCATTCAGCCTGTTGTTGCAATTTCTGCAGCAGATGGAGGAGCTGACCTTCCTGTGTGTCCCTGTTCGCCTGCATGGGTGCTTCATCTCTTGGTTGATATCAGTGTGTACTTCCGTCCCTTTGAATGGAGGTAATCCTTGGCAGACTTTCTTAACCTTGGAATTGGTTATTCCAAAGTTCCGCTCTTCAGGCCAACTAGAGGCAGCTCCATATTAGTATTATAACCTCTCCAGCGTTTGCATTTCCTACAGAGTGAGGATTGATCCACTTCCTGGGGCCCACGGGAGACCTGTGTGATCTCTCCGGACTCCACCTGCTCTTCTCAGCATCTCACACCACTCTTCCCTTTTCTTACTCTGATCTGGTTTCATCGCCTTTCCTATTCCTTCAAAAGTCCAAATGTACTTGTGCACAGTGCATTTGCACCCACTGTGGTCTCCACTTGGAAACGCCTTGCTGTTTCCTCTTCCCTGTAGACTTCCCCAGGACCGTTTACTTCTCCTTAGTTGGGATTCAGCTCAAATAATCTTATTTTCAGAAATTCTAACATCAAGTACGTCCCGGGTCCCACTTTTTCTCTTTTACATGATTAAAAAAAATTGACCTAAATCATTTTTAATTTTGTTTTTCCCTTCACGTGTTTTGTTTGTTCCTCTGTTCTCTGGCATCTAAGGTTCTTCATGAAGGCAGGAGCCTTTCTTATCTTGAGGAGCGCTGGGTGTCCTGGGCACCTCTCAACATCTACTGTGTGGCAGATACTTGATACTTTTTCGTAGAGTAATTGAGCTAATGAATATCAGTACTTTCATTTAACAAAAACATTAAAATTTTGGTTAGCATGGAAACAAAGGCCTTACATTACAATTATCCCCTTTCTCTCTTGTGAAACCATTTTATTTTTAACCTTGAATTGAAACAAAAAGTTACCTTTGTTGTCTATTGTTTTCTTCCAGACATCCACAATATTTAGTGGCATAAGATAACAACATATTATTCTGCACCATTATTCTGTGGAAGGGCTGGTGGCTCCAGCTTGGTGGCTCCTCTGCTGGGACTTTGGTGGGTATGGGGGGGTTAGAGCAGCTCTAGTGGCTTTAGACTTCTCCCCATGTGGCCTCTTCTGTTTGTCTGGGAAGGCGGACTTCTTATGTAATGACTGGCTTCCAGAAAGACTATTCCAAGCAGACAGAAGCATAAACCCCCATCTCCTGAAGTACAGTGTCACTTATCCTGCATGTGTGGAGGTGTCAGGTATAATTGAGGGTTTGGAGTGAAGAACTTGGTGGTCTTTCCTCGATGGTCAAGGTGGCTTCTGAGAGTAAACAGATCTTGAGGTGTTGGTCTCTTTCTGCACATTTCTTAGCTGAAAAGAATTGGTGTCTGAGTTACTTCAATCTATAATGATCACAAGGTATGTTTTGAGAACGCAGACTGGCCCATTTGCTCACTCCAGAAAGTTAAGGATTTAGATATTATTAGAGGATGTTAGAAATGTTTTTCTTTGTTTCTTTAAATAAGTAGCCTCACATATCCATGTAAATATAATTGAACCCTACAGTTAATTGTCTGGTGGGAGTTTAACCAGTAGCCTCTGCTTTCTTTCATCAGCGAATCTAATTGTTCTTGAAAGGATGACTTGGGTTTTCTCCCTTTCGTGACCACAATGTGGTATAGGACAGGAAGACGTCAGGACTGCAGAGACGGTGAGGAAGTTGGATGAACAATTACTTGTGCCAGGCCTGGTGGTTCAGGCCTGTAGTAATCCCAGCACTCTGAGAGGTAGGAGAATCTCAAGTTTGAACTCAGACCTCAAATCAAAGTAAAACTGTGCTGGGGCTGGGGGCTTGGGTGAAAGTCCTGGGGTCAGTTTACACCCCTTCTAAAGCAAAACCAACCAACCAAACTCAAATCCTTAAAATCAGAATTCAGTACCCCCCCCCCCCCCCCCCATTACTTGTAACCAACACAGCAGAATATTGGCTCTTACATAATGTTCCAGAAAAGTTTTATCTGCGTTCTTGAAACCTGTTTCATCTAATTTACTGGGAGGGTTGCATCGTCTTCCTCAAATCCGACCATACTGCTGGCTCCATATTGACTCCTGCCACACCTAATGTCCTGAGCTCTAGGTAGTTATTTCCAGTTGTCCAGCTGTCTCCATGCAGTCTTCTGGCATGTATATGGTATGTTGAACTCCACTGATGTGCATATAGACAACCTGCCCCAAAGAGTCTGCATTTTTCTTTTGACAACCTGTTTTCCTTCAGTATTCTGCACCTCTGAATGCCACTGTTATCCATCCAGTCACCAAAGTCAGAAGGATTGAATCTTTGATTTTTCTGCCTCTTTAGCCTCTGGTATTCAATTTTAACTGAAGTTGGACTCTTTTAAAAAAATATCCTGACTATAACCGAAGTCTGTTTTCTTCTCTCTTCCCACCACGGCTGATTAACCCAGGTTTTCACCTGCTCATTGCCCATGAAACAGCAATCACAGGCTCTCCGTGTTTCCAGTCTCAGCTTCTCCAAACCTTCTACACTCGTGTCTGAATTACTACTAGAGAGCTATTGCTCTGTTTCAAATACCTCATGACTCTGTATTGCCCATTGGTTGGAGAAAAAAATATTCTTAATAGTTTACAAATCCCAAATGTAATTTTTCATATTACCGATTTACTATTAGACTCCAACTCTTACTGCTGCTATCACTAATCCCACAAAATCAAAGCATAGGATCCCAGAAACCTCAAAATCTTTTCTTGTCCATTCTCAACATTCATTGTTATTCCCAGTGCATGGGACTCCCTTCTCCAACATGTCTGTCTTGGGGACAATTCATTCTGTAAAGTTTATAGCAGTAGTTTAATGATGGCCCTTTGCCGTCATTTGACTACCACAGCCTTTTCCCAATAAGATGGTTTTTCTAATTTTGTTCCAGGAGTGCTTTTGTTAGAATTTCTTGGCCAAATGCTTGAATCCCTTATCATTCTTTTTCTGCCAATTTTCTTTAAAATTTGAATTAAATAATATTAAATATCTAAGTTTGAATAAAATGATAATATTAATTAAAAATATCTATAATAGTGTTTGGCATTTGCTTTCTTTCCCTCTCATGTGGTTGGAATTCTCTTGTGCACAAGCTACTGTAAATTCATAGTTTTAATATGAGTATTACAGTTAAGCTTATCTTGAATAATGAATACAATCCCGCATAGTTTCCCTCTGTACATGCTAATTTCATGGATCCCATTTTAAGCTGGGGTGAGTCCGGTTGGCTATAGAAGACACAGGTGTCTTCCACTTCGAGACTTTTCTTTCTTTCTCCCCATCTCTGCTCCTACACCTGCCTGCATGTCAATAATTAACTTAGTCGTCTCGCTTGGTCATGCCCATGGCTGGTTGAATCGAATCGGTAATGTTTATCAAAATAGTACTCAGCCTCCTTATCCTGTAACCTTGTGATTTCAGTTACCCGCAGTCAACAACAGTCCAAAAATATTAAACAGTAAACAATTTGTAAGCTTTAAATTGCATGCAATTCTGAGGAGCGTGATAAGCTCTCATCTAGCCTTCCCTATCCTGGCCAGGGCACAGAGCAGTCTGTCATTTGGCACATGTGTGTGGACATGCTACCTGTCCATGTGTCACCAGCCATCTCAGTCCAAGGCTGTCTGTCCCTATACTCCAGTACTCATAAGTAAAATCAGTTGATGATGGCCCCCAAGCGCAAGGGTAGTGATGCTGGCAGTTTTATTTCAGTATATAGTTATTATTGTTCTATTTTATTTTTTAGCAATTGTGAATCTGTTACGATGCCTAACATGAAAATTAAACTTTATCATAGAAATTATATATGGTAAAAACAGAATACGAGCAGTCACATCATCTTTGCAGTCTCAGACGCTGACTGGTAGTCTTAGAATTAATGTGCCCTGTGCACAAAGAGGGACTACTGGTAAGGACTCTGTTTTGCCGTGTAAAGCTTTATTTTAGGCTATTTTAAGAACTCTCAGAAAATGAAAAAAATTAGTAGATCTAAGATCTTTCTCAGGCTACCTGTTACGTGCCTCCCTCTGCCTTGCAGGGTCAGGCTTTAACATTCTTTACTCTTCATTTTCAACAACTGTAGGGTTTGGTTCCATCTTAAATACTACGTACTTCCCCCTCTGATTCTGATATTTTAAATCAAAGGGCTATTTCACTCCGTTCAAGCTTAGACATGTAGCATTACTGCTCTGCTCAGCGGATGTGGAGCCCCGGCAGGATGGGGACACTGGGTCCCACTGTCGAATGATTTCCTGACACAAGTGACAGGTTTCAGTTGTCCCATCTTCTCTCCATTCCGTGATGGCCTTAGGTTTGTGGCAAGCAACTTTTCATCATGACTGAACAAAACTAAAGGCTCCCAGAGTTGCTTTCCTGACATTCTGGAATAGCAGCTCTGCTTTTAATAACTCCTTCCATGTGGGGGGAAAAATCCCAGAACTGCTATGTGTTTGGTAAGAATGTGAAAGAGAAGGGTGTTTCCAGAAAATAAGTCTGAGACAAAAAAAGGAGTCTATTTTAGGTGAAAAAATATTCGCGAAAGCAGATTGAGTAAATTAACTGTCATGCTGATCTTGTTTATTTGCATTCTTGACTCCGTATCTCTACCAGCGTTGGCTACCTTGATGTTAGATGGCTCCAGGGGAAGGTCCACACCCTCCACATGGTCTCTCCCATGAGGCATTTCACTCAACACAAACATTTTACTGGACTTATTCTTCAAAGTATTTTAAAATGCCATGTCTTACTGTGCCCAGGAAATAGTTTTGGGTGTGATCTCTGGTACGTAGAAGTTTACTGATTAAAAGCAAAATGATTTGAGGTTCGCTGGAAAAAGGAAAGAGCTGAAACTTCCCTTTCTCCACATGCACTACCAGCCTAGACAGCCTGTAACCGGTGTTGGCAGGGCAAACACGGGAGCCCAAAATGTCTGCGTGTAGAATGCAACTTCAAAGGCTGTCACAGAGGGTCGGCTCCTTACTTCTCACTGTAGATGGCTCTTCTGCGAGAGGCAGGATCTCGCACCAATGAGAACTGTGGATGCGGGAGTTTCTCAAAGAGAATAGAATCAGGGCCGAATGAAGAGCTGTCTCCTGCCCCCTCCGAAGCAGGGAAGCAGTACCTTGTCTCCCCAGGGACAACCATATATTTTTTATTCTTACTCTTTATGAAAAACAGCGTTTATCAAAATGATCCCTCGCCAGCATTGAGTATATTAGCAATTGACCTTAAATAGGCAAGAGGAGAGCAGAGCTATCCCTTCAGTCAGCTGAACTGTAAGCTGTGTATAGTCCAGAGGCAGAGCACTAAGGATCATCCAAGGTCTCAGTGTTAAGACTGGGGAGGATGTTGCAGTGTAAGGCTCTTCCTCAGTCTCTGACTGTCAGGTGCTCGGGTCACCTAGGTGGCATTTGAGCTAGGATTTCACACCCTCAGCTCATCCTCTACTGCACCCCTTTGTCCAAGCAACATCATTACACTAAAAAATGCTCAAAGGTATCACATGTGAAGTCTCCAGCTCTGGGTTCCTGGAATGCCTGACTAGGAGTGTCCAATGCAGACATTTCTCGTGTCCTCCTTGCCAGGTCGAGTCACGGAGTATCTGTGCTCTCTTTGCCACTAGAAATGGAGTCATTATGTTTCATCAGAGTAGAGAGCCACCCCAGAACTCTGAGAACCAATTTAGAAAACTCATCCTAACTGTTAGGCGGAATGTCAGACACTCACAGTGGTTAGAGGCAGGTGGCCGGAGGCTCTGTGAAGAGTGGAGAAGACACGAAGTGTTTTCTTCCCTTCACTTTTCACTTTCTTAATCAACAGCAATAAACAAGATCCCGTTGAGCTGTGGTTTCAAGCCTCTGAGCATGCTGATAGGGTTGAGGGCCCATACGAAGTTCAACCAGCGAGAGAAGGACTAAAAATTCTCCAGGTCTCAAAGCAAACTAAATAGACAATATCCACCAGGGGAGAAAAGATGGACTTGCTTTCTCTGAAGCAGGTCAACACAGCTCATATTGATGGTAAAAGAATCGAGACCTTGGAGGAAGAAAGGTTATTCCTGGAAAGACCTGTTCATCCCACAAATGACACCTCAGGCCTCATCCAGTGCGAGGGCCATCTTGGCACT
This sequence comes from Ctenodactylus gundi, assembly GCA_004027205.1. NCBI lineage: Eukaryota > Metazoa > Chordata > Mammalia > Rodentia > Ctenodactylidae > Ctenodactylus > Ctenodactylus gundi. Next base: position 931,281 of record PVKB01000189.1, on the reverse strand, counting down.
TGCCTGCTTTTGTGTTTGAAGATATATTATTTTTCTTGCTCTGAAAAAAATTATCAGGTTGTATTAAACTATACCTATACTCTCTGTGACGGTTTATGTGTCTTACCTGAATTGGTAAAGACACTGAGAATCGAGGTAGGTCACTAATTCCTCATGGTGTTAGGACTTCACAGTTTTAGGACCCAGCTTCCTTGGTAACACTACACATTTTTTTTTTTTAAAATCATGTTAAGGATATATTTTATGAATTGGTTTTGGAGATACCAATCTTGGCTCAAAAAACTTTATTAATTTTACCCTGGGAAAGAGAGCTACTAGGATAATACATTTGTACATCATCAAGAAAGATGCTACAGGTTTCCTATGTATATAACAAAGCATCTTTCTTTGATAATTGTGTCCCTTTGGAATAAAAGTATCTGAGTCTGAATTGAGTCTCAAACCAATGTGTGTCTGGTCCCTGTCACTTGGGATTCTACTAGATATTGTTAATGCTTTGCGGTGTTTAGGCCACTGTGACAGAGACTGTTAAATGGATGACATACCCCTGTCAGCTCCAGTTTTAGGATGACATTGCTGTAGATAGTGAGTCCTGGAGTCTTTATGATGATGCCAAAGCATCAGAAGTGACATCTCAGGTGCTGAAGTCCTGTGTCAGTTCTTCTTAATGTTTTATATTAAGAGATATCTATTATCTGTCTATCATCTATGTATATCTCAAGGTTTTAAATGAGATTTTTCTCATCTTGGGAGGTCATCTGACATTCAGACTTGAGAACAGTATTTAAAATTACTGTTACATTTTTAGACCAAGGTTTTTAACCATGCCATATACCTGCAATCCTTGGCTCTTCTCTCTTGTAAATGCTGTATAAAAGAAGATGGAAATTGACCAGGGATGAAGGAAGTAAGGGAATTAGTCCCAGTGGGGTTCCCTTTCTCCTCCTGATGGGAGGTAGAAGGGGTTCCTTCCTTTCTAAATTGAGTGAGGGGACCTCAAACAACCTCTCTCACATGTTGAGGTATCGCTGAAGAAACAGGCTTTTGGTTTCTTGGCCGGATGCTGGCTGACCTTGTGGAATTGTCCCACTGCAGGCCACGTCTAGGCCAAAGGCGGGCTGTAGAGGAAGTCGAGATGTCTCCTGGAGTTTGAGGATTTCTGGAGTCGAATTTGTCCCCTCAGGTTCATATGTTATGTTCTCAAGCCCCCAATTCCTCAGATCATGACTGTATTTGGAGGCAGGGTCTTTGAAGAAGTCATTAAGTTAAAATTAAGTCCCGAGAGAGGGCCCTAACTCAGAATGACTGGTGTTCCTATGAAAAGAAATTTGGTCTTGAACAAGAATAAAAGGGAAGAGACCATGTGAAGAAAGAAGATGGCAGCCTACAAGCCAGGAGAGAGGCCTCAGAAGAAACAGATCTGCCCCCACGACGACCCTGGACTTCCAGCCCCAGAACTGTGAGATAAGAGTCTCTCCTGCTTAACTCTCTCAACCTGAGGTGACTAGCTTTGCCAGTTGTAGCAAATCGATATAGAGCACTAGACAACTCAGGCCTCCTTGGCCTAGGAGGCAGGTGACTTTCTGGAAAAGTCTTTCAATGAGTGAGCATGAAAGGCCTCAAGAAGAGCAGGTGACATTTCCACAGAGTGTGTGGGTCAAGCTTGAGATTTCCTTCAGGCTGTGTCGATTTGTCAAGGGGACCCCCAGATGAATCCCCTTGAAAGCAGCTGAGGACTTGTCCTGCTGAGGAAAATGACCTCCAGCGTGAGCTGAAAGGAGGCAGGAGAGACGGCACCCAAGAGGCGATGCTGGGCAGTGCTAATATGATTGTACGATTGTCGTCCCAAGTAGGGCTGTTTTCAGGGGGGAACAGGGTGCTACCAGAAATTGTGCAAGACACCAGGCACTCACTGGGACTCTCCAAGTGCAAACCCCCATGTGCTGGGTGAGTCATGAGGGCCGGGCCAGTCTGAAGAGTCTGGACAGGGGATAGTGGGCGTTTCATAGAGAAGAAACTTCAGACAGGACCCGCTAGGAAAAATAGCCCCAGCTGGGCCTGAGCTCCTTGTGATCCTCCTGCCTCAGACCACGTTGGGAGGCTGACACAGGCTGAGGCAAATTCAGCCTGGGTAATTTAGTGACTTAGTGAGACCCTGCTTCAGAACATAACAAAACAAAAATAAAAACCTAAAAATATGAGCTGAGAATAGAGCTCAGTGCAAAGGCCCTTGGTTGGATTCTCAGTACTTAAAAAAAAAAGTCACCAATTCTTCTTTATCTCTGATCATTCTTCCATGGACCCTGGAGATCTATAAATAAAATACTGTGTAAGAGAATATTGAAGATGAAAGTTAGAAAACTATTAAAAAATAGACTGTGTTTGATCTCCCCATGGCTGGTTTGAAAAAGTCCAGATCAGGCCTGTAGAGTAGAAAAAAAGTAAATTTTGAATGGGATAAGGAAGTGGCATTTTTACTGGACTTTTTATAATCTGAGAATGAGGGTCTTTTTTCATCTTAAAGTAGCTGGAAAAATTATAGGGCCATCTTGAAATATCAGCGGTAATAGTAGCTAGTATAGAATTTTTTAAAGTTACATCCTTAACACTTGAAATATGTATTCTTCTAATATGTATTAGTTATTAGTTAGGTATTAGTTCTTATAATACATATTGGTTAATGTGCATCAACCTTTCAAGCTGGGGGCAGGCGCTGTTTCTGCTGAGGTCTCTCTATAGTTTGGAGCTGGCTGTCTTCCTATGTCTTCACATGGTGCCTTCTCTGTGTACTTTGCCCAAACTCCTTCTTCTCATGAGAGAACCAGTCATGTGGCTTAAGGCCCACCCTTCATTCTAACCTAATCACCTCCTTAAAGACCTTCTCTCTGAATATATCAAATCATATCGACATTGTTGGGAGCAGAGGATGCGGCATTGATGCGTTGCTTTTCCTGGGTCTGAACTTTTCTAGTGCTCTCTGTTGCTTCTTTTGGCTGATGTGGCTCTACAGAGAATCCCCAAGGGGAGGAGAGGAGAGAAATGAAATTGCGTTCTGACTATACTCTAAGGAGCCCCACCCATGTACTTGAACTGCTGACTGAGCTTAGGAATGTGGAACCAGTGATGTCAGTAGAGCCGGAGAGAAGGTCATGGCGCTGGGGAGGGTGATGCACAACCTCCCAAACAAAACCAGGAGAACAAATGTGTTTCTCAGTGCGGGGATACAAGGGGCTTGTCAGAGTCTGTGGAAGTATTTTCTCTGACTCAGTGTGAATTGCTCTGAGATGGGGCGAGGCAGTAGGTAGGCAGTAGGGAGAGCCTTGAGAAGTGCATTGTGGGAAGTGAGAGCCTTGAGAAGAAAAATCAGGAAAGCTGGGAGTGGTGGTGGTGCCGAGGCAGGATGGTTGTAAGTTTCAGCCCAGCCTGGGAAAATTGGTGACCTAGGAAGACCCTGTCTCACATAAATAATAAGAAAGGAGCTGGGTATAGAGTCCAGTGTAATGGCTCTGGGTTCAACACCCTAGTACTGCAAAAATAAACGCCAAGCAGCCGGTGATGGAAGAGGCAAAGCACTGTGTGTCTCCGGGGCCGAGGCTGGCCAGGAGAAGCGACATCAGTGTTATAAAAGATACAGAGAATCCTCATGCCGGCCATTGGGACTAGAGCTTCTGTTGGTTCTTTTGCTTTTCTTTTTTATTGTTAAGGGGAAGTAAATTTTACTTTGCTGAAATCGATCATTTGCTGATCGAATTGGAGTTTAACTTCTGCCTAACCAGGCCGCGTCCAGCTGTGTCCAGTAACACGGGTGGATGTGACACTCTCTTGCTCCCTCCCAAGTGATTTGTCTAAATTTTATGATCATAATTGTAAATCTCCTCCAAAAGGGCATCTGAAGCTTTTCCTGAGTGGGAGCAGCATCACGGAGAATAAATCGAGACTTTCCTTTTCCTGTTGAAATAAATTCAGCGTCACAAGTCTGGGTCAGAAACTAGGTTTATGACAGGGAGTCCCAGATGTCCCGCAGCCTCTCCTTTGCAGCAGACACCAGAGTCCTGTGGGCTGGGTCCACATGGCTGCCACCCTTTGCTTCTCCTCCTGGGCAGCGAGGGCCGGGGCTCTGCTGCAGCTTCCGGACCCCGCACTCTCAAACACCGGAGGGGGGATGATGGAGGTGCTGTCTTATAAGACAGAAGCTCCACAGCTAAGAGTAAACAGATGGAATACGTGCACCGCTTCGCTGGGAGCCTGAAATGACCCAGAGCACAGAGCACCGACCAAGCAACCTTCCTTCCTTCCTTCCCTCCGTCTGTCCGTCCTTCCCTTTTCTTTCTGTCTCTACTCCTCCAACATCTGCCTCACTTGGACTCCTACTCTGAAGGAGTCAGCCGCTTTTCTACATGCCTTTAGGGCAATGGCTTTCAGCTGTTTAGTTTTGTTACTTTTTGTGTTCCTCTTAAAATAACGGATAAGGTCAACAGTTTTGCTTCACTGCTTTGTTATTCTGTGTGAATAAAGGAATGCAAGTGCGTCGCCATCTCTCATAAGCGTTCCTCGCGAACAAGCAGGCTCCCGGTGAGGCCGCCGTCTGTACGGTCCAGCGCGACCACGGCGAGGCCCCGTGCAGCCGCCGGAAGGAGGAGGCGTCCTACCTGGGCTGGTCTGTCTCTGACCCCTTTAGCGTCGTCCTGCCTTACAAGCCCTGGTCCGGCCTCTGACATCTCTCTGCTTTGGCCTCCGCAGTCTGCTTCCCTGATTATTCCCGCCTTGAAACCTATGGTTCGCCATCCTGTTGCGCCGGCGCGCTGTCCTCTATGAGGAGTGCTCATCTTTGCGCACGCTGGAGGGCGCTGTTTGAGGAAAGGATGCGCCTAGCTCTTTGTCTGTAGTGCACTTGTGTTCACCTGGCCTTCCGGTCTTCACGCGGCTTTTCTCTTCCTTGTTCTCCTCTAGTAGCCCGTACAAGGTAACTAAAAACCCAAGATTGCCAGACATAACCGCAAAGAGCTAAAGGACACTGGAAGAAAAATAGGTCAATTTAGCAAATTTACTGTGAGAATTCTACTCATTAAAAAAAAAAGATTCTTAGTGATCGAATGCATGCTTGTCTACATTCAGAGATAAAATCCATTTAAGGCCAAGCCCTAAATTCTGATTAATTACCAGGCTTTGTGTCCATTGGCCTTAATGATGTCACATTCTTCAAGGTCCTGAAGGAAGATCACGAGGAACACACAAAAGATATCCTGGGCGTCCTTTTAAAAGAAACTTAACATTTTATAATGATTTAAGTGTAAGCAAATCAGAGACACATGGGTTAGATTTCCTTAGCCTACATATGGGTTTGAAGAATTAAGGGAAAAAAGGCTTGGCACATTGTGGTTGGGTATTATTGAATGCAAAACATTTGGGGAAAATATTTAGTTTTTCTTTTTATTTATTTATTTTTATTTTGACAAGCACCAAAAGTGAACAAGCAAGCTGTCCTTTGCCGCCAAGATGGCCTCACATTCAGAGGCTTTTGAGGTGAGAGGAAGGGGGTTAGGAAGTTACCCGCTCTTTCTGTTCTATTTCTACTGTAGCTCCCAGGACATAGGAGGATGAATTCTTCCTCAATTTGAAGAGTGACAGAGTTTTGAGAAAAGTGTATTTCAGATACGAGTAAGTTCACATAGTGTTGAATTCTGCAGAGCCAAAGAGGAAAGTTAATAAATCCTCTTTGAGTCATTGACTGGAAAGCTGAGAAGAATCAGCTCTGTGATATATCAAGTTGTTATCTGGATTGCGCCCTCCTGCAAACTCTTGATTCCTTCCCTTCTTCCTCCCTTCCCCTTCCTTCTTTTTTCTTTCCATTTCCATCTTTTCTTTCTTCCATCTCCCGTTTCTCTCTCCTTTCCTCTTCCACAAAAATTTATTCAGTATTTATTATGTATAATAAACCATGATAAAATGCTTCTGGGAGCTGAAAATTTGATCTTTAGAAACTTTGATGGTTAGCATAAACATATATTTGTTAAGGACGCATTTGGATATTTTGAGGTTAATTTCCCTTTTACGCATTTATAGGTGATTATAAATAGCCATTGTTTGCTCTCATGCTATAATACAATCTTAACTTATATAGTGTTTATGTCAGATGTACCTCTTTGATATAGCTCTGCAGTAGAAGAAATGAACGTATAGATCATTCATTCATTCGTTCAGATAGGTAGTCTGATTACGTGTGAGCTAAACATGTCTGAAGGCAGTAACACAGCCCAGGATAACACCACCAAGAGAGCTGTGGCCCTGCCCTATCAAACGCTTGGAACTTAGCTTCTAAAACTATCTATTATGCCATCATACCCCTCCTCCCCACTCCCAATTACCAAGGTCACGGGAATTGCATCTTTAAAAAAATAACGAGAAAGTTCAAGTTAATGAAATGTGAGACGAACTTCTGGCAAATATTCCAATAAAGGGATCGGCTGGACTCGGAGACGAGCAACAAGATCTGACCGCTGCGGCCCATGTGAGGAATAGGAAGCTGAGCTAAAGAGTGGTGACTTAAGTGGAATGATTTAGATGCGGAAGATTAAACATGTTAAGTACTCTATAGTCTCTCTGACTTGGGAAACCCAGAATACAGACGTTCTATAGAACCACGTGATGTGATAGTCAAAGTTGGGGGGGAAGGGATGGAGAGGGTGTGGGAGGGTCAGAAATGGGAAGGGATTGTAAAGTTGGTATTATATATATGTGCACAAAATACTCAAGTTCATTGTAAACATTACGTATTGCCTATGTATATTAATAAAAATAGCGGGAAAAAGAAATGTGAGATGACACAAAACTTATAATAGGTAAATCATGTATTAGAAGTTGATTCTCTCAAATTAACATACTTGTCATCACACACACAAAAAATAGGAGCCTCGTTTTCTGCCCTCAAGAAACCGAATACACAAAGCTTAGGATAAAAGCAGAAAAACAAGCCAACAAGCAAAAACCCAAAGTTCAAAACTGAAAGTAAGAGATCTGTTTTTTGAGGGTGTTTTTGGAGGGCTATTGTAAGTAAATTTATGGGACCTGTAGAAATGGAATTCCACCAAGTGTAAAGTGTGTCCCACTACTGGGACATGGGAGCTGGAAATTAGTCTTTGATGTACTGAGTGGTAAGCACACTGGGTTGGGCCTCTTGTACCAGTTGGGTGAGCAGGTGTGTGGTGAGATACTTTTCTCTTGGACAAGAGATTATCACAAGCCTGTGACAATGTCAGCTTCTCAAAGGATGAAACCATCTTATGATCTATAGCCCTGTTTCCATCCTTGCTTTTTTCTGTTTTCCCACACCTGGTCTCCACGGGACAAAGATCTCCCCACTTAATGATGCAGTCAAGCTTTTCAATATGTGAACGGTGCTGCCAAAGATCTTAGTGGAGAAAATGTTTTTTCTTGAAAATTAACTTGCCACACCTTTCCCTTGTCTCAGCACTCTGTTTCCGTGTCTCTAAGATTTAGAAATGTGGTGAAGAAATCTCATTTGCTCTTACGGTATTCGTTAGTTCACTTCAATAGGCGTCACCAAGTAGGTTTGAAAATTATGCCTATTATATGACTCTCAGACTTTTAATTAAGTCATAAAGAGCTGACCTTCAGTTGTAGTTTTAAGATTTTTAAAAAAGACTTTAGACAATTACATCCAAAGCTCAATAAAAATTGAAGAACCTTTAGTCAAGGTTGTACACCCAAGGGCCATGTCGTCAAGCTGTAGCTGGGGAGACCCTACTCTGGAGTGGACATGAGCAGCAGTGGGGACAATGACAGAGGTGGCAGCTGGGAAGGTTTCTAAGTGTACACCGGTGTAAGATGAGACTTAAATGAATTTGCAGGAATCATCCAGGCAGAGAAGAGCTCAGGTGATTGAAGGTGTGAAAATACGGGACAAGATGGAAAGGACAGGACCTGTCTGTTGTCAGTAGGAAGCCACGCTGCTCCTGGCTCCAGCCACTCAGATTCACGAACTGAAGATCAATTATCATACTTAGAGAACAGCCAGTCCTAATCACTTCTAGTGATGCAGAGATCTTTCTTTGCTAGTTATTCAATCAGCAGTTTTTTGTAGACTTATAGATGCCAAGTGCTGTTCTTGATGCTGAGAATATGGCAGTTGCCCAGGCAAAAATTCTTGTCTTAATGGATGTTACATGACAGATAAGTATCAAAGACCAAGAGGAGATAAATCCTTCGAAGCAACAGAAACAAGGTGGGGAGAAAGTATTGGGCTGAGGGAGGTAAGAATTTAAATAAGGTTGTTATGGGAGGCCTCTTGGGGAAGTGGAGGCCTGAGGCTTCATAGGCTGGTTGAGGAAGTCACAGAAGTCTTTTGAATTATAATTGAATTATAATGCAATGCAATAAAACAGTTATTGCGAGTGGAGCTGAAGAAACAGTGGATCAGGAAGTCCCCCAGGGATGATCAGTACCATTTGTACACTGTCCCATGCATCTGCATGTACCCGTGCGTTATGAAGAACTAGTGTGCCACTCACTCGTGGCCAGATGAGGGCCACAGTCTGGATGACCTGTGTTTTCTGAAATTCACCTCGATGCTACCAATGCTTGCTGCGCTCTTTATTTGACTAGTGTTGTGAGTGTGGATGTGTTAAAAGCGTGTGCTGATGAGTGTTCTTGTGTGTGTTGTCTATGATGACAGACTGCCATATTTGAACATATTTTAAGGCCAATTATCAAAAATTCAAAATTAAAAATGTCAAGACTTTTTTATCTCCTCTGGGGAATAGTCCTAGCAGTCCCAGAGGCTGAGGCAGGCAGGTTGTGAGTTTGTGTCCAGCCTGGGCAACTTAGCAAGACCCTGTCTCAAATAAACAATAAAAGGGCCTAAGGATGTCGTTCAGTATGAAGGTCTTGGGCTGATATCCCAGTACTAAAAAAAGGTCTTTTTAATCTCTGAAGAAGTCTGTTGAAGTTTGCGTATCATATTAAGAATAAAAAAGGGGGCTGGAGGAATAGCTCAGTGGTTAAAGCGCTTGCCTAGCAAGCTCATGGCCATGAGTTTGATTCCTCAGCACCACATAATCTAAGTGAGGTGGTGCACGCCTGTAATCTTAGCACTAGGGAGGCTGAAGCGGGAGGATTGCTATGATTTCGAGGCTAGCCTGGGTGACATAGTTCAAGACTACACTGGGCTCCAGAGCGAGACTCACCCCCCACCCCTCCCCCCCACCAAAATAAGAATAAATACACAACACAAAAAGAATACCCATTTAAATATCTTTTGTTTGTTTTCTATATGCATCTCATACATAAGCGAATATTTTATTGGCAAAACATGCATTGAACATCACTGTTTTGTTCATAAAAAAGACTTCATTCGTTTCCGGGGGTTGCCCACACATAGGACAGCTAGGCAAGTCATTGTACTGAGGTTTCACACATTCCCTTTTATGTTTAAAGCATGCTGGCTTTTCTCTCCTTCCTTTCTACTGAAAGCTCCACAGAGAGCAGAAAGTACGTCTGATTTGCTCATTTTGCACAGCAATGCGTGCCTAATACTTATGGGGTGAATCACGCACCTGTATCACAGTTGTTTTCCTTGTTCATTTATTATAGGACAGAACCCACATTAATCAGTCTCGGTGGATTAGGTGGACCACTGTGTTATGTAGTGTGTGTACTTAGAGGTGGTGATGGACACAGGACCCAAAGTTTTCCATGCTATATTTGTACAATTTTTCTATTCCATGCAGGCTAGGCCTGCTAATTACTTTATATCCAAACAGAAAATCATTAAGGGCATGCCTCTGAAAAGGTAGGGGAAGGGGTAGAAGAGATCTCTCAGAGTTCCTCTTTGTCTTACGATTCATGAGTCCTTAACTGCCAGTCTCCCTCGATATACAAACATACGGTCTTTCAAATGCTGATAAATTAAGTTAATTTTATTTGTGTATTTCATTGTGTAATATCCCCTTAGGACACAAAATTGTATTGACACCATGGGGATGAATTCAGACAGACTTACGGCCTCTGTGGGATTTGCTGCTGGTGTGCTCATTTGGAAAACTGTCTCTTTCACACCAGAAACACTGTCTTTCCATCAAAACCGTGAAAAAGAGAAAAAGTTTGGTCATCACTAATTCCTGTCTCTCTGAGTTCACGCTGCAATTTTGGCATCAGAAGGCTTCAGAGTCAAAAATAGCTTTTTCCAAATTAACTCTTCAGTCATCAAGTTGGACTTCAACATGAATTTTGGTCATTAGTGTGTTCTAGTGGGGATTTTAGGTTAAAAGAAGAAAGTAGGTGATAAGAAATCATTCAGTAATACTATTACTCTATCAACTTGCTAGTTTCTGTAACCAAAAAGAAAAATGATATTTCATTTTGCTAATGAAATCATAGAAAAGATACGTCATCCTCTTACCAAGAAATGTTTTTGAAAAGGGGTGGGTGGGGGTGTGTGTGTGTAAGATCAGTTGGCTATATTGACTTTCTGGGTTTCTCTTCTGTTTCATTTATCTATTTGCCTCTTTTTTGTGAGTACTATCTTGGTTACTGACTTTGTTCTTTAAATAATTTGCGTCAGTTTTCTTTGAGTGTTCCCTTTAACAGACGTCTGGTAATATTTACCTGATAGTAGTATATAACTTTATTGAAGAAGTGATAATATAATTTTAGCCAGAAAAAGTTTTAGAGATGTACTCCAGTGGCTCATTCTGTGTAGGGCAATTGTCTTACTTCACTCAGGCTGCTCTGACAAAATGGCGCAGACTGGATGGATGGTTTACACGGTAGGTGTTGATTCTTCAGAGCTCTGGAATGTAGGATGTGAAGACTTATGTGGTGGATAACTCAGCTTCTGGGCGGGTCCTCTTCTTTGTGGGATTGCCTGCTTGAATGTTTTACTGTACTAGTGACTTTCCTGTTTAAATTCACAATGACAATACCGTATGTCAATAAGTATCTAATGTTTATTATGTCTCTGGTAGTAGAACGTATCAAGGTTCTTCTAATGTCGGTTTAGAACAAATGAAAAAGTATGACTGCAGAAATATGGTCCCTGTTGCTCCCAGAATCCCACATTATCCTCGCTGCTACATCTGTGAGAGACATTTTCTATATTAGCTATATTAATAGGGACACATGACAAGATGAAACAGCTTTTTTGTTTCCTTTTCCAGATCCCTCTTTTTATAGTAAGTTACCAGGGTTCAGGTAGGTATGTCCTGCAGACACATGAGATGCTGAGATGTGAAAGGTAGATCTGAAAACTGTACTCTCAGGTGTTATCTTAACTAAAAGGAAGTGCTGTCTGTTGAGCAGTTCAGGTGATGGTGTAGCCTGTGGCCCGGCTTCATTTTGGAATAAAAAGAGGCTCCTGGGGAGAGACCCTGCAGGAGGAAGGGTCTTTAGGCTGCATCACTCCCAGCTGAGCTCCCCCCTGAGCACAGCAATGGAACAGACCTCAGTGACAGGGCGCGGTGCAGAACAGCCATGCCGGCCCTGTCACCTTACAAAATTAGCGGGAAACAAATAAATCAATGTTGTTGTAAGCCACACAATTTGATGATGAATTATTCAGCAATAGATAAGTGAAACATTTTGTTCACAAAATTGTATATTATTATTCTATGTGTTGGAATAATTTTTAATCCTCTGGACTAAGAAAAAATAAGTTCTACCGGTTAGGGATTTATTTATTGTCAGATTTGTTTACTCCTTTTAAAATTTTTTTTCTGTTTTCTTTCTTTTTTTTTTTTTTTGAGGGAGGAGGCAGTGTCTCACTGTGTAGCCCAGGCTAATCCTGAACTCACTATGGAGTCCCTGTTGAACTCAAAATCACGACCATCCTCCTGCCTCAGCCCCCAAGTGCCACCCTGTTCTTTTCCATGTTCCTCGTGGTCTCCCTGCCTCCTGGTTATTTTTTGTGCATGAAGATACATCCTTTGGCCAACTCCTAAAAGGTAGCAGGTGAACAGAACAACATACATGTGCACTCAATGCATTTGTAGGTGGAAAAATTCTCTTGAATTATTAATAGAGTTGTATAGTGCATAGATTTTGGAGTCATAAAGACCTGGTTTATATTCTGGGCTGTCTTTTGCTAGTTTGTGACTTTTTTTTCAAATTATTCAGTCTCCTTAAGGCTCACTTTTCTAATTTGTGAAATAGATCCTCAGTAAATAAATCATAGCTGTTGTTAATTTCTCCCACACCGGGCTGCTTCTGCAGCCTGGTGAGCTCCCCTCTGGCAGAAGACTGCGTCACGTTTGCTGCCAGCACACTTTGTAGATGCCAGTCTGCCTCATACCCAGGCCAGTTGTGTCTAGACATTCGGGGCTTTCAGGGAAAAACAAGCCCTATGATAGTCTCCCAAAGAGATAGCTCAAAGGGCACATTTAATTGATTCCTTTAGGTCTTCTGCTGGATTTCCTTTGGGCTCAGACTGATTTTCATTAGGTCGTATGCATGCAAGCGTGTTCTGATTTATGTGTCTGCTTCAGCCTTTCTCGTGTACTTTCTAGTGTACTTCCTTAGGAGCCTTGGTTCATGGCTTTAACAAAGGGCCACAAGGCAATGAGGCTCTCTACTTTGTGGAAAATTTCCGTATGTATTGCTAATTGCTTCACAGTTTCTTCTCTACACTATGAAGACTGTATATGTGTGTATGCTTAGAGATTAATTTATTACACTCACTGTTGAAATTCAGGTGAATAAAAATAAAATCTATAGTTTCGTAAATAAAGGCAACCTACTTCATGTTTTTTACGCTAAGTGTTTTGTAAGTTGTTTTAATTGTATAGGGGAAGACAGAACACTTGGAGTATTTTCTTTATTTTAACTGCAGAACTCTCTCTCTCTCTCTCTCGTTCTCTTTTTTCTCTTTTGTGATGATGCTGGGTGTTCAGCTACCTCGGAGGGATAAAGGGGAGAAGGTGAGTTATGTAAATATACTAATCAGATCAGTGAAAATCGCACTTATACATTCTTTTAAGGGGTCTGGGAGCCAGCTGTGGAAAACAGAGTGGTTTTCTTTTTCTTAGGTTTGGGTGAAAGTCTTTAGCAAATTCCTTCCGTTCCCTCATTCTGTGACTCTAGCTCACTTGGGTTTTACTTTGATTCTTTGGTTATTTATCCCTTTCAGTTTTTATGGGACTACATATGGTGGAAATTGGCACTTCAGATAGAAGTGGCTACTTTGTTTTTTTTTTTTTTTTGTGGCTGGTTGGAATTGGGACTTTTGTTTCCAGTAACTTAGCTACAAAACCACATGCACAGAGATTTTGTGAGGTTTCATGCTTGGCCAAGTATGGGTTGATAATGCGATAACCATCTCAGAGGTTTTCTTGGGGGAAAAGTGGGTCTTTATCTTTGTAGAAAAAAGTTTTTTGTCCTAAAAGAGTGAACAAATACTTTCAGTTCGGCAAACTTGGTTCCTTACTTTTAGTGGCCACTTATTTCATGTGGAATATACATATCTCTCTACAAAATAAAAAAGGTCATTTTGATACGTCTACTTCTGATAATCTGAGAATCTGATAAAGTCCATAGATAGGAGAAAAGTTTGGTAGAGGTAAAGGAACTCAAAAGGCTCTTTGAGTTATAAGAAGTTAAGGGAAAGGCATAAGGACATAAAAAGAGAAAAACAGTGTGAAATAAGGTTCATCAAATGTTTTCTTTTCAGTTTTTTAAGGCATCATGAAAATGTTTTTAATGACAGTATGAGTGTTGGTGGTAAAACTGCTCAAGCTCTAATACTTTAAGAACAAAGCATTGTTGGATATTTTCTTCATAGGTCGAGGAATTTGGAGTAATCTAAAGGCACAAGGGAGTTCAACACTCCCCAGAACATCCTGGTGGTAGTACAAGTAGGATGAGATGCTGGTAAACGTCTCTGAGGTTTTATCTCTTTTACTGGGGATGAAAGGGAGGGTAGTGATCTCCTCTGACCACAATGCTTGAGAAATAGAAATCTCTCTCTCCTGGGGTAGTTCTCCCTAGAAATAGGTTAACGGATACAACTGCCCCACACAGTTCCTAAAGATCGGATGCCTGTGACAATTCAGTCTGCTTGCGTAGATATCAATCAATGTGAGCACGTTTGCCTCCTCATGTCATTTCTGTCCTGCCTGTCATACGGGCAAAAGAACTTTTTTTGCAAGGGGGTTGAGATGTAGCTCTGTGGATGAGGGCTTGCCTGGCACACTCAAAGCCCTAGATTGAATCCTCAGTGCCACAAATCCACAACCAGAGCAATCCTAGAATCCCAGAAGCTCCCCTCCTAGGAGCTGCAGCTGCTACTTCTCAAAAACCAATTCCTGAGATGAGAAAAGGCTGTTGGAAAGAGTAATAAGGTCCCTTGGACAAGGTCATTCATTGGTAAGGAAGAAATGAAGTATGAGACTAAAGATAAGTCTTTTGGAAATTTCCAATGAGTGGCTATGTCTTCTCAGCATCTTTTACGCTTGTCCCCCTCTTCTGCTCCTGCCACCATCCCAGGGTCCAGATCTGTGCGATATCCTGCTCAGGTCACTCTGACTATTTCTCTGTTAACTTTTCTCTGGTCTGCCATCCTCCTATGTCCATCCAGTGCCTGCATTCTGGCACAGAAGCATTTTATTTATCCTTTGGTTTGGCAGTTTTCAGTGGCTCTGAAGTTGTTGTCTGGGTACAGCTGCTTCCTGTTGGCTCACAAGACCATCGTGACAATCCTTGCTTTGTGGGTTCTGCCTCCCGATTGCTTGAAGCCCTCTTACTACCCTGAACTGGCTCTCTTTGGTGTCAAGGCATTTGCATTCCTGGTTTTTCTATCTAGATTATCTTTTTATTTCTCTATTATTCCCTATTCTGTGTTTCCCCTAAAAGTAGTTCTTACATGTTACAAAAAAAGGAAAAAAAAAAACCTAAGAAACCCCCCTAAGATACACAGTCACGTGGCTAGAGAGGTGGCGACGAGGAAAGTCACGCACTGTATAGACTAAGTGGTGTAGACATCCAAAGATAATTTACTCTAAAACCCAGAACCGCTGACTTTCATAGGTGAGTTAGCGCCAGTCTTGCTCATGCTTAGGACTACCCCTGCCTGAGACTTCTGCCTTCTCTGAGCATTTTATGTGTCCCCTCCTTCCTCCTCAGCCTCCTAGCCCCTTGTGTGCATCCCTCTCAGAGGACACACGTGCCTAGTGGTTTGCTGTTTAGCTGGCCTTTCCCCGGGGATGGACCATGATCCTTCGTCTTCATTGCTCTAGGATGTAACATGATAGGCGCTTGGTAAATGTTTATTGAGTGTGTAAGACTGCTCTCTATTCAGAATATGGAAAACAAATGAGGTGATGATTTTAAACCGAAAAGAAAAGAAACCATGTATTTCTCTTCCACTTCCATTACTATTTTTCTTGAGAGATGGAATTTCCTTCCTAGCATGGGTACATTTATTTGTTAAACACCATTTTTCAACTGTTGACCTAGTAAATGTGTATTTGTGTGCAAAAAATTAAAAATGACATTACATTGTACATAATTTATAAAGAGACTGAAGCTGTAAAATAGCCAATTGGAATGGGAATTTAAGATAATGTTATAATTGAAAACAGATGGCAGCCACATTTTTTTGTAATAAATTTTATTGTCTACCTCTGACTTCCTCAGGAGGCTCTTCTCCATGCCCTTGCCAATACTGACTACCTTCCATCTTTTCGATAGCCCGCTTCCTAACAGATGGGAGGTGGCGTCTTCCTGTGGTTTTGACTTTGATTTCCGTGATGAGGACTAACATTCAGCACCTTTTCCTCTACTTGCTGTCTTAGCTACTTTTCGTTGCTGTGACTCAGTACCTGACACCCACAAATTAGGGAAGGAAAAGTTTCATTTCAGCTCACAGTTTCCGAGAGTCACAGTCAATTCAGTGGCGGCCAACAACAGTGGAAGGACGTGGCAGAGGTGAAGGTGGAGGCAGCTCCTCACGCCATTGAAAACAGGAAGCCAAGTCAATTCAAGTCCCAGAGGAAGGTAGCCGCATATATATACTTGCAGGTCTCGTCCCAGTGATCCCAGTGACCTGCTCCTTCTGGGTCCAGCCTCAGTGTTCTGCCCCGTCCAGTTATGGTTCTAATCCACCACATGCCTATAACCCAACCCACAGGCCTGAAATCCACCTCTCCAGACCAGAACTTGATCTCCCAACAGCCCATGGTTCCATAGACAATCCACAACATTCTAATACATGAGGCTTTTGGGGTCATTCCAGATCCAAACCGCAAGACCTGTTGACAACTTTTATGTTTCCTTTTGAGAAATGTCCATTTGAGTCATTTGCCCACTTTTCAGTTTATCATTATTATTTGCTAATGAATAATTTGAGTTAATTATTAATTGCTAATGAATAATTGAGTTGTAAATGCTTGATATTTACTCCTTAGCAAATATGTGATCTTAAAACATGTTCTTCTATTCCATAAATTGCATTTAATCTTGCTGAATTCTTTATTCTCTGTACTGGAGATTTTTAATTTGATGCCGTCCCATTTCTTTTAGGTTTGTTTTTGTTGATAAGGTCAAGCTTTTTCTCCTCTATGTTTTCTTGTAGAAATGTTATGCTTCAGTTTTGTGATGTTAGCCTTTATTTGGAATGAATTCTTCTATAATATGTGATATTATAATATATAATATTATTTTGTAGTGGATTTTTTTTTACACAATAATGTTTATTGATGAGATTACCTGTTCTGGATTGTGTCTTTTTGGTACCTTTATGGAAAATTAATTGACTATATATCTTTATATGCTTGAGTTTATTTCTGGACATTTCATTCTGTTCTTTGAAAGTGTTCGTCGGCCTGTGTCATACTGTATTGATTACTATACCTGTGTAGTAAAATTTGAAATCTGGAAGTGTGATGCTCATCTGTGCTTTTCTTTCTCAGAGTTGCCTTGGCTATTTGGGGTATTTTTTTTTTTTGTGATTCTATACACCTACTAAGATTGTTTTTCTATTTATGTGAAAAATACAATTAGAATTTTGAAGAATTAAAATGAATCCGAATATTGCCTTGTGTAGTATGAACTGTTTGGCAGTTAAATTCTTATAATCTATGAAGTTAGGACAGCTTTCCATTAACAATACATGTGCTGTCTTCACTTTCTTTTGTGAAGGTTTTATAGCTTTCATTGCACAGATACTTTACCTCTTTGGATGTATTCCTAAACATTGAATGTTTTAGATGTCACAATAAATGGAATTTTTAAAATTTCTGTTTTGTATAGTCGGCTTTTGGTATAAAGAAATGGAATTTACTTTTGCACGTTAATTTTGCATTCTATAACTTTACTGAATTCATTTGTTAGCTCTACCAGTTTTTAAAAAGTCTTTCTTACTCTTTTGATTATTTTTGTGTGGAGTCTTCGGGGATTTCTGAAGAAAAGATCATATTGTATAAAAATAGGGATAATTTTACTTCTTCCGCTCTGATTTGGGGACCATTCATCTTACTCTTGGTGAGATGCGCTTGCTAATACTTGTAGTATCTTGTTGAATAGAAGTAGGTCTGGGAAGCGGGCATCTTTGCGTTTTCCAGATTTTAGAGAGAAAGACATACTTTCTACTAATGATTATGATCTTAACTGCGGACTTTTCAAAAATAGCCTTTAATATATTGAAACTTTCTCCCATGTTTAAATTTTTGATTTTGTTTTAATCAAGAAAGAATGTTAAACTCTGTCAAATGTGTTTTCTGCATCTATTGTGATGATCATGTGGTTTTCATCTTCTCTCTGTTAATGTGGTTTATTACATTGATTGATTTGCATACGTTAAACCAACCTGGGCTGTGTTCCATTGTGTCACGATGTACACTGTGTGTTGCTGCATTCAGTTTGCTAGTGTTTTGTTAAGGATCCTTGTATCTAGGTTCATCAGAGATGTTGGCTTCTAGTCTTCTTGTCTGTGGTATCTTTGTCTGGCTTTAGAATCAGGGTGATGCCAATCTCATAAAATGAGTTTGGAAGTTTCCCTTTATTTCTCTTTTTTTGGAAGAGTTTAAGAAGGATTGATATTCTTTGAATGTTTGGTGGAATTCAACCATGAAACCTTCTGATCCCGGGTTTTTCTTTGTTGGGAGAATTTTAATAACCACTTCAATCTCTTTGTTATTGGTATGTTCAGGTTTTCTATTTCTTCTTAATTCAATCTCGGTTGGTTGAACAAATAAACAAGAGTATTTTTCATGTCAGTGAGGTGTTTGGACTGAATCACAGATAGACAAAATCGGCTACTCAGCTTACTTGTTTTCACTTTTCTCTCTGTACTAGATTTTACCAGTGTTTCTTAACGGTCTTTGCCGTGGGCCCAAGTTACAGCCTCCGACCCCCACCAAATTTGGCATTCCAGGAAGATGCTGCTGATCAGCACAGCTGAGGAGACACAAGCTTTTAACTTCCATGGTCCTAAATGTCACTTTGGAGCTGTAAGCATTTTCTATAATTAGAGGACCCTCTGCATAATAAACCAGTCTGCTGCAGTTATCCTGTCATTGCTGTCATTGAAATTAGTTTAGTCCTTCACCACTTATGCTGTAGACTCCCCAGAGTCCTCCACCAGTTGTCCCAGTTATCCAGGGCCCTGAATTTTTACAGTTGCGTCTGGCACAAAGTTCCCACTCCAGGAACTTCTTCTCTCTAACTTCTTCCATTTTAATATGCCTGACCTCTGGAGACCCCTTGTTTCTCTGAGGTTAGAACTCTCTTGCATGTGTAATTCAGCCTATCTTCCTTGTTTGCCCCAACTTAGTCCCGTGGGCTTTAGGAAGGCATGCGAATGTTGGAATTTTCATTGAAATTTTGAGATGAGAGAGAAGACTTTTACATGATATCTGTGCAGCCACTTCAGGTTTTCATAGTTGCCCTTGAACTTGCAATATGGATTACTACCAATCTTAGTTTTCTTCCGAACATCACTACGATGCTTCACAGGTAAACAATCTATTTTTATGGTACTGAGGATGGTGCTCAGGGCCTTCACACGGTGCTACATCCTGGCCCACTTTTTATTCTTGATTTTGAGTTAAGGACTTTCTAAATGACTGAGTTGCCTAGGCTGGGCTTGAACTTCCCGTCCTCCTGTCTCAGCCTTCCCGGGTCTCTTTATATTTAAAGTGGGCTTCCTGTAGATGACATAACGTATAATCCCTTAAAAGCCAAATATCACATCTGCCTAGTGCTTGGCTCAGCAGCGTTCTCGGGTCATCAGCTCTGTAGCAGAGGCCGTGCTGGGTGCTGGGCGCAGGCATGAGACTCTCCCTTCTCCTGCCTCCACAGCTCTCATTCAAGGCAGAGTCCAGCCTGCTGCCATAGCCTGCGTCCGTGTGCCTGTTAACACACATCCTCTTTGTATTCATTCCCCTGCACACTAACTTCCCATCTTTATGCAAACACAGTCTGTGCTGCGTCCTGTGGACCCAGAGCCGCCTCCTCTGGCCTCGTCAGACGGCCTGACACGTCAGCGCTTTCTTCTTTCTTCCAATCATTATCTCTTTAATTGGTTTTTGATAAATATACTGACATAGCTTCAAGCTAATGTGAATCCCGCCATTCTTCTCCGAAAGCAGGAGAATCTATAGGAAACGTGTGTTGATAGTACTCCAACCATTTAAACAAAAATATGGTGCAGAAAGATTGTAGGACTTGACGCTGGCTAGTCTGGATTGGATACTCTCAGCAAGCTTGAATCATTTATTTGCATATTTAAATTTTTTCTATATTTAAAACTACTTAATGTCGAGGTGACCAAATATCGGGACTATGCACCGGCAATTTAGATTTGAAATTCATATTAAGAAACTGTGATTGTTACATTTGAGGTGGATAAATCTCAAATGCAAGCTCTTGACCAAACCACCCATGGAAGAACATGTAGCAAAATGAAAGTTTGAAATTTATCACAAAATCCAGAAGTTGATTTCCCCCAAATAAATGTATTTCACCCAGAGTTAAACAAAACTAGCTTTTCAATATAAAAAGTCATTTGAGTTTCAAAAAATCCCCGCCAATGCCTAATAGGTATGTCATCCCACTAATCGAACCGTTTGAGGAGACAGCCAGTAATCAGTAGGCACTGTAAACAGTGAGAAAAGAAAGCAGAGTTTTTTTTTTTTTTAAATCTTCTTAGCAGAGCAGATTCTTTGTGCCACAGGTTGAGTGACCTCCCCCATCCACTACTCTTGGGGCATTTTAAAAGCTAAAAAAAAGATATTTCAAATTAAGCAGGTTTCATATAAATTCATTTTCTTGTGCTCTCTGAATTAGCATTAAAAAGGTCACTTGAGTAAAGTGCATATAGTTCACATAATGTTGGTGTCCATGGGTGACTAGGGTGTCCATGGGTGACTAGGGTGACCATGAATATTCATTCATTGGGAAAAAACGTGGGTGACTTAGAACTGGATGTGGCGGCTTGCGTTTGTCCATGTGACCAAAGCCACCACCAGTGGTTTATTGTTATTGGAAATGCATAACGAAGCACTGGTTGCTGGGATTTCAGAATGGAGAGAACAGGGAGAGAGGGCTGTCACAGGTTAGGACTGTGACTGAGTCTGAAGATAGCAGTGATGATGGCAGATGCCATCCTAGACCTTGCAGGGGCTCTGAAGGAGGGGGGAGCCACATTTAGAGGAGGAAAAGTTATTAGGTGGGTGTGAGTGGTGAAGACCAAGGTAGTGGCCAGGAAATGAAGGAGATAATATTTTTTATGTGTGAGGTGGGTAGGGGAGAGAGGTAGTAGGATAGACCTTGAAGGGTTCCAGAGCAGAGTAGTAGGGAGGGGCGTGACAGAATTTAGTACTGTATCACATGTTTGGACTTAGTTTAATTCCTTAGAGAAGTACATTTGTTTTTGTTTCTAAAATTCTTCTAGGGTCCACACACTAAATTTTCATGAGCGGGACCCTACCGCAGAACACAGTTACAAGAGTTTTCCAAAGACATTTGCTTCCTGTATAATGGTGAGGAAGGTGCAGGCCAGTACAACTTCTTGTGAGGTCTTTAGAGAAGGACACATGAGGCATGGTGGGATCTCAACAAGACAACACAGAGGGTGGACACGCCTCACTTACTATACAACTGGAGTGAGTGCTTGATTTGCAGATTTCACAAGCTTCCTACCCCAAACAATGAGGAACCTCTTAGAGGCTTAGAGACAGCTGGCAGAGGAACCGAGAGCTTATTACTCTGTGCTTCACCTTAGCCTGGAAACCTGCTTGGAAGGAAAGATTGTAGACCTAGAGTCAGGGACAGGAATATTCCCACAATCAGGGGAGTCACAATATCGAGTATCTATCAGTAAAACTTGGGTATGCCACCTGGGCCAGGTGTAGTCCCGGAAGGAAGCAATTGAGATATCTCTTAAAGGAAGTGTGAGCAAGAGCTGCAAGTGAACTTTTCCATACTTTGATAATTTCTATACAACATACCCTGTCTTCTCTGTGTCCAGTTGTCCTGCTGTAATTTTCTGTCTTTTGCTTTTAAAGTATGACATAGGTTTTGTGTCTGTGCATTTCTCCGTATGTTTTGCAATGCTGTGTGACCTCAGTTCTTGCATTAAAAAAACGCCCCCCTCCCTTTGTAGCCTATCATGTCAGAGGTAGCCTGTGGTCATTTCCTTTTGAATACTAAAATGTTGTATTGCACTAGAAACAACATTGTGAGTACCCAGAGAGCCATTCTGGATGAGACTCACAGGGGTTGAAGATGCCATCACCATTGGCTATTAAAACAGCAGATGTAATCATGAAGTTGCCCGGGTGGGTCCAAGGTCATAGTTTGTGTTTCTTAGTCTTTGGAATCGAAATACTGTTTCCTCTGAGAGAATTAAAGTGCACATTTAAATTTTTTTTCAGTGAGACTTACACATTAAAGTACAAACTTTTGCCCTATATATAAGACATACTCAAAAGGAAATTTTTGCTTTTGGTTGGAAAGTGGACTTAAAAAAACCTGCCTTGCTGGTTGAATTTTAGCTTATATATATATTTTTTCTAGTGGTATTTGCTGTACTAAAGGAGTTTTTGAAAACTTAATGAAAATGGGAGATGGAGTTATGGAAGGCAGATATATTTACAGTTTACAGAGTCATCAGAATTCTTTTTAATGCTTGACTTGTTGGACAGGGGCCCAGAACTTTGATTTCTAACTGAATCCATTTGTTTCTGTAAATCTATAAATCTTTTGCATTTGATGATTAGAATATCTAAGAATTCTTCTAAAATCATTTGTTAGAAGATAAGTTTGTCACTCCATTGTTTTTGCTCATTTGGTTTCAAAACAATTTGATTCTACTTTTCTATTTACTGGAGAATAATTTAATAATAGAGAGTGACCTTCCCTCTGGAGGCAGACATGATTTGATAGAACAAATTTATTAGTTTTTTTTTTAGTGAGAATCATTTAGAGAACATTTCTGAATTCTGATTTATGTCTTGGAAATTTTCATTTCTTGAAGTAAATTATGTAGTTAATTAAGGACTGGAAATTGAATAAGAAAACAGATTACTAAAGATTCTAAAAAAGGACACAACTATCTTCTTTCAGCTTTTGTCCCCCTATGGACAAACCAACCGGCACTGCTTGAGCCACTAAAAAATTAAAATTTAAAAATATTTTACATTTGAAAATTGCTGTCTATTGTATCTTAATGTTTTTTCTAATACTGCCATAAATACAGAAAGTTTGTTCCCTAGTCCTTCCTGGAATTTTAGAATGAAGATTTATAAAAGGGTAGTTGAGAAACGAATGCCATTGTAGGTCCCCGTTTGCCTGCCCAATGCCAACTGAATTTAGCATAGAGCTTTGTACGTTGTAACTGATCAGATGATGGCGGCCAGATGAATTAACGAGCCAGATAGAATGGGAGGTTAGTTTAGAGACTATTTGGATAATTTAGGTTTGGTCCAGTTTAATAGCTCTGGAAATGTCAGTTTTAGTTCTGATCTAATTTAATTTATGGAATATTTTTAGGAAATAATATGTGATGAAAATTTAATAACACATAATTTGTTCTAAAACAATATTGTACAAATCACTTCTTGAAACATATTTAGCTTCATTAATTTTTAAAAACTCTTTTCTCCAGCGTAAGGTATGTCTCCTAAGTGGATTGCTAATTCTTGTTTCCATTCCAGCCGACAATTTTAAGCACTGATTTCAGCATGTTAACTCCTGAATAAAAACTTCAACAAATGCATCGACACTAAAGGGCGAAACATATATTAACTTTCAAAGCAAAGGTCTTTCAAATTTAGCCTCATGCAAATTATTTAATATCACATATTATTGATAATAGATTCACCAATTATTTTTTGAACAAAATAAAGCAAACGCAGTCTCCCTAAAGTTGGAGTTTCTTTCCTTTTTCACTAGTTTTTCTTTATATATTAAAATTCTACTTTTCAAACAAGTTTTTTTTTTTTTTTTTTTTTTTTGCGATGGCCCTCTGTGAGAAGTCTTCAGCCAAGGAGCCCGACACCGTGACAACGCCCGCTGCAGAACAGAGCCGCAGTGGCCGCTTCCACACCATGTACCTACCCCTGGTGGCTCTCCCTAGAACATCTCCCTTCTTGCCTCTAGTAAGAGCCTCTTCCTGTCTGATCCTCATGGCAGCAGATGGTACCATCTTCTCTCTCCACAGATTGGCTTCATTGACACACATCTTGATCGCTTCCCCCCACCTCTCGAAGTAACAGAAGATGGTGGGGTGATGCGCATGTGCAGGTACCTTCTCGCGGCTGTCTCCTGTCAGAGCTGAGTGTTTCCAGAGTAACCAAAGTGTAAAGCTCCTGCCTTCTTTCTGTCAGTTAATTTTATGTCCACTCTATGGGAATCATACATTGCTAAAGTGTCCCATGAGTCGTTTCCATCCATGGATCCTAATTTCATATATTTCACTCTGACCAAAATCTCGCGTCTGTCAAGTTTCCCTCCAAATTTTTAGCCATTCTGGCAACTCTTAGGAGAGTTCCTGAATTTCTGCCTTTTCTCTCCCATTATTTAATCTCCTTCAGGGAACTTCCATTTTTTTAAAAAAAATGTCGCCTTATTACTCCACGGAGAAAATAGTAAATGCCCTGCTGTCCTACTCAGTATCCTTGAGTTTCTTGTCTCACTACCCTTTGTGCTGTTATTAATAACCAAACCCAAAATTAGAGCCACAATACTGTTTTTTGAGATCTCTAAGGAGGTGCTGATGAATATTAATTTAGTGCATATATCCATATATTTTGTCTTATTTAATTGTATAAATTTAACACCACAAACATTTATCCTCCCAAGCCTTTAGTAATCTTCTAAAGACATTCTAGATTTGCTTACTACATTTCATAAAAACAGAATCATGTACATGTTCAGTTAGTGGCTTTGTGTTCTTTTATGTTGCCTCTTTTTTGCTGAATAAAGAAATGGAACACCAGATCAGCGTAGTGTTGCAGAGTGATATGACATCTCTATGTTTACAGTTTGAATAACAACAGAAGATTTTCTCATCTTTCCCCCTCCATTTCATTGATATGTGTATATGTAATACACAATGTTGACATTGATCTTGAGTATTTTTTGCACCTACATATCATGGCAAAATTACAAATCCTTCCCCTCCAGCAAAAGTATTTTCTAAAGTGGTTGTGTCTTTTCACAATCCGAGCAGTAATGAATGAATATGCAAATGACTTAGCCTTACTGCGAACAGCATTTTTGCGAATACTGTCCCTTTGATTAACGTCACCTTGACCTGATGGAGTGTACTAGGGTCTCCTTGCATTTTTTATTTGCATTTTCTGGACATCTAGAGATACTGGTGTCATTTTATGCATTTTTGGACCATTTACGCACATTGTGGAAGTATATAGGTTATTTTCCCATATTCAAAATTGAGTCATGATCTTATTTTTAGTTGCTTTCTAATTTATTATCCTACTAAAAATATTGATTAGCCTAAGCTCATAATGATTTAGCCCTAGGATTTTCTTCCAAGAATTTTATATTTGTAGTTCTTGCTTTTAGATCTACAATATACTTTTAGTTCATCTGTGTGTGCCGTGAAGCAGAGATTCAAGTTCTTTCTTTGATTATCCGGTTGTCCTTAGTATGAGTTGTTGAAAACACTTTTCTCCATGTCCTGGGAAGGTAGATCTGTGGCAGAACATTTTCCTGCAGGCTTGAGTTTGATCCCCAGCAAAGCAAACAAACAAAAAACCCCAACCAAACATGAAGAAAAATGTACAATTGAATCTCATTACGTGTTCTTGGCAACTGGTTAAATATAAATTAATTATATAAGGGCAAGTTCTGGACTTTTTATTTCATTTACTACATGTTCATTGTATTAGTTTCACAATGCTACTGCAATTACCACAGATTAAATGAGTTAAAATAACAAATTTGTTATTTTACAGTTCTGGATCAGAAGTCTGAGATGGTCTGCTCTACTAAGTTATTTTCAGGGCTGGGTTTCTTTTGGAATTTTTAGAAAAAACTGTCTTTATTTTTTGCTCTTAGAATATGTTTCTTGGCTGATAGATTTATTTTGTCTTCAAAGTAAATAATTAGCTTCCATTTTCACATCTTCCCTACTGCTCATCTCTTTTCTCTTTTGTACCAAAAGACCCGTGAGACGATATTGGACAAACCCAAACAATCCAAGATAACCTCATTACTCAACATCCTTCACCTCATCACTCATGCAAATGCCTTTCCTGCCATGTAAAGTATCATATTTCTGGGTTCCATAAGCTTGAATGTGGTCACCTTTGGAGGGATCATTGTTCTTATCATGTGCTCTTAACCCTCATACACTATCTTCATTACTGGAGTTTTACAGTAAAGTTTGAAACAAAGATGATTGCATCTTTCAACTTTGTCCTTTATCTAGAAAGAAGCCAGATAGTTTCAGCTATTTTGATTCCCTTGCTTTCCCATATGAATTTTTGGATCACCTTGTAAAATCCTGGGGGAAAAGAAAGTTAACTGGTACTTTGGTTGCGTTGACTTTATAGATGTTAAAAAATATTGTTTCCTGATCATAGTAACGAGACATCTCTCTACTTATGTAGATCTTTCATTTTCTTTAGCAATGTTTATTTTCTGTCTTACCCTTTTGATGCTCTAGTAAATAGAATTGTTCTATTTTATTTTATTTTGTGGTTGTTTACTGGTAGTGTACACAATAGACTTTTATGTAGTGATGTTGCATCCTGAAACCTTGCTGATGTATTTTTTTTGGTGAAGTAGTTTTTCTGCGGTGTTCCTCTATATGCAGTGTCGTTCTACCTGCAAACCAGAACAGCTTCATTTCTTCCTCTCCAAGATATATGTGATATTGACTAGAAAAGAACACGGACACCCTTCTCTTAGTGCTCTTAGGAAAGGATCCAATCTCCAGCTTTAGTTCTGATGCTAATTTTGAGTTTCTTGTGAGTCCCCTTTATTAATGATACATTTTCAGGTCTCTGTTTGAATGTTCTTATCAAGAAAATATCTATCAAGAACTAATTTTTTATTTAGTAATAATATAGCTATTATTCTTTCCCCCTTTTATTGATATGGATAAGAGCAAAATTTAAGGTTTACAGTGAAGTTGAGCATTTTGTGCACATACGTATCTTGTCAAGGTGACAAGGACTTTCCACTCTCCTTTTTGTCCCTCCCTCTACCCACCTCTCCCTACCTCCTCCCCCACCCTACTCCCCTCTTTCACTTTGTCTTTCATCTTAAGTTCCATAGGAGACTGGGTCTCTCATATCGATGTTTCACCTTCTGCTTCTGACTTACTTCACTAAGCATGATGTTCTCAAATTTCTTCCATTTGCCTGTAAAAGCCTCCAAGCTGTTGGACTTTATAGATGCATAATATTCCATTGTGTATAAATACCACAGTTTGTGTATCCGTTGGTCTGTTGATGGGTATTTTGGTGACTTCCATATTTCAGCTATTGTTAGTTGTGCTGCTATGAACATGGGTGTACATATATCTCTGCTATGTGTTGTTTTGGCCTCTTTTGGATATATTCCCAGGAGGGGTGTCGCTGGATCGAAAGGGATATTCTTTCTAGTCTTTTGAGAGCTCTCCATACTGCTTTCCAAAGGGGTTGTACAAATTTACATTCCCGCCAGCAGTGCAGGAGAGTTCCTTTCTCCCCACAGCCTCACCAGCACTGATTACTATTTGACTTGTTGATACAGGCCATTCTCTCTGGAATGAGATGGTATCTTAGCGTTGTTTTGATTTGCATCTCTCTTATGGCTAGGGAAGTTGAGCATCTTTTCATGTATCTGTTGGCCACTTGTACTTCTTTGTAAGTGAACTGCCTCTTCATTTCATTTGCCCACTTTTCAATAGGATCCTTTATTTTGGTAGGCTTACTTTTCTTCAGCTCCCTGTACATTCTAGTTATGAGCTTTCTATCTGAGTTGTTGTTGGTGAATATTTTTTCCCAGTCTGTTGGTTCTCTTTTAACATTGTTGACAGTTTCCTTTTACTATTCTCAATGTTATATTACATTAATTGGTTATCAGACATTAAAATAACCTGACATTTCTGGGATAAATCTCACTTGATCATTCTATATGATTCTTTTTGGCTAGATTTAGTTTGTTGGTAGATTGTTGACAATTCTTGCATTAATATTTATGAGAGATGTTGATCTTTAGTGCTCTTTACTTGTGATGTCTTTGGTTTCGGTATCTGGCTAATACTGACTTCATGGAATGAGTTAGAATGTTGTCTTTCTTGTACATTTTGGAAGACAGTTCAATTAATTTTTATTTTCAGTAGGATTATCAAGAATTGCTTTTGGGAAAACCGAAAGCATTTCTCCTGAATTAGAAACAAGACAAGGGTGTCTGCTGTCACCGCTGCTGTTCAGCACAGTGTTTGAAACCTTAGCAGTAAGGTAAGAGAATGGAACAAAAGGACTGTGCACAGGAAAGCAGGAGATTGAGCTTTCTTCATTTGTACCTAACATGATCCTTTACATTAAAGGTGTCAAAAACACCACCAAAGACTCCTAAAACGAATAAACAGCTCAGTCAAATTTCAGGGTATAAAATCAATAGCGCACCTCCACAACCACAATGAAAACACAGAGAAAGACATCAGAAAAACAATCACATTCACAATGGCCTCAAAGAAAGTTAAATATCTAAGAATTAACCTAACTAAGGAAGGGAAGGATCTCTATAGGATAAACTGTAATGCTCTGAAAAAAGAAATTGAAGAGAACATTAGAAAATGAAAAGACATCTCCTGTTCCTGGATAGGCAGAACCAACGTTGTCAAAATGGTCATACTACCAAAACTGATATACAGGCTCAGTGCAGTCTCAAAATATCAATAGCATTTTCACAGTACTAGAAAGAAGGCTCTTAGAATTTATGTGGAATCAGAATAGACCCAGATTAGCTAAGACAATCCCAATAAAGCCTAATAAAATAGAAGCAAGAGGCACCACAATATCAGACACTCAGTTATATTACAGAGCAACAGTGATGAACCACATGGTATTAGCGCACAAAGAGACAGTGGCTAGTGAAATTGAATTCAAGATGCAGAAGCACCCCAAGTACCTTCAGCCGTATGACCCTCAACAAAGGGACCAAAACATAAGCTGGAGAAAAGATGGCCTCTTTAACACAGGGTACTGGGAAAACTGGCGAGCCACATGGAGAAGAGTGACACTATACCCACATCTTTCACCACGCACCCAAGTCAAATCAAAGTGTCTCAAAGGTCTAGATATTAAAACAGAAACAGCGAACCTGAGGGAGGGTAAAATAAGAGAAATCCTTGAAGACATAGCATAGGCAAGGCCTTTTTCAACAAAACCGCTAATGTACGTGAAGTAACACCAAGAATTATATCAAAACAGAAGCTTTACCGCAGTAAGGGGAACAACCGACAGTGAAGAGAGAATCAACAAAGGGGAAACTTTTTTTTTCCAGTTACTCTGCAAAGAACTAGAATAAAACTAAACCTTCCGAAACAAAAGACCCAAAAACTGGCAATCGAAACGAATAGACATTTCTCAGAGGAAATAATCAGAATGGCCAAATAAACACATGAACAAATGTTCAGCATCTTTAGCCCTCAGAGAAAGGCAAAACACAACAACCCTGCAGTTTAATGCTCGACCACTGAGCTGTACCCCCAAAACGAAGCAGCTCTGCGGTTCCATCTGTCTCCAGTAAGAACAGCTGGTGTCAAGAACTCAGAAAACAACTGCTGATGAGGCTGTGCAGAAAAAGACACGACATTGTTGGCAAGGCGGTAAAGTGGCACAACCACTGTGGAAAGAAGAGTGGAGATTCCTCAAAAAAACCTGATATCCCATTGGCCCCAATTATGCCTCTTGTGGATACCTTCCAAAAGAGGTAAAAGATATTCAATAGTGTAATGCATGCATGCCCATGTTTATAACAGCACACTTTATAGTAGCTGAATCTTGGAAGCAGCCTGTATGTCCTTCAACAGATGAACAGATAAAGATGTGATATATCCGCACAATGGAGTACCACCCCACCGTGATGATCAACTAGAGTCATTTGCAGGAAAGTGGATGCCCCTCGAAACCATCATCGCTGAACAAAATGAACAGGTCACAGAAGGTTAAATAGCACATGGTTTCTCTTATATGACACACGCAAGGTAGAAAAAAGTAGGAGAGCAAAATAAAAGAGAGGTGGAAGAAAGTAGGGAAGTAGACTTTGTGGAGGAGGAGAGGGATGAGAGGGGAACGATGGAGTGGAGAAAGGGAAGGGAAGTGAGAGTGAGCAGGAGGCGATATGCAAATGCGTCAGTTTCTCAGGCGGATTGTTATCATTATGTACCACAAATGCTAATAATAAATTTGATAAAAGTAAACTCCCAAATTAATTCTTCTGTAAATATTTGGTAGAATTTAAAAGTAAAGACATTTTGGCCTGGGCTTCCCTTTGTACAATGTTTTGAAATTACTGAGTCCCCTTTGTTATTTGTTTCTGATCTCTTCAGATTTTCTAGTTCTTTCTGATTTAATAGTTTCATGTTGTTCTAAGAATTTGCCGTTTTGATCTGTTATATACGCTGTTGTTTTACAGTTGTTAATTTCAACTCTTTAAAATTACATTAACTTTTTCCATATTAGGTATAATTTACATACAGTAAAGAACTCATGCTTTCATCGTACAATTCTGACTTCTATACAAGGACATAATACAAAACCCTACGAAGATATTTATCACCACCGAACTTTCTCTCAAACCCGTTTCCCTCCAGGTCCCTTTCTTCTGTCCAAAGTAAATACTCTGATTTCTGTCATCACATATTGATTTCACCTATTGTCCAAACAAATGTGAATAGAATAAAACAGTATGCTCCCCAGTGTCTCTCTTGCTTAATAAGATGGTGTTGAGAGTCATTTGTGTCGTTATGCATATGAGTAGGTTATTCTATTTTATCACTAAGTAATATTTGATTATTTATTTGGTGTTCAGTTGGTAAACACTTCTGTTTTCTAATGCTTGGCTAGAAAAAGCTGCTATGAGTCTTACTCCCCGAAGTTTGTCCAAGAATTGGATATTTTTATTTGCCTGGAGTAATTGCCTATGCACGAAATTCCTGGGTTATAAATTTGGTACATTTTTAACATATAAAAAATAACTTCCAAGAAATTTTTCCAAGTGGTTGTTAACGTTTTTGTCCTGATGGCTAAATATGAATGTTCACATTGCTCAAAATACTTGCCAGAATTGAGCATATATATATATATATATATATATATATATATATATATATATATATATATATATATATATATATATATATAATGGCTACATTAAGCTTGAGAATTTTGTGCTCATATATAGTGTGACATCACTACATTTCCTTCCCCTTTTGGTCCTCCTCTCCCCTCCCTCCATTTTTAATTTAGCCATTTATTCTTAATTTTAGCCATTCAACTACAACTATGGTGGTATCTCTTCATGGTTTTTATTTTCTTAAAGTACCTTTACTGGGCCCAATTGACATACAATAAATTGCACATGTTCAGAATGCACAGGTGCTGAGCTTAGTCACAGGAGTGTACTTGTGAATTTTCTTCCATGCTCGGCCTCATGAAGTTATCCATTAGTCTCATTGTAACTGTTCCCTCCTCCTAATTCCTTCTCCCCCTTGCTCATCGTCCCTTTCCATCCCTCTGAATTAGTATGATGCTCTGGAATTTTCTGTAAGTGAAATAATAAGATAGATACTCTATTTTTTCTGGGCTCTTTCCTCAGCCCAACTATTTGAAGATTCATGTGTGTTGCTCTATGTAGCAGTATGTTAGTTTTTACTAAGTAGAGTTCCTTTGCAGGGTTACGTGACGTCTTGTTCACTTGTTCACTTGCTGTTGGCTAATTGGGATCTTTTCAGCTTTTAGTTATTACAAAATAAACTTCTGTGATATTTCATTTGTTAATAGTCTTTGTATGGAGGTGTGATTCCATTTCTCTTGGTTAGATGCCTGGGTATATGGGTCCTGCAGTAGGTGTGGTAGATAGTTTGAGAGACAGAGACACTTTTCCCTAGAGTGGCCACCCCATTGTCTGTACCTAAGACCAGCAAATAGAATTTCTGTCTCACTTTCTCTCATGGCTTCCTGTGATTGGTCTTTTTGGTTTTAGACATTTGTGGAATTGCATGGCGGTTTTCATATGTGTCTCCTACTGACTAATTTACAAAGTTGATTAAAAATGGTGTGAGCTTAAATAAAAAAATTATTAGACTGAAAGATGCATTGCCATTAATCCTCCTCAAGGTACTCTGCCTCACCTTGGCAATTTGTCCCATCCTCTTGCCAACTTCTGAAGTGGTTCTGGAAGTCCTTTTTTTTGAGACAAGGTCTTGTTCTGTGGCCAAGGCTAGTCCTGAACTCACTAGTATAGCCCAGGTTGGCCTTGGACTTCCAAGTGCTGCTATTACTGACATGCAACACCATACCCAACTTTATGTGGTACTGGGGAATTGAACTCAGGGTCTTGGGCTCTCAAGGCAAGTACTGTAACTGCTGTGCCATTTCTTCGGCCCAGAATTCCTCTTTTGTGGGTCTCTTTTCATGGCTGCTTCCATGTCCTGAATTGATTCAAATGTTTATGGCAATGTCTGTCAAGTATAAACATTACGATGTCCCGTCACCCACCTAATTCACCAGATCTGGCACTGTGCAACTTCTGACTCTTGTCCAATCAAAATGTTCATGAAAATTATGTTTTGAATCAAGTGAGGACATTGAGGCAGCCATGGCGGTGCAGCCAGGGAAGCAAGGGAAGGGTTTCCTGAATTGCCTCACTAAATGGCAAGAATGACGGGGTAAGTACATTCGCAACAGGGGGGAGGCTTTTGAGGGGACTGGCGGTAGTGCAACTTTTACTGTATGCAATTAAAAAAAAGTAAGTAAGCATTCACCATTTTTTGAGCATACTGTGTAGCTGAATGTCGTTTTTTGTGCTGTTTGTCATCCATGGAATTCTTCACATATTTTATATACAAGTTTTTTTTAAAAGATGTGATTTGCAAATAGATACTATTGTCGTCTGTAAGTTTCAAGTATTTTATTTCTTTAACCATTTCTCTTTCTTTTCCCTTTTGTGGTACTGGGGATTGAATCCATGGTGTCATGTGTGCTAGATGAGTACTAGCCCACTAAGTTATATTTCCAGCCAGCCCTTTCCTTACAGTTTTTTTTAAGAGATGCTCTTAATTTGAGAAAGGACAAATTATTATTTTGTGTTATAGCATATGATTTTGGAGTTGCATCTTGAACATCTTTCCCAGTTGAACACCAAAGATTTTCTATTACGTTTTCCTGTAGAACTTGTATCGCTTATATTTTGCAGTAAGATTTATGATTCATTTTGAGTTGAAATTCGGGTTGGTAGAGGTTGATATCTATCATCTCTCTGTGTCTGATCTCTATCTTATCACCTGTCGACTCACCTACTTACCCGTCTCTTTGGCTGTTCAGTTGTCCCATCACCACTACTGAAAATATGTCCTTCCTCCAAAGCTTTAATCACCTTTGTACGTTTGCCAAAAATCAATCAAGCACAAATGTGTGCAGAAATTTATGAACTCTGTTCTGTTTAATTAGTGTTCGTCTATCTTTATGCCATATTTTACTGTATGAGCTATAGTAGCTTTACTAATAATTTTTAAAATCCTGTAGTGTAAATCTTCTAAATGAAAAAAATCCCTTTCAAATTGTTTCACCTACCCCGGGTTCTATGCATTTTAATAAGAATTTAGAGCCAGTTTGTCGAAAGCCCAAAGAGACTTTGATTAAGTTTACGATACTTTGTATAGGTTCTTCTTTTTACATTCTTTCTCTTTTCTAACTTAAAAAATTCTGGTTCCCTTTTGCAAAACCCTTCTTTTGCACACTGTCTCAATTCCATTTTCTTCTTCCCACTACTTTCGTGGGCAGGAGTTTGTCTTAGTCTATTTTATCTTTTGCTTAGCTGAGCTCCAATCTTCCTCAATCTAATCCTTTATTTTGTTCTTTTGCCATTACTCATTATAAAGAACAGAAATGTAAGTCTGTGTGAATTTCCCAGAGGAAGCCTCTCGGAGCCCAGGAATCTAGGATGGCCTATAACTTAGAGGTGCTTTTCTTTATGGTAGTTTCTAGATCCTCAGGAGAACTGTGGGATGTGCTCAGGTACATTGCCTCCACAGCCATCCTGGGAAAAACCAGGGGATAAATAATAAATAGATAAAGTATCCTTCCAGTACCAGTCTTTGATATGCCAGGTGTGGTTTAAGGAACTTCTGGTAAATCCTGGATATGGGGCATTAAGGCAGATCTGTTATCTATTATTAGGGCCTGGATGTAGGAAGCCCATTTTTGGATGGTTTCTTCCCCCTGGGTATCTTGAACTGGGTGTTAAGGAGTGGAACATGTGTTTTAGATGTAGAAATTCATGAATAAAATGGCCTTTGGGTAAGCCTAGGTATTTTAAACATCTGGTCCTCAAATGCAGAAATCAACTTTGTATGCCTCTTGATGTAAAAACCGTCACGTAGTTAGGGGGAAATTCTGGGGCACGAGGATTCTAATAGATTTTATTGTGTTCATTCTGTCCTCAGTATTATCATATGTTAGCATTTTTTTAGTTTTGCAAGGCCTGACATGATTGTTTCCCACTAATTTAAGAAGATTAGTCTTTGTCATTTTTCTATTTCCTTCATACAAATGTCCAATTTTCATCACTTGGTCCTAGAAGGCTTTACCATTTGTTTTCCTTCAACCTCGAGACTCCCAGTGTGTTCACAATTCTCTACTGCAGTAAGTATGGCCATGTGCGTTTTACCATTCCTGTGTCTTCGTTTCTTCGATTCTCCCCCTCCCCCTGGAATGACTTTTCTTACTTTGGAAAGTATTTACGTCTTTCAATACTCAACCTATGTGTCCCCTTCGGGAACTCCCACCTCAAGCTTCTTCGGCATGGCAATGACTACTTCTGTGGTTCTCGTGGAACAGTCTCAACTAGCCTTCGCTGTAGGCTTATGAAGAAGGAGCTACTACTACTGTTAAGAGGCTCGCAGCTGGTATCGGAATTC
This sequence comes from Ctenodactylus gundi, assembly GCA_004027205.1. Taxonomy (NCBI): domain Eukaryota; kingdom Metazoa; phylum Chordata; class Mammalia; order Rodentia; family Ctenodactylidae; genus Ctenodactylus; species Ctenodactylus gundi. The sequence goes on along the minus strand of PVKB01000189.1, from coordinate 896,672 downwards.
AGCAGTGTGCTTCCTACTCTTGCGTTGACACTTACATCGAGGCTTCCATCACCTGTGACGCGTGTACGTGGCTCTTCCTGTGGCATTTTCCACTGAGTGTACTGCATTTTACCTTAACCTGTGTTTGCCTTGGGAGAAGAAACATTTTGCTGTTCAGCAACTCTCAGAGGTCAGCAAGAGGAAACTACCCAAATGACGTTGTAACTAGCGATCTGAGCCTTGGTGGGTCATGGTGAAGGGTAGGTATGTCAGAAGGCATTTCTAAGGCAATATTGACTCTGGATAACCTAATCATCCTCTTTTAATACATTCATCATTTATTTGCTCTGTGTGTCATGTATTTTTCTAGTAGGAATGGTTTGTTTTGGAGATTCTTGAGTGAAAGGGTGGACAGAAAGGACAAGTACATTTTATTTCCAGCGCTCTTCTTAAATCTCATTGAGTAACACAACTTCAGAGCAAAGAGATATTTTTACTTCGATGACACAGAACTGTCCAGGTTGGCTTTAAGTTTGAAATCACATTCTTCTTTGTGGTGGGGATTTTCTGTTTTGAAGATTAATTATATTGTATAATAGATGCTCTTGGTGTTTGGTAAGACATTGGATGTCATGCAACACCATGATCTTTTAGAAGTCTTTTAAGTTTTCCAAGGCACGTCCGATTCCTTGAAGAAACTTACTTGAACGTAAGAGACAATAAATCCTTCTCAATGCATCTCTCAGGCTTATATAAAGCTGTGCACATTTTACTGTCTCTGAGAGTGGTGAAAAGCAGCTTTCTTACTGCTTCCCTCCCTGGTAGATTGGTGATTCCTCCTAGGGAGGTTTTTACCTTAACTTGAGTGAAGTGTCAGATATTTCCCACCATTTCAGCGGGAATAGCAGCCAGATCTCTCACAACATGGTCAGCCATGCCAAAGGAGGGATGTTCAGGACTGGACCACAAATCGCCTCCCAGGGCTCATATCATTGCTTACTAATTGGGTGCTGACAGTGTGTTTATCTCTCTGTTAAGTAAGGCAGAAGGAAGTAGTTCCACTTTCTGAGTTCAAGGCCCGAGTCAGACAGGGCAGAATGGGTTGAAGTACCCTGGTGGCTGTGACTGAGGGTGCACATTGCTTTCCTTGAATGGTATCAGTTCTTTTGGTGCATCTGCTAATGAAGAAACAGTGATACAGCATGAGAAATGCATGGAATTCAGAACAGCTTTGAGAGATGAAGGTGAAAAAATTTAAGTTCTCTTTCTTTTCATCTATTACTACATTTTCTGTCTTCACCCTCAAACGAGTCACCTAGAATGAGTTAAGTGTGGAAATGAAGTCATATTCATTTCGTTTTCCTGGAAATCTGTGTTTCCTCAGTATTAAGGAAGAGTCTCTTGACCAGATGATAAGAGATGAGATTTGGTCAAATTCAGACGGAGTCTTCAAGATGTCACCACATTTTCTGATGTTAACCGTTCTAATTGGATCACCTCTCTCCTTAACAACTGTCTTTGCTGTTCTGGATTGTTGCATAGGGAATTTTTCACAAGTTCTTCAGTCTCATATGACCCAGATGTTATCTAAAGAATAAAAATGTGAACTTGTCCTGAAAAACTCTAGACAACTTTAAATTATTAAATTCCCTTAGGACCGAATAGCTTACGAATGTGTTACCTTGGCAGCTGTGGTGAGTGACTGGTGAATTCGATAAGAGGATTTGGGTTTTGATAGGAAGGATTTCTTGGAACAAGTATCATGAAAGAAAGTGAATTGCGCCTATGTGTTATTCTGAATCCACGAGGGTGCGTGTACCTGTGTTTTATGATGTGGAGTGAGGAGGAAGGAAGAATTATGAGATAGGAAATGGGAGTCAAAGTGGAACCAAACTGTATATTGGCAGGCACAGTGGGGTAAAGGTTACAGCTAAAAATACAAACTACAGATTTTGAGTTTCTAGGATAAGGAGACTTCTTAGCACCATTAGGTAGCATCCTATTACTTACAAATTCTTTCTTATACCATGATGTAGGAATTAAAGATACAGTTTCCCTTACAAACCTACTGCGCAACTTTTACAAAAAATCCAATGATTCACAGGTGACTTTAGCTGTGATTGATTCCTTCCATGGAACCAACAACGGTTGAGATGGTCTTTTTGGCTCAATAATTGCATATTATTCAACTATAATTCAACTATATATTTATTATATGACTATCTCTCATTCTCATCTCAATAAAAAGAGATACCATTGCCCTCTTGATGAATGCAAATTTAATTCACGAATTAAAAAGAAACCCCTCAGCCTCACTGTAACTCTAATATAGGAGCAACCAATTTCAGGACGTTTTCCTGATCCTTCCTATGATAAAAAATATTCTGGCCGGCAGAGCTGCTGTGGGATTTGAGTTACAGCTTGCTGTACGTTGACTAGTACGGACGTCTGTCCAAAGGCCACGCAGCGTAGCAGAGCAGCCCTGGGGACTTGGAACACTTTGGATTCTTCCTCCACAAGCTTCTATAATGAACAGAGTTATTTTGAAAGCATTCCCTGCAGTTTGCGTCTTAATACAGTCGTGTGGGAATAGGAAAGCGGATCCCTCTCGCAGCACCGCTCACTTGCATTTCTGTGGTCTTATGCACAATCCTCTCATTTATTTTTACAGCCATGGGGTCGTTTCTGAGCCAAGTCCTGCAGGCATTTGTGGGGGGAGAAGTAAAAAGGTCTTAGGTGACTCCGTGTTCTTCAAGTGTCAGTTGATGTGTTTTATTTTCAGAAATGAACACACCCACAGTGAGCTATATACACCTTTGAGCAACACGATGTAATTCTTGGCCACTTGGCTCATTTTGGCAAAAAGCACCCCGCAAGCAAGAATGTTTGCAACCAGAATCTAAGGATGCTTTGTTTGTCCCACGTTCCTTTCTATTCATTCGGCGCTCTGAGAATTGCTTATCCTTCTCTTTTTTTCCGCTCTGAAACAGACAACTAGAAAAGAGAAATTACCCTGTCTAGGGGAGGTAAACTGGAAGGTGTAATGACATTAATCATGACATCTGTCATCTCCTTCGGTGTTTGCTTAGACTGCTCATTGATGTGACTGCATCTTCCTAACAAACACATTCTTTTCCTAGATGAGGCAATTTATTGGAAAGGGGTTTTGATGTCTGAAGTTTCCGGTAGTTCTCAGATAAAATGTGATAAATTATTATATAAAAAGAAAGTGTCTTTGTTGCTTTTTCTTTACTGGAACATAATACCCAACACTCACAACTTAAGAAAGACTTTTGGCTCGCAGTTTCAAAAGGTTTCAGTCCATTCATGGGCGCTGGCACTGGTGGAAGGGCTTGGCAGAGGCCTAGGTGGAGAGGAGCTGTTCACCTGTTCATGCTGTGGTGGACAGGAAGCAGAGTGAGTGAAGAAGGGCATAGTTAGCATGTGTCCTTCAAGATTATGACCCACTGACCCACTCCTTGTAGATGGAGTCCCACCGATCCACCCCTTCTGACCAGGCCCAACCCCTTAACAGCACAGGAAATCAGTGGGTTAATTTTATGAATGAATCACCTTCCAGAAAACTCTTTTTCTTCAAGAAAACTCTTCTGATACAACAGAAAAGTTTAGTGATACAGTACCTTTTTTTTACTTACAATCTTTTCTCTTAATCTTTTGTTTCTTTTAAAAATTTAAATTATTCATCATGATCTTCAGTATTTATTTTGTCAAGATAAATTATTGATCAGGCATATGTAACAGCGAGAAAAATGTTCTTGACTTGATAGTTATTACAGTGAGTGACGGGATGATAGGAAATAACACAGTGGCAGCCATTAAAGCCCAACTGGAGATACTCAGAGATGAGGACTTCCAGAGCCACCTCAGAAGGTGGCAAGGGCAGCAGGAGAAGTGTATTCAAAGCGAGAGAGAGTTTTTATTTTTAACAAGATTTTTTTTTGAGCCAGGCCCGGTGATGTGGCCTTTATTTTCTATTTATTCATTTATTTTCTACAAGTGTGCTGTGTGCCATCAGACCCAGCCTATGTGGTGCTATGGCGTTGAACCCAGGGCCCTGCAATTGCCAGTCATGTTCTTCTAACAGCTGAGCTACATCTCTAGCCCCAATAGAGTTTTGAGAGTGATTAATGACAATTTATCTTTTGTCATAATTTTTAAACTGTAAACATTCACCATATATTTTGATCATACCCCCATATGTGTATACTAGTTGGTATGTGAGAGTTCTGATACTTTTAGGAAATTAGTTGTTGGTGTGTGTAAAATATCTCCTAAGGCGAAAGGGAGAATAAAAAGCCCTTTAATTAACCTGTGTAAAACTAACCCAATATTCCCTATATTTATCTTATCTTGGTCTAAAATGTTGCGATGTAGCTCCTGATCCAAAGGTTGAAATTGCTTCATTTTTACTTGGGGAGGACAAGTTGTTTTTTTTTCCTTTTTAGTTTGTTTTGAATTTTTAAAACTTTTGATATATATTCAGATGAAAGGTTGAGAGGATTAGCTTTACTTCTAGAATGATGTAATTAATATGTAGCCAAGAAACCCCAGGGTTTTAGGACTGAAATACCCTCAAAGTTGGCATTTGGTAAATATTCATTGTAATAATAATGAGAACAAAGCGCATCAAGCTTTGTTCTCTAAAGATAATGCTTTTTGCCAGAATTAACTGGACTTCATCTGAGGTAGTCCAATGTAAAGTTATAAACTTGTTGTTGCATTAAATTGTATGTAAGGGATGTACAACTAGACTTGTGACATTAACCACTTTTATCAAAAAATCATGGCTTCCTAGAAGTCACAGGCTATCTCAGCATTCTCTCTGACCAGGATATCTTGATCAACCCAAGGCTGGAAGCCTATGTTACATTCTCTTGCTTTGTCAGCTCAGTGTTTTTGTAGGTACTTAGATAACTGAGCGAAGGGAAAAATGAATGAAATTGTCACCCTCAAGCAAAAGAATCTTAAAGAAGACAAGAATCTTTCCATGGCCCCCAACCCCCCACATGACTGAAATCGTTCAGTTCTTGAGATGGTTTGCAGGTGAAGCACTGCAAACACGATCTATATTTTTCATTTCGTTGGTCAACTTTACATTCAATCAGTGTTCTCAGCTATGTTACGACTGAAATGGCTCTTCTAAACAGTCCCCTGAAAATATAGCAGAAGGAGTTATGTCCCTTGGAATATGTAACCATGAATGTCAACAAGAAACAGCATTATTAAAATAATGTCAGTTCAATAAGGTTTGCTGGTGCCTGGGGAAAAAAATGACCCCGAGAACACAGGTGTATCACATTTTTAATTTATAATAAAGTTTGTTCTCTTTTTTTGACCTTTTCTTTCAGATATCCTTTAAAATTTTTTTTGTTAGTAATCAGATTTCTGAAAAGCAATGGCCATGTTTCCAAAAGGAAGTACTCTGTTTCCTTTCATTAGTATTGTGGGTTTATGTCATCAAGAGGGGACAACTGCTTGCCAGCTACAGGTTTGATTTGGTTTATCAGATTCTACATGCTAAAAAACAAAATAAGAGCTCAGAATCTCACAGAGATGGCAGCCAGTAGGATTCTACGAGAGAACTTTTCACAGGGTGAGTTAGCCATGTGAGTCACTTTTCTTAAACCACAGTCTAGAGACACTATGACTCCTCCGAGGGGCAGTAACCCTTACACATGTTCCCTCATTTTTGGCCTAGAAGATCAGAGAGGAGATGATGTTACTGTAGTCTCAAAATTTGTGTTTGGTGCTAATTAAGGATATCCTCCTCAGTCTTCAGTTTGGGCCCACATCAGAGAAAATTTACATTGACACTTCATCGTTCCCTTTTCAGAATCTGAGTAAGAGGGCTGGATTTGACACTGAGTTGGTCTTTGGAGGTGAGAAAATAGAAACATTTATTTGTCTGGAAACTCCCTTACTCATGGTCCCTCTATGAAGGGAAGTGTCGCTATTTGCGTTTAAGTCATGTTAGCACTCTGTGGTGCAACAGTTGCAGGCTGACTGACTGCTTGTGGGTGTGACGTTTGGACGTATCTCAGCCAGTGGCTTGAACATAGTTTTATATTCTCTTTTGGTTGTGCAGAGCAAGTGAGTGAGCAAGAGAGAGAGAGAGAGACAGAGACAGAGACACAGAGACAGGCAAATGGGGTAGGGAGAGGAAGGAACAGAGAAAGAGGAATCTGTAGGGCTCGGTCACCCCAAAAAACAAGAGCTGAAATATAGTCAAGCCGACAACTTTGAAATATTACTTGCACAACCACAGTATTGGTGCTAGTGTTATGCTTTATATTAAAAATATTTCTGCAAATGAACTGTGGTACTTCCAAACAATGGAATATTATTCAGAGCTATCAAGCCACAAGAAGAAATGGGAAAACCCCCCTCAAATGCATATTATTAAGTAAAAGAAGCTAATCGGATAGGGCTGATGCTGTATGAGCCCACCTGCATGACATCCTGAACAAAGACTCAGCTACGGAGTCAATGAAAAAAAGGCCAGTGTTGCCTGGGGCTAGGGGAAGAGCAGCTTGGGTTGTGCTGACACTTAGCTCTATCACAGCAAACATCAGATGTCTCTAAAATCGTTTTGTCAAAGCCAGTGACCATGGTGTTAGGGCAGTGAAGCTATTCCACAAGAGGACCGTGTCTGCCACAGGACACTCAACCCTTGGCAGATCCATAGAATGTACATTGCAAGAGGGAAGCCACTGGAGGCGGTGCACTTGGAGCCGAACTAGTGGAACCGGGTAGCCTCGCTGACCCATCTATGGCAAGTGTAGACTGTGGTGCTGGATGATGGGAAGGTGGTGGGGGCGGGGGCTGTGTTTATGTGGGGCGAGGCATATTTGGACAAGGCATAATTTTGCTGCAAACTTAAAAATGCTATAAAAATGAAGCTTAATTAGAAAAAGGTGTGTCCTTATACATTCTTAATTTTAACGACTCTGCAAAGTGGATAAAGCTTGTTATTTTAAATTTAGTAATAAAACACTGATCAAAAGTATATACTCCTTCTTCTAGTAGCAGGATTATGATACTAGGAAGTCCTGTCTTCATGGGACTTAGGCAGTTCTGTTGATTTGACCATTGGCAGTTTGACTTAAAATCCAAGCATAGAGCCCCTTAACTCTGTATGCTACAATCTCTTAGTACATATCATGGATTCCTTATGGCTGAGTATTCCTGGAAAAAACAGATGATAAAGGATACGAGGCAAAATTGTAGCTCAGTGGTGAAGTCAAGCATCCCCAGTTAAAAACCAGAAAAAAGACATCCCATGTGTAAGTCACCTTCTTATTGCTGGGACACAATACTTGACTGTCACAATTTAATAAAAGAAAGGCTTATTTTAGCTTGCAGTTCAGAGATCTCAGGCTGTTCACGCGTGGTCACTTGGCAGTGTCAGGAAGGTGGAAAGGCCTGGCAGAAGACGGCCGCTCATCCCCTTGTGGCTGGAAGCAGAGAGAGGGCTGCGGAGCTGTGGAGGACACCTGCCCCTCCAGGCCACACTCAGTGATCTGTGCCTCCAGTACAAGCCCCGTCTCTTAACAGCATGTGAGATCCAGAGATTAGTCCATTGATCCAGTTAACCCCACAATCCAATCGCTTTCCAGATACATGAAACTTTGAGGGCAACAGTCCAGATCCAAGCCACACACCATGGCATAAGTATTATACCTAGGTAAGAAGGAATCATTGTAAACTGTGTGGATACCTAGGAAATAGTATCACAAAAATATTGGAAAATTAAAACACTTGCTTTCAGATATGGTGGTTTCTTAGAAATGCCCTTTTTGTAGTTGAATTTTTTTTTGTGACGACAGAGAACAGCGATTTTGAGAAGTATTTCTAGTATTTCCATGGTAGATTTGCCCAATATGTGGTCGTTTATAGTTTGGCTGTACAATGGGATCCTTTTTCTTTTGAAAATATGTCTTTTTAAATAGACTATCTGGAAGGAGTTTAAAGAGAATGTGTTGATACTTACTTAGCTCTATTATAACAAACATTAGATGTGTTTAAAGTCCTTTTGTCAAAATCAGTGTAGATTTCACCAAGATTATTTTTGATTACAGAAATTTATTTCATCAGTGTCATTCTTTTATCATCAAACTCTGCCCCTGCTTTGGCTAAATGAAGTATTTTTCAAAATTCCAATTTCATTACTTTTGAATCATCCATTTAAAAAGCCCCACCTTAACACTGGAATTAAACCCAGATTAATTATAATAAAAAGAGCCCTTGTCATTTCCCTGGGGTTCTACTTTGAGATTTTCCTGCTTTATTGTTTTATGAAGTAACTACAATATCTTTGCTTATAATTAAGTAACACTGACCTTTAACATTAGGTGACAGAAAGACCATGGACTAGGAGCCTGTGTATTTGGGGTCCTAACTCTGGATTTCTGTTGCCTGAAGCAAGTTGCTGAGTTTCTCCGTACAGTCTCTCATTTTCCTATGAAATCGGGTCGGTAATACCTGCAGTCTTAGGATATCGTGCAAATCTGTGTACATAAAGTAATTGTCTTAGAGGAAGGTATTAATTAGTTTCTCATTACCAAATGAAATGAGGGACGTTGGTTCCTTTTGCTCATACAGGAGCATTTTCAGTATTTTGCATCTTAGCATCTTACTTTAATGCCATTTTTATTCTCTCATGCAGCGCTAGCTTAGGGATCTTTGACTTTCGCAATCAAAAGGTCTGACAGGACACCCATGGATTCAAAGTCTTAGAATTGAAATTGGGTTTGAGCCTCCTGGGTCCAGTGATTCTCTAGAGGGCCCCTCACTGCCAGCGGGGCAGAGGCAGGAGGAGGAGCTACGGCTTCTCCGCCAGCATCTCCTACCACCTTGTGGGCGCACTCGGGCTCTCCTGACAGGAGTCTTAGTGCTGCGCGATTGTACTTTCCCCACAAGTCCTACTTATTGTCCACGGTTTGCAGTTCAACAACAAATTCAGTTGGTGTTGACTTTGTGGTTCTTGTTATTTTACCGACTTCTGCCCTTCCAGCATCTTCTGGAGATGCTTGGGATTTCATCATCATTGAAATTAAGTTCTTACTGGAAGTTTGACAAAGATCAAAAAATTGTATTAACAAAATAGCAAGCATTCATTTTTGTGACTCACATCTGTTTCCCTTTTAAATTAAAACAAATTTAGAAATTAAAATTATAGGAAAGCGTTGCAAAAAGGTGTAACATAATTATCTGTTTTTCTACCTGCAAGATTGAACTCCTGTTGGTGATATTTTGTGCATTTACTTCCTCTTTTCATTTCTATTTTAGTGGAAAAAAAATCACCAAACAGTTTCTAAAAATGATGTATGCTTACACTGTGGATTCAAAGAATACAGAAAAAGGAAAAGGATTGAAAGACGCTCAAGTGCCCAAATCATCCCAACTCAACTTCACTTGCAGTTGAACAGCAGTGTAGGCATTTTTAAATTTATGTCAATGGAAAGAGTAAAGTAGCTGTGCTTTTAAAAATGGAATCACACTGCAGATGCTATTTTAAATTAAAAATTACATGTATACATAAGATCAAAGTAAATTGAAACTCAAATCATAAGGCTTCATATACAATATATGTATATATGTACATATAGACATGCATATATATATATATATATATATATATATATATATATATATATATATATATATAT
>PVKB01000189.1:820740-886904 GCA_004027205.1 Ctenodactylus gundi | reverse complement strand
ATAATAAAAAGAAAGTAAAGAAAATAAGGGGGCTGGGCACATGGTTCAGTAGTTAGAGCACTTGCCCAGCAAGTGCAATGCCCCGTGTCTGATTCACCAGCATCACAGAAGCTTGGCACTGTGCCACACACCTGTAATCCCAGCATTCAGGAGACCGAGGCACGAGGATTGTCTGGAGTCCAAGGCCAGTCTGGACTACATAGTAATTTCAGGACTAGGCTGGATTACAGAGTGACACTCTGTCTCAAAAAAAAAAAAAAAGGAAAAAATATAATGTAGTTAGAATTTGTGTGTTAAAAATTTTGAAGTGTTTGGTTTAATTCTAGACAACGGTGATTTTCTCCTTCAAGTAAAAGAACCGGTAGTTAGCTGATATTACAGTCATTGCCTGTGTGTGTTCTACAGTGCCCATGAACTCAATGCTATTTATCTCAGTAACCAAACTTCTAGCAGTGTTTGAAAAACTAGTTTTATATTTAGAACTGCCACCGGAGTTTTCTTAGTGCTGTGTTCTTTGTTCTGAGTTTTCTTCTGAGTGGACACATTGTCAGGTAGTTTTTCTGAGCGGCGCAGGGAAGGGTCCTTCTCCAGGGTTTTTCTGAGCGGCGCAGGGAAGGGTCCTTCTCCAGGGTTTGTCTTATTTGAGAGCAACTGCCTGTTATTTGCCTTCACACTTGAATGTGATCTAAGCTAGGTATAACGTCAGCCACTCGTTCTTTCCCTCATAAGTTTGCATGGAATACTCTGTTGCTTCTTGACGCAGAATATTACTGCCTTAGGGTACATCAGAATAGTAATTGTCATATAAAATCAGCCAGAGTCACTTGTTATCTAGTCATTTGTAACCCAGATCCATATTTTCAAATGGTTGTGCTTGCTATATCTTTAATTTTTTTGAAGAAAAGAATCCCAGATAATCAAAATCATATTTCTGATTTTTTTTCCTAACTGGGATACCTCTGCTTTACTAATCTTGTGCTTCCAATTTATATAGACAAAAACATGATAAATTAAATATATTCTATTTTTTCTATGCCTATTCCTCCCCCATGTTGAACTTTATTCAAAAAGATATTAATCATCCATCAAAAGAATTTACAATGAATTCATTTTGGCCTGTCAGTATGGGAACTCTCAACACAGATCCTACAAGGGGTGTAAGAAAATAATGGCAAGCAAATGCTCAGGAGTGAATAATTATGGAGCAGAGCAGAATGTCACATTTGTTTTCAGCCTCAAGGGCTCATGACCCCTTTAATGGGCTTTGCTAGAAAAGGTCTGAAAGCTTCCATGTCACGAAACCTAGAAGGTTGATAATTTGGGCTCTTTTCTAGCCTGACCTATTCAATGACATGGCTTGGCTGGATACTGGAGATGTCTTCAAGAGTTTGGGACTCAATGAGGTTAAAAGACTGAGGAGATACATCCACACAGATCTAGATGGATCCTGACCCTCATGTTTTTTTTAGATGTGAGCAAATTTTAGGCTCAGTTGCCCATTTCAGCTCTACTAGTCAGGTCAAAATTTGTACGTTTTCTGACTTGGCATTTGTACCAACTTGCAATTCCAATTGGCTTATTAAAATAAATGACCCCATTGAAGTCTGAAGATTAAAATGTGGACGTGACTCCAAAACTCATTAACTGGGCAACTTCTGGCAGCCTCAGGTTTTTGAACTTGTGATGTGAGAATGATAATGTACTGTTTCCTTCAATGAATAATTGTGAGTCAAATGAACAAGCATTTTTGTAAGTGCTCTAAGTTATAATAATGCAACGTATAATTAAAATGTTGTTGTATATGTGAAACTTCTGGAGAAACACATCTTTGGTTTACAAGATGTTCCCTCTTTTTAATCATCTTCTTTGGATAATGAATGGGCATTTTTTTTTTCTTTTGTGATAGCTCCCAATCTTTGCCCCTCTAGCCAAGATACATTTTCAGAATTTAGGAACTATTTATGCAACTGATCACAGGACATCTCTCTTTTTAGATACCATAATGGTACTTCAAATGCAGCCAATCAGGAAAGAAATCCACTATATTTCTTCTTAGACTCCTTCTTCCGTGTTTTTGTGTTGGCCAAGGATGACGCTACATATGCCTAACGCCCCCACCCAGAAATACTGGCATCGTCGTCCCACGGACCTTTTTCCCCTTTGTTATATATGAACAAAGAAGTCCTGAACCTTGAACTCCACCTTCTGCTTGTTGTTCACACTCAACCACTTCCTTCATCCTTCTTGGCACAATCCTAGTCCAGTCTTCAACTTCTTACGTGGGTCACTACCTAAGTCTCTTTTGTCATCTCTTTGTGTCTAATTGTCTTTCTTTTCTTATTTCTCATAGTGTAGTGAGTATTCTGTTTTTTTTTAGTGTAAAACTTATAACTTTATTCAAGTATTTCTGTGTCTCCTGTATTTCCTCACAAATAGTTTAACATATGAAGGCCACCATCTTTTTGAACTTGGCGGTGTCTCCAGCCTCTATCTTGGCCTGTTTTCTTCATGTGCAGTGTACCCTACATCTTTGTAGATATTGACACATGTAACTGTTTTTGACAGCTGTTTTTGTGCTTTCTTGGAATACCCTGTCTCCTCCCCACTTCACCTACATATCTTGTCCGTCAGGTTTCAGATTCAGCTGCCTACCTCTTCTAAGGAGGCACTCCCGTTCCCTCTGCCCTTCCAGAATCACTTAGGATTGGGCTGCTCCATGAGTTTGCTTGTATTTGATGTAAATCTATCATGGCCACACATCAGGTTGTGCTGTGGTTGTTTACTTGACCAGACTTTGGGTGGAGGCGGCGTTAAGAATGAAGCTACTCGCCATCACTTCCTATCCACGTGGTTCTGTTAGGGAAGCAGCCTAGCGTGAGCTGGATTTGGAGCTCAGTGAACATGGAGTGGAATCTAGCTTTTCATTTTCTGCCACTCCATCTGTAGAAAAGATACACAATGTCCTTTTCATGGAATAAAATGCAAAGTCCAGCACGTATTTAGAAATTATTAATTTCTGACGATAGCTTTCATCAGTGAGTCCATATGAATATTAAGATATTCTGTAAGTAAAGTGAATGAGTTGTGAGTATTGAGATACTTGTGTCAATTAGTAAACATACTAATTGATTACTTCCTGATTCATGCATATTTGAGATTGCTAGAAAAACAGTAACCTGTAGGGAGGTAGACTTGTAGAGAAGTGTGTCTGGGGCTGGGGAACATGTGAGAGGGTGGGGAGGTAAAGGGGAAGTAAAAGCAATTAAGATGCCATGTGTGTAGTATGTACCAACTCCCCAAGATGAATTAATTACTATGCGTTGCAAAATATACCAATAAAAATAATAATTATGAGGAAAAATTTTGGTTCAGACCCCATGACCATTAAAAATCTAATTTTAGGTTTTTGTTCCCCAAATGTAAACAAAACAGAGCAACACTAACTAAAATAAAATAGGAGACTTAAATTTAAACAACTTTAATCAATAAAATTGGAACTTAGAAAGGGGAATAGAGATCTGAAAACCTGGGTCACATTTTCCCAAGTAAGCCCAGGGGTAGAAAACATTCTTCCGCCTGGGCTCGACATCAAAGCCACTTCTCTACGAGCCATAATCATAAAACAAACAAACAACAACAACAACAAAACAAATTCAGAGGCTAACGGAGGCTTACCTTTTATCAAATTTAATGAACTCTTTCAATTCCATCATGAAATATGAAATATGGTTCATCCTGGTCATTTTTGCCCTGCTTTGATGGCTTGATTAAATAATTAATTACTTCATCTATTTATCTATCCCTCCATTATTAATTGAATACCTGCTACTATGTGGCAGGCACTGGATTAGGCACAGGCTCATGATTGTGTAGCTTTTGAGGGTTTTTATGATTGGCATTTCACTGCTGGCCAGACCTCTCTTGCACCCACACCTTTCCTAGAGTTCAAGTTTCTACTGGTGTGATTCATGGGCTTATAGATACTTAGCTCTGAGTTCTGTGACATAGGGCACTTGCTTTCCTTCTGTTCGTGAATTGTCTCATAAGCGCTCACTCAGCTGCGGCTTCCTCTCCCTCCTCCTGAGTGTGTCTCCCAAAAAATCCCAAGCCTCAGCCATGGGATGAGGTGAAGGCCTGGGTTAGAACTGACCGCTATGGGCGTGTCTCTTTTCTGTCCTTTTATTTTTGAACTTAACTACCTCATTCATCAATATTGGCTCATTTTAAAAATCCATTTCTCTGAGGCAACATTGTCTAATAGAAATATAGTGCATGCTTCATACATAATTTAAGTAAAAACAAGTGAATCAAATGTACTTTAAAGACAGATTTTATTTGACCGAATCTACACGTTTCTGTCACTTCAACGTATCACTGATACAAAAAGTATTCATGAAGTGTTTGATCTTTCTGTTACACAAAAGTCTAGTATACATGTTTTCAAAGTCCAGTGTATATTTTGTGCTTATCATGTTTTGGCTCTGAAGTAGTCACATTTTAAGCGCCGAGTGTTGAGGGTGTTGAACAGCGCTGCTTCAAGGCACAGTCCTCCCACCCACCTACTTATGAAAACTTTTCTTGAGCACTTGTATCCGGCTCTCTTCTAAGTTCTTGTTTTACACCACTAAAAGGCGTAGCTCTTGTTCTCACGTAGCTCTGTGGTATGTGACGAGGTGGACAAGGGCTTCCGTTATGTCAGAGGCAGTGCTGCTGATGGTGGTGATGTGCTAGGCACAAGGCAGAGGGCACCCAGGGAGGAAGTGCCCAGGAGCAGAATATCTGCTGGAGCAAGTGATGGTCGAACTTAACTATGAGAAATGAACAGGATGAGAAAAGACGAGTCTCTCAAAGGGCAGAACAGCATAAACAAGACCCAGGTCACTGGAAAGCCTGACGCAGCGTAACGGTGCAGCAAATATGGGAATGTTTGAACAACTCTGGGGCCATCAGAGGAGTGTGGGAAGCAGAAGGCAGAGAGTGGAAGGAGCCAGCTCACGAAGGGCCTTGCGTGCTTCGCGGTCTACCCCAAAGCTGAGAGGGAGCCATCTCACCTGCACGCTGAATACAGAAAAGCAGAAAAAGAAAGTACGGTGTGGTGGTTAAGAGGAGAGCTCTGCTGCCAGACTCCGGAGACCTTGAAAGTGAGACCTGATACTAGCTGGGTGGCCTTGAGCAAATAATTTGACGTCTCTGTGCATGCATTATTCTGCAGCTCATTGTAGATACTGTTTGTATCTCTATTACAGGATAGTTGGGGGAACGTAATGATTTTACATGAAACATTCCTAGAATGACTCCCAGAGTTGACTTGATAAGTGGGAGATATTATAATCGCAAACTTTTAAGTGGAAAGTACCATAAAAATATTTGCATGTCAAAAATAGAGTATAAGTTGATTAAATATAGCCTTAATAAGGAGGCTACTCCAATGATCAGCAAGGCGGGTGCCAGGGCACAGAGTGAATGTGGCAGGTGTTGGCAGCTCTGAAAGTGTACAGGATCAGAGAGCACTTGATGACTGAGTTGATGAGCAAGATGAGGTACCAGAGAGTCACTGTTGTGGCCCCCGGGTTTGTTTGGGGTATCTTGTGAGTGGTGACGTTGTTATTTTTGAAGTCTAGAGTGTTGGAGGTGAGTGGGTCACAGAGTTGCCACACTCGTCAGAGGATTAATCTGTTGATGATTTCATGTGCTGTCAAGGGACGAAGCCTGGTACACACAGGTGACCCGGCAGTCAGGGCTGGAAGAATGTATATATCCTTGCCTCTAGCTCCTTGCTACCTCCTCTGCTTCCTGTCACCATGCAGCAAACAGCTTCTCTTAGACTACGGTCCTCCGTGTTCGTCCTCCATCGTGGGCCTCTGAAACATGAGCCAAAATGAACCTGTGTCCTTTGAGCTGTAGGTTTCTGATATCATGTTCCAAGCATGAGGAAGTGACTCAGGAGCACTACCTGACTGCTTGGAAAGTGTAGGAAGAGTGGCTTAGTGGTTGTCATAGGAGCGCAGGTGGGAATTGAAAGGTGGGAAATGGGAAATAGATTGAAAATGATTGAGATAGTTAGATAAGTTGAGTTTGAGGCAATTATGGGGTTTCCCGGGTGAACACTGAATAAGAGAGAGGGGCATGGGTGTAACTGTAGAAGAAATACCCAGGAACTGGCTGCCATCTTCTAAGAAATAATGAAGGATCTAGTTGGTATTGATAAATGTTGCTTTTGAGGTCATAACAGGAATCTTTTTGAAAAAGTGGTTGAATCTTTTCATTTGACTTGAGGGATGACAAATTTACCATATGATTTAAAGCAGCTTTATATGCACACTATGAACAGATCAGATTGTTGTAAATTATTTTAGAGTTTATACAGACCTATGCAAAGGTACAACTAATCTTTTCCTTTCTTCCTCCTCCCCATAATTATTACTTTTATTAGTATGTGTTGGTGATACATAATAATTACACCCAACTTGGTGACTTGGTGGAGGGACATGCCACATCTTACTTGCTTTTACTTCCTTTGATCTTAAGGTGAATGTCACAAACAACAGAAGTTTCGGCTTAGAGTAACTGTGCTCTGCTTTACATAATAAAAAAGCTCAGGTTATCACCTGACAATTTCTCCTCACACGTGTAAGAACAACTGTAACATATGCAGGTGCAAGAAATTAGAAGTGAAAGTTATGCTCCAAGAGCTTTTTCTCCTTCGTTAATTTTGTCAGTAACTACAGTCCATTTTTATCATAGAGAGGCAACCCCTCCCTCCTGCAGGCTATCTGCTTCTCAGTGTGGAATGTGCTTGAGATTCAGACTCTAGTCGCTCCGTACATTCAGGAAATATTTATGTAAACTAATGCCAGAGAAGTGGATCCCTGGATACTGGGGCTCTGCTAGAGCCATTTGTAGGGGAAAAATCCCCAGACCTGACCGAAGGGGTTCATTTAGCAGATGTGCACCTGGCAAGCTCGAAGACAGGGTGGAAGAAGAAAGTAGTGTATGGTGACAAAGGACAGACGTAGGGTGCGTCTCAGAGCTGGAGAGACCCGTACGTAAAGATGCTGAATGTGAGTGCGCGGCCTAAGTCAGTGGAATGGAAGAATGAAGCAAGAGGTGTGCGATAGGTTCCGTATTGTTTCCCAAATCTGCTGTCCTTACTGAAATAAGGCTGCGCTTTGTGCCTTACTCAGACCAGAGAAAAGCGAGTTGAACTGGTATGCGTACCCTTGAAACAGAAACTTTAAGAATGGTTACCGAATCTCCTATCTTTGCTTGTGAGGCGATTACAGCATTCCAGATATGTATTGCCAGAGATGTCCATGTAATATGTGTGGGAAATTGCTCTTTATTGTTGAAAACCACAAGGATTTTGGGGTCCTTTGTTATTATATCATAAGGCTTAGTGAAGATCAAAAGTGAGAAACTAGTAAGATTATCTACAGATCAAGGGCTGGTTTGTGGTTTAGCCCAAGAGCAAAAGTTCTGGTCTTGCTTTCTACTAAGGTTGTGTTTGCCAGACAGTGCATGGGGCCCGTGGTGTGGATTGTGGGTGTGTGGCATTATGTTTATGGAAACACACATTAGGATGGCTGTTCTACTTAGTGGGCAGATTGTCAAATGTCTCCTTACATTTTAGGACCTCTCACCATAATCAGGTAACAAAAACTGCATCATCATATGTGTCCTAATAATTGAACAGGGTAACACGTATTTCATAAATATCTGTAATTCCAGTTAGTTTGGCTTCATATAATCCAATATGCTTAAAATTAGGAATTATACAAAGAGTTGTTTCATATGCCAACCTCTTCACTGAATGAATATATTTCATGAAACTAACAGATGTTTTGTTGAACTTTTGCTTAAGCACTTACCATGGTGGTTGCTTAGCTAGGTTAATGATATTTCTCAAAATCAAGCAAAAATAGGTGTATTGTTTTCCAGATTTACTGCATGGTTTTGTGATACCAACACTGATTTTCATTATTTCAAAAAGGGCACATTGCTTAACATGAAAAAGGCTAACTCTTTAGGGAATGGAAATTAACCTTCGCAGAGTGGTGGAGTAACTAGTAGGAGTAGCCAACCTCTTATAAATGGTGGCAAAGGGGCTTAGAGTAATAAAATAGGAATTTCAGCAAACACAGAGTAGACAAAGTAATGCCCACACCCTCGTGTCCCCGTCTAACTTCCAGAATTGGCGAATACATCATCTAATCCTCACGATTTCTATATATGTGGCAAACACGTAATTAATCAGCTGACTTTGAAATTATCCTAAATTATCCATGTGGGCTCAATTTAATCAAAAGTTCTTCATAAGTAGAAGAGAAAAGCAAGAAGAGAAACCAGAGAGATCCTGATATGAGGATGAAGAGAGACCTCGCCCGACATATTGGCCTAAAGATGGGAGAATGAGTCGGACAACAGCCTCCCAAGGACAGAGAAGGCGAGGGTGTTAGTCAGCTCTCTCTTACTATGATAAAACATCTGAGGTAACTGAAAAAGAGAAAAGGTTTATTTTGGTTCCTGGATTCAGAGGTCATGGTTGATCGTCTTACCTTCTAGTTGAGGATTTCCTACTTTGCCTCAGAGTGAGGACAGAGGCAGCCCAAGCAGAGACAAAGCTTGATTTGTGCTTTCTGATTATGGAGCTTCTCTGGTCTTTGGATCCTTCAGAAAAAGAAATAAGGAAAAAGAAAGGAAGGAAGGAAGAGAAAAAAGAAATCAGGATTAGATATTTCTTTCCAATACCATGAAGTCACTTGCTGCAAAGAGATTTTGCTGGTTGTCTTCTCTCAGTTACAGAGTTGGACTTTTTAGAGGACAGTATTTCTGATTTCTTTTTGTCACAGTTGATCGATTGTCTCTGTTTATCTGAAATCTAATAATGGGCTGGGTACTGGTTTGACCCCTTTGCCCCAGAAACATGTCTATTTGATTTCCTTCCACAATCACTTGGCTTCAATTTATAAAGCCCCCACTCTGTGGCCAACACAGATGCCCATTCTCAGTCTTTGCTTTGTCTTGCTTTGTTTACTCTTCTTACACAATGTTAATGCCCTGCAGAAAGGAGACGGACATTTTCAAAATCTGTGCTGGGATCGTGGGGATTTGAACAATAGATTTATCTGTAGTCGGGGATCCGTTTTGTCCTCAGATGTTACAATCCATCTTCCAGATTTCCCAGTCTTTTAATCCTGAGGTGCTTTTTCAGCTTTAGTTTTTTCTTTCCCTGAGCTGGAGTTTTCTACCCTTTTGGCCTAAGCACTCTCCACCCCAGTGTATCATGCGATGGCTTTTGAATGGTGTCTTGGCTGCACCTGGAAACCACTGAAACAGTCAAGTAGTATCCATCTCAATATGAGAAGGAGCAACTTACTTACTTTTATAAATATTTATTTTAAGACATCTTTATGTAGATGATTCTGGAATCTCCCTGTTCTATGGATCCCATCAGTAAATAAATAAATAAAAACATAGAAACAAGATCAGGATGAGATATTTCTTTTCCATACCACAAGGTCAGTTGTATGGGACGATTTGGATGGCGGTCTTCTCTCGTATAGAGTTGGAGTTTTTTCAAGTCTGGAATAATTTTAATAAATAGTCTCCATCTTTCCTGTTCCTGTCACTGACGTAAGTGTTGGGAAACACTTTTCCCAGCAAACCAACAATATGATTTGGAGACAAGACGCACGGGTTTTGGATGAAAAGACGAGTAGTCTCATGGTGAGCGTAGAAGGGGAATTGTCGGCACCTGTGGGCATGAGCGGTGTCAGGAGGAGCAAGGAGGCGATGCGAGGAGAAGTACTGTGTCTCAGACCACCCCAGCGTCAATGTTTGAATATTGATTTTACTTCCGGCTTGCTTGATTTATAAGTCCATGAACTGTAAGTATCAAACCTCTCAGGTAAAATTAGCTAAAACAAACAGGATTTTTTTGGGTATGTAAAGAATACTGAATGCGTACAGGCTTTTTTTTTTTTTTTTACAAGCAATACAAACAACTGTGTACACAGCATTTGCATTCTAGTGGGTCTTATAAGAAATCTGAGGAGTAGAGGAGAATGAGAATGGGTTACGTGCAAGTCCCGTGCCATTTAATGTAAGAGACCCAAGCATGTGGAGATTTTGGTTTCCAGAGTGTCTGGGAACCATTCCCTCCTGCGTGCAGCTTTTTAGCCCTCGTGGACAAGGGGGCGAAGCAGGTGGAGTTTGGAACAGATGTTCGGGGAGTCAACCAATAATGTCTGTCACAAGCATCTTTATACAACTCACTGCATCCAAAAGAGAATGATATGGCACAGACCTCAGGACAGAGGGGCAGGAGCCTGACCTGGGCAGGTTAGGGTGGGCCCGGGTGAGTAGGCAGGGGACAAGGCAATTCAGTTGTGCCTTGTTTGCTGCCCTCAGTGCTGAGCGGGAATCACCATGCTAGTTAATGGGTGTGGTTCCAATATGGCTTGTCTCCACTGAAGTCCATCGTAAGGCCTAGTCCCTGGTGTCATGGTGCGGGAAGGACGTAGGACATTTAGGAGGCATTTCTATCACGGAGGACAGACTTTATGAATGTATTAATGTATCTCTGGCAGAGATGAATTAGCCATCATGAGAATCTGACTCCTCTTCCATCTCCGCGTGTGCTGCATGCTGGGAGCTGTCCCAGTGAGCCTGGAGCCCCAGGAGGCCCTCACCAGAGCCTGAGTGGGGACGTGCCTGGACGACCAGAGCCCAGAGTTGAAATAAACTTCTTTATAAATTATTCAGCCTTAGGTATGATGTCATAGCAACAGAAAAATGGGCTAATGTGTTAATATTTTCAGAGACAGCCCCTTCAGCATCATTTCATAAAACTCACTGGGGACGTTCGGTAAACACACTCTTTGGTAATGTTTTCTATGTAAAGATTGTCTTTAAACCCTGGATCGAGGGCAGGACTTTGCAAATATTGGTAAGAAACTTGTTCATTAACTTCTTTTGAAATGTGTAGAGTCTATACATGTTAAGATGTGTGATTGTTAATCATAATACATCACCTTGACTGGATTTAGACATGCCTAGCCAATTACTGAATTGTAGTTGTAGGTGTGTGGGTGAGGTGACTGGCATATGGGCCAGCAAAGTGAGAGGAGAAGACCCACCCAATTCTGGGTGACGCTGACCAATAAATAGGCTTATAGCCTGGATGAAAAGAGAAAGAAGAAGGAAGTTTTTCACTTTTGAAGAGCTCTGGTCTTCTTAGGAGGGTGTGTCCTTCGCAGTTTCTGCTGCCAGATATTGGTTTCTAGTTTTTCAGCCTTCCAATGCAGATCCATACTAGCATCTCTCCAGTGAGCTTCCAGGCCTTTGACCTTCGATTATGCTGAATCTTTGATCCCTTCTAGTTCATGGCTTCCAGCTCCTTTGGCTGAACAGCTACTGGATCCTCTGGTTCAATAGAACGCTGATGGCTATTGTGAACTCTCATGCCTCTGGTCCTGTAAGCCTACCTAACAAATTCCCACTGTGTAATCACACGTGTATTTCCTATTGAGTCTGTCTCTCCAGAGAACCCTGACCAATGCAGACTGTCTTTGAGAAACAACTTTTCACCTCTAGCACCGAAATAGTAATGTTAAGATTGCTACTACTATATATTTTTTCATTTCTTATTTTTTGTCTTTACTGCTGCCTTTTTTAGTATTTAAACAATGTTTGGCACAAAATATTCCATGAATATTTATTGACAGAAAAGACAATGGCTATCAGTGAGCAGGAAAATGTGTGACGGGTAGAGTTTCAGACACAGACCCGGTAGTTAACAAGAGGCTTGAAGGGGCCCTAGATCTTCAGGTAGGAGGGCAGCTTTGCAGATTTGGGAAAACGACCTGGGCCTGGTGGTACAGACTGTAATCCCACCATTCTGAGATGCAGAGGCAGGAGGATCGCAAGTTTGAGTTCAGCCTGGGTAACTAACTTAGCAACTTGGTAAGGCCATGTCCTAGATCAGAAAAAAAAGGGCTGAGGATTGAAGAGGTAGCTTAATGTGAAAGCCCTCTGTTATGTTATATTAAGTGCAAAGATAGTCCTTAGGTGAATTTGAATATAAAAAGAAGGAAAAGTAATTAAACTCTCCTTCCAGGTCTTGCTCACTCCTACCTATACTGAATAATATTTTACTACCACTAGAGGGCCTTTTGAAGTAGCTGACCAGTATTAAAAGTAGTAGACTGAAAGAATTGCGTTCTGAAAGTTGGGATCACCTGTCTTTGAGCTGATGGGTATAATCTCTGCCAGACAAGCTCAGTAGAAATCCTTGCTATCAAAACATCTTAAAAAAACAGCCATATTTCTAATAAATTCTTAGCATTCTCTGCTTCCTGAGGACTCTGGTCTTCTTTCTCTACCAAGAGTGTCATTAAATTCTGAGCCTTACGGAAAACATACAAAATGGCTTCCCCACTGTGCCAATTAGAGAGACTTCTTCTCTTGTGAAGGCTTGGGGCACAGAGCATTTGGGGTGTGTTTTCCTTTGAATTATTTGGCTTAGATTTCTTTTCTAAGTAAGCAGTGCCATGTGTTTAGGGGACAGCAGAAAGGAACTGACGAGAAGCAAGTCTGGTCTGTTATGTCTCTAGAACATTCCAGCAGGGGAAGGGTTCCATTTCACTATGTCCAAATTTACCTTTCTCTGAAAATTGAGACTTTTTGGTGCGCCAATATTGGAAGCAGAATACTTTGTGGCCCCTTTCTCTGTAAGCTTGTTTTGAGACATCGAGTGAAAAAGAGTTTTCTAGTAATGGGTGTCAAGCAATGGTGAGGAACTTTTCTTAATTATCACCATCAGCAAACATTTGTTCTATATGGATTTTATTTTAGAAAAAAGTGTATTTTGGTTGTGGAGAACTGATGTATGTGTATCGGCAGTAACAGAAATATGTAACAAGGGACCATTTCATTTTGCTGCCTTATTGCTGTTATTTGAATCAGTTGGTTGTGTACCATAGTTCTCAAAGACTAGACAGTGAATGAGAGAGAGAAGAGAAAGAAAGGAGAAAGGGATGAAAGGGAGGGAGAGAAGGAGGAGAGAAAGGAAAAAGAAGAGTTGAGACTGTTGAAATAAATCCATCGTGTTCAGTTAGGACAAAGCCTAGCAGGCCTACTTTTGCGCCGGACACTTTATGATAAAAGCAGTCCCGTTTAGTATGAGTAAATATTGGTTCAGTCATATCCTCATCTTACAGAAGAGAAAAGAAAGGCTTTATAATTAATGGAAAATTAACACTTGTAAAGCAAATTTTCTTTCATCTGTACTAACTGCTCCCGATAATTTATTTTTAAAAACGTATTAGGACACCTATGAGGCAGGCATTATTTTAAGTTGTTAGCACCTCCTGGGCTTGTGTTCTCACTGGGGAAGTATAACAGTGAATTGGAGAACATTTGTAATGTAATTTGTAGCCAGAGTGATGAGGTAGAAACAGTAACATTTTGTTTTGAAACAGTATTTTTTAGGTGCTATTAAAATGTTGAGCAATAAAAAAGGTAAATTAGTATTATTAAACCTTTATAAAAGAAGTTTTGAGTCTTGATAAACTTTTTTAAAACTTAATTTAAATAAAGACTTTCCTAACAACCAGGTTCTATTTTTTGTTTGTTTTTGTTTTGTGACTACTGGGGATTGAACCCAGGACCTCATTCAAGCCAGGCAAGTGCTGTACCCCTGAGCTAAATTCTCAGCCCCAGCTTGAAAAATTTTTGACCATTTTGTGAATGACTCTGTGAGGCAGCTATAGCCCATGGCAGATGGCTGGTCAGGCTCATAGTGACGCACATAAAATTCTGGCTTAAATGTCCTACTTCTAAAATCCCACCATTTTCTTTCTTTTCCACGTAGATAGAAAATGTATTCAGCCTATTGATATTTATCTTGGACACTTTCCAGAGACAACACTGTGGCAAGGTAGGTCTGGTTCACTCAGAGGTTTTCAAGTAGACTGGGATGAGGTGACCCCACCTTGTACCAGAATTTCTTCCAGCTACTGCCCGCTGATGGATCACGTGAACTATGCATGCATGTGAGGGAGACCACTAGGTTTTGTGGTTCAGCTGAAATCCCAGTTGAGGCGATGATACGACAGTATACTGGAAGTCAATAGAAGTCATTAGGAGGCGGCTGCCTTCTACAGAGCCGCCATTTCTTTTCCATAGATACTAATATTAGTTAAGTCCTTTTTTTCTAATCTCATTGTGAAAACTTGGAAAAGTCTATCGATGAGAAAGGAGCCTTGTCCGTGGGTGAAAGCATAAGAATTGTATTTTATACTTTTTTTTCCCCCCCAAACAGGCGTGGGCTTGAACTCATGGCATCATCCATGGCAGGCAAATACTCTGGGCTAGATTCTCAGCCCTAGGGCTCATGCAAGTTTTGACAGTTGGCACTTGCACGCCAGCTGCAGTTCAGTGTCTTTCTCATTGATTTTTTTCCCTGTCATTTAAAAATGTAAAACAATTCTTATCTTACAGTTCATACAGAAAACAGATGGTAAGTTAGATTTGCCAGTATGTATTCTAAATATTACAACATGTGTCTTTTACTCATTAAAGTCTAATAGATGAGTTCTTGTATAATTACTGCTTTATCATCTTCTACATAATAAAGCAATTTTAAGACTCCTTAGTCCCTTTAGACTTTTTGCCTTTATAGTCAGACATTTTAATACTGTACATATAGTTTTATATTCCACAAGACACAAGTGATTACAGAGTTAGATTCACTTATATTTTCAGCCCATATATATATATATATATATATATATATATATATATATATATATATATAATATATATATATAATATATATATATATATTTGTTATACGTTGTTTTACCTTACTTATGTAGGACACTTTATTTTGCTGGAAAACTTTTTTCAGTATTTCTTTTGGAGGAAGAGCCAGTAAGTTTTATTTCACTTTTTTTTGAATTTTTCCTTTTTATTTTTGAGCGTATTTTGTAGATAAAGAGTCCTAGTTGGAAGTTCTTTTGACTTAAAACTTTAAAGGCATTATCATTCCTTTGCTTTTTGATTTCACCATTTTTTAAAAAAGAAATCAGCTGCCAATATTTTCATTGCTTATTTAAATTATCTTTTGATTTCTAAGATTTTTCTTCTTCATTTTTGGGTTTCAGAAATTTATCTAGATGTGGTTCCTTTCACATTTATCTTACTGAGATTTTATAGAATTTCTTACTTCTATTGTTTAGTAGCATTTAGAAGTTTTGGAAAAATCCTGGACTGTTTATTTCAAGTATGATTTTTTCCCTTTATTCTCCTATTATTTCAATCATGTATGATAGATATTTTTTGCCACATCATGTGTGTCTCTCATGCCATATATATTTATATATTTACATAAGTACATATTATATATGTTTTATATACTCACTTATGTATTCTACGGTATAAAATACATATACATATAGATACACTCATCTAGGTTTTTTCTATTGGCTTATGTTCCATTTCCCTCTATGCAATGTCTTATGATTGAGTTCTTAAGCTTAGTTATTGAATACTGTAGTAACACATACATACACGAAATGCTATAGAAAAGAAAACACTGTAAAATTGTTTCAGCGACAATGTGTTTATTATTTACTTCTTTGTTATTTATTCATTCTTCTGTGCAATGTGGTGCCTACGCAGCAGTTCCATTCTATTTTTGTTCATTGCTGATAACATAATATAGCCTCAATGAATACTTCCTGGTGCATTGTTGTTGAATATGTACAGTTGCAAAGTTGTTTTTGAGCACGATGGCAATCAGAATTTGGCTAAATAGGATATGGAAAGGGTGAGTTCTTGGCACATACTCTTGCCTTCATTTTGTTTCTCTGTAGACAATATTTAATTAGTGACAGGATCTTTTCACTAATACATAAAAATAAATTTTATTTTATAATGGGCTGTTTTATGGATATTAAATAATTTTTTCGATCTAACAATTGAACTAGAATAGAATCTGAAGAGTCTTTCTTCCTTCAAATCACATACGAACAACATATACAAAGAGATTATTTTCCTAAGACCATCAGTGCTGACATATTCTGTTAATTTTTGCCACTATATCGAATCCATGACATAAACTAAAATGTTTTTTAACATATTTAAGGTCAATTCATGCATATCTGTGTATCTACAGACATACAAACTATCAGAACTCGAGGGATACAACCAGTATTTTACATGGATTTAAAAATTATTTACTACTCATTTATATACAAATTAGAATTCAAGAGCTATGAAGTCACATCTGTGTACAGGTATTTTATTTTGGGAGGTAGCAGAGTAAACTTGAAATGCGCACTGGAAGCTAACTCTTCAGGTACTTGGTGTTGGAGACAAGTCCATCTGCCCTACTCTGCAAGCCAAGAGGTCATCGGGAGGAAGTGGGGCTGTCACTTTCCACAATTGTTAATTTCTCTTGCCTTTTGTGCTTGCCCTTTTGAGTACACTTTACAACCATTTTTTTAAGAAAACAAAAGTTTCCAAAATCCAGTGTAGCTTTCTTTATTTTCATTTGTTGGAAGTAGAAAACAAAGATTTGTACAAGGGAATACTGCTTTAAATTATACTCTAATTGCTTCCGTGTGCAAATACAACACATCGCCGTGGTTCAGCTGCCTTATTTGGGTGTCTGTGTAAAGACTCAGTTTTGGAAACCTTTTATTGGTTAACCCATTCAAAAGAATTCATTAATTACATACGTGTGTAATTTATCACAAGTACACGTAATTTCTTATATTACTTTCTGAGTGTTTTGATAATTCTACTGTAACAGTCAGTATAATAGGTGGTTAAGGTTGTTGTTTACATTTATTTTACAGACAATAACTGGTTTCAGTTAGATTTAAGTTTACATAAAATTCATTGGCTACCTCATAATAAAGACCAGTGAGCCAAATAATCCCTTATTCTGCCATGGAAATTAATAGATCATTTTGTCCTTTGGTCTTAGAGTCGAGTTACAGTAAAGTATATTTCTTCTCTTTCCATTAATTTTTTTCTACAAATACTATGATTTTTCTTTTCAAATTGAAAAGTGGTTTGGGGAAAAAACCCCAAGTAAGTGTTAAAGCTAATTTGCCTTTATTTTAATTCTTCTTTGAAGTACTTTTTATTTAGATCTCTAAAAGGCTGCTATGTACTTGAGTTGTTTTGAGAACTCTGACTACAAGTAAAAGAAATAATGTCTTTCAGTCTGGATCATGTTTAATTGCATCAAATGGTTTTGTAGTACAAAAATTATATCTTAAATTATGTACTGAACATATGTAATTTGTGTGTCATGGTTTTATATCTGTAACTGTGTTATTTGCAGATATCAGTGACTTTGTACCTTATAAAATTTGAGGAGGAGAGAAGAAAATGTTTATTTAATTACAAGGAAATTGTGTAATGCTGATTTACATGTAAACTTGAACTTTTTACACCTTTATGAGTATTTTGGTATCTAATTACCAACCTATATATCTGTCCTTGTACATTTGCTTTTATACTTCCCCCTCCGGAAGCATCTTAAAAGCGATTTCCACCTTCCTCCTTTTCTGTGTCTCTGGTTATCATGAGCTCCAACCTTTGTTCAGATCTGATGCCACTTCGTGGTGAGGACTATTCTTTCACTCTGTGGCTAACAATTTGTTCCATGTCAGATATGACACTCAGAGGTTGTAGAGGTCCCGGCATCTGCGCTAGAGCAAACTAGCGAAGAAGTGGAATGATAGGGGATCTGCAAGGATGAAACTGAGCAGAGTGTCCCTGAGGCTACAGTATTTCTGTTTCTACCCAGAGGGCACCTGGGCTGTAATTCCTAGTCATCGTTCTCCAGGGTGTTGACCATCTGCTTCCTCTTGTTTTTCCAGGCTTGCTCATTTACATCTGTTGTTTCTTTGCTGCTCTGTGTAAATTTAACCTTCCATACTTGATGCTCCCATCCACAAAACCCCACGTGTACAAGGACGCCTTCACCTGCAGGTTGTCTAAGATGGTTACAGTGAAACGGCAGCTGTACTCATGAGAAGAAGCATCTTTACACTGGATGAGGTCCCTGCCTTGGAAACCCTGGGCCAGGAATGGCTGCTGGTCATGTTTTGCCTGTCCAGACAGTCGCTCGAGAGGAGCCCTGAGCCAGATTGCAGTGTGGCACATCTTTCAAGGTGCGGTTGGGTCACCAAGTTAATGTTCTTAGCTATGTGTAAAGTTATCTGCGGAGATGACCTTGTAAAATTGGAAACAGACAGACAGACTGACACACCCAGCCTTGGAATTGACACTGCAGGGCTGCGGAATTCCATCAGGTACTTGGCACTAATAATCTTGTCTCTGTAGGAAAAGAAAAAAAGTTGGACACCTGGGTGGTGGTGGCACATTCACATCTGGGGTCACTTGTTGTGATTTTTATAGATTGATTTCTCTCTCTTTTCTTTTAAATGTATCTTTCCTTCTCCAGTCTTTTATTGCCATCATCACCAGGACCCACCTCTTGCTTCCATCCTGTCTCCCTCTACCTGGCCATCAGCCAGTTTAGGTGTGAGAAACCTCACCATTCTGTTCTTTTCTCAGATGTTGGAGTTTCTTTCTGTTTTCAGTGCTTACCGAGGTTAGTAGTTGCTATATGTTCAAATCAACACATCCCAAGCACCATTTCAAAGAAGCTGTCTTCATACTAGCAAGCCAGAGGCACTTGGACAAGGAAAAACCAGTGGCCTTAATTTCTGAAAACACCATCATCTTAATAAATGCATTTACCTTCAAAGCTAATATACGAGTATACAAAGCAGATGATACCCAATAACTTACAAAACTACATACGCCTCTAACTTTATTGCTTGCTGTAGCTATATTAAAAGTATTTGTGCAAAAGTGTAATACAGTTGGACATTTTCTCAGGCAGGATGAGATTTTACAAAGAATTATCAGCTGACTGTAAAGGGGCCTTGTAGTTCATCTTAGCTTTGAATTGACCAGCTCATTTCATTTTAGATGTTAATATAGTGGGAAGACTTACAGCTGGCAGCCACTACAATTTTGGCTAGATTCAAATGCGCACAGTGGCCTCAAACAGATGGGTATTCTTGGTGAGCTTAGAAGAAAGCAGAAGCTATGTGAACACTGGTCTGAGTCTGGGTGGGCACGTCTTTACAAAGGTTGTCCTCATGTAGAGAGATGCCACTAAAAAGGTGGGAGGTGAAAAATATATATTAGAATGAGAATCAGTAGAAATGCCACAGAATTCAGCTCAGACTTACAATGATAATGAATAAAACATCCTGGGACAAATGGCAACGGAAAAGAGTCTGCAGTGGGGACGTTAGTACCAGTGGAGACTGGGACAATCTCCAAGGGAGTTTCCAAGGGGACAGAAAATAATTTCTGGGAAAATCAGGATCAGAAGGTGTTGTTTATGATTCATTCAAGGCAGGCTTTCATCAGCAGCATATGTTTTTCTGAGTCAGGATTCTCCAGCTCAGCACTGCTGCTGACCGGGATGAGTGGTTGGTCATTGTGGAGGCTGGTTATGTACATTGTCAGATGTGTCAACACCTGTCTCTGTCACAAGATGCTGATGACTCTGGTAGGCATGACAATCAAAAATGTCTCCAGACATTGCCCGAGTGCCTCCCATTGAGAACGGCTGCTGTAAATGAATACATAAGTTTTGAGAATCCAGAAAGCCTAATGAATAAAAGCCTGGACTCTGGAGACAGCCCTACAAAGGTTCTATTATGTTACTCACTGTGGGACTTGAACAGGTTACCTGCCCATAGGCTACCTTCTCGGCCTAACTTTTCATTCTTAATATGGCACTAACAATGGTTCCGCCTCTTTGGGTTATGAAAGCTAAGTAAGACAACACGCCTGAAGCACATAATGAGAGGTATGGATCCTGGCAACCACTTAAGAAATGTTAGAACCTGTGCTATTATTTGATAGGTAGCAAAAACACACAGAGGAAACGGCGATAAATCTCATCATCCCTGAAAGCACTCTTTCTCGCATTAGAGGGTGGTCGTGCCAGAGCAAGGACCTGTTTTGTTCTACTGAAATCTTTACGGTATTGGCTGGCAAATCACAGTCAGCAAATATTGTTTGAGCACCTATCAGTTGCTGAGAAATATTCTAATGTTGGATTATAGACAAGTGGGGGATGGCCAAAGTTTCTGCCTTGAAGATCTTCCGTGTTATTGGGAAATTCAGTAAAGGAATAGAAGTGACTCACAGCAAGTATTGTATAGCAGGCACTGCCAACAGGTCATAAAAGTTCACCCCCCTCCCCTTTTTTACCCTAAGAGATCACATGGCTGCCCAATTACATTAAATTTCTAAATTTGAACACATTAAATATGTAGTGGCCATCTCAGTAAGTTCTTCTCAGTGGCACACGAGCATTAATGGGATGTCTGACTTCTGGGCTCATACAATCTTTCTTGCGTCAGGTTCAGTGCTTTTTGTTTCTTTTGCTGGGTTGGAAGGCCACAGTGTTGGACGTCGTGGGTTAAAAATCGCAGAGCTGACATCTGTTTGGGACCCCAAGGGCTCTTGCCCTGGCTGCTCCCTGGGAGATGTACCTGGATAATTCCCTGGGAGAGACATCTAGTCCTACTGTGTTTAAGCCATTGAGTTTGGGTTCTTTAAACAGTTTGGAATACTCAACGGACAGAGGTAGTCCAGAAAGTGTTTATGTAAAACAGGCACTACTTTTTGGAGACAACCAATATTTTTTCATTGTTTTATTTCATAGAAATTATACAGATAGGCTGCGTTACTTTAAACATTAGGTTGAATATACAGAGATTAGATAAACCTAAAACAAAGAAACAGCACTATGTTAACGCTGGTTTCTAAACTCTAGTGTAATTTTATCCTGTAAGTCCATGTGACTCAAGGTGCGCTCTTTTCTGTAACCCATCTTAGTAAGAAGGGTCCTTCTGTTGTTGCCTTATCAGTCAGCAGGATTGTAGAAAACAGAACAATGAACCCGGGTTGGAGGGTTTGGGAATGTGGCATGGGAGGTGAAGAGGCTTAGTCTATACCATTTTTTAGTGCTGATCTTACTGTCTTATTCTCATGAACAGTTTACAAGAGTGGGAGATTGCGGTCACCAGCACGACATAAAGCTGATCCCTTAATTGGGAGACTGGATTAGTATGTACAATTAAAAGATATATGCAGGTGGACTCATGGAACTGTCTCACACATGGGACAGAACATTTTGTCCCCCAGCCTTATATTACCAGGGAAAAGCGAGGCCCCATGCCAAGGGGGAGCAGTGTAGGAGATCTTACAAGTGATTCCTGTGAGGCCTTTTCCACCTCCTTTTCCACCAAGTTACAGCCCCATTTACTGACCCCCTGATTCAATTATGCTAATTTTATGAAAGTCAACCTTTTGTCCTCCAGAAGCAGCCTAGAGGCCCTTCCTCTGAGCAGTGAAACTCATGGCAGTCTTCCCCCAGGATTGCAGGAGAGCACAGGGAGTGTCCTGTCTTTCAGGGGACCAGGAGGGATCTTCCAAGAAGGAGCCGCGCAGGAAATGTGGTTCTTTTCAGTGGTCTAGTTTATTTCATCTCTGAGAAATCAGTCTTTTGTTACTGAATTTCCATTTCTCTGCGAATGCTACCATTTTCTCCCCCCCCCGTTTTTATTAATAGATGTATATGTGATACGCAATGGTCACATTGAGCTTGCGTATTCTGTGCACATATGTATCATGTCAACATTACAATCCATTCATTCCTCTCCCCGCTTTGGCCCTCCGGCACCCTCCCCATCTCTCCTAAATCCCGTTGTCACATCCATTTGGTTGTATGAAATGCCTGCATTTTGGGTTTCTTATATAAGAAAACTGAGAATGAGATCGTTTTCTATCTGATTACTCAAGTGAAAACTCAAGAGTCAGCCTTGATCGCTCTTCATTTTATTTTTATTGTTTGAGATAGGGTATTGCTCTGTAGTCTGGGCTGGTCCTCAGTTCGCTGTGTAACCTAGGCTAGCCTCAAATTCAAGGAAATTCTCCTGCGTCAGCCTCCTGAGTGCTGGGATTATGGGCCACCATGTTTGGCTTATGAGACGCTGGGGAATCGAACCCAGGGCCTGTGTTCGTTAGGCAAGCACTTCAACCGCTATGCTATTCCATTTCTTCATTCTTTGTCCTGTATTCTAATTCTTCATTTTAGTCTTTGCAATTTACCTTCACAAATGAATCTTAAGTCCATTGACTCATTTTTGTTTCTACTACTAACCAATCATCTCTCTATTAACCATAATAGCAGGCTTCATTGATTTCTACTCTTGTTGGTTCATAATTCCTTGCAGGAGGCAGAATTATGTTTTCAAGTTAGCAAGCAGGTCTAGAGAGCCACCTGCTTACAGTCTTCCGATAGCGTCTTGGTTGAAATTAAGTGAACCCCAAGTTCCCCACCCTCATTTATAAACACCCCATCTTCTGGTCCTTGGTTCTTCTATTCTTCCCTTTATAGCCACATTGGAGAGAACGAGTGGGACCCACTCCAGGTCTCTGCTAGCTGGTCCTCTTCCGCGATGTGCCCTTGTCTGGAATCTTTGCACACTTCCCTCTCTGTCCACTGCTGTGTTGTTTGGTGCCTAAGCCATGGCTCCTGCTGGACAATAGGCACGGAACAAATATTTACAAAAAGTTAGTGGGGAAAAGCTAGAACCAATGGTGTGTAGTCATATGCTTAAAACTTGGGAGAATCCGTGGAATACACTTTTCGATTTTGAAGTCTGGTACATGGTCGACAGGCCCCATTGGTCCCTTGGAGAAGCATGAGGCAAACACTTCCTTTCCAAGTGGTGTGCTGATTCCACTTCCGCTTTCAGTATTCTCTGCCTGCTTCTTATGACGTCGATGAAAGTTGCCTGCTGCTGCGGACGAGAGTACGCAATCAGAGTAAATTACTCAAAAGAGACGTGGATGGTGTAATTTCCTGCTCCTCATCTCTGTCTTGCTCTCACGAGAGGGCATGGAGTTCTTAGGAAACGGGAACAAAGATGAATCTGTGATGGAGGCTGGGACCCCAAGATGTTGGCCACTCACTAGATCTCCTAGATCTAATTCTACAGTGTCTAGAAGTCAGGCAGCCCCGCTGGTATGTACTCCTTATCCCCAGGCTCCGTGTCCGCCAGATTAGTTGTCGTTCTAACTTACTTATATTTTAGAAATTCATTGTTCCTGCAAAATATTTACTGCTGCGGTTCCGAATGAGTAAATGTTTTATTTTTGTGTAATATTAGAAATGTCATTGCCAAAATGCCAACCTGATGGTGTTTGCTGGAGCATCTGGAAGGTCGTAACTGACTTCTTTCAAAGATTATAACAAAGAAGCAGAAAGAAAACAAGTGGAAGTGTTTCTTAAGGTTGCAGATACTTATAGTGAAGGATGGATAATAACATTTGTGTCTCTTTCCTGAGACCTCAGCTTGTCCTCGTAAACTGATCTCTATGCTTCAAGCGGGAAGCAAACACCCCTTCATTGACCTCTCAAATTAAACGGCAGCCCCAGTGGTTGGCAGAGGTGGGTGGGATGGAATGAGGCTTTCTGGGCTTAGATCCTGAAGCTTCAGCTAAAGTTTATGAAGCCGGGGGTTGGGGGGAGCTGGAGGAATAGCACAGAGGTTAGAGCACTTGTCTAGCAAGCCATAAGGCCATGAGTTCAATTCCCTCGCACCACATAAGGAAGGCATTGTGTCATACACCTGTACTCTCAGCACTTGGGGGCTGAAACAGGAGAATTGCCTTGAATTTTAGACCAGCCTGGCATAAATTGTGAATTCAGGGCAAGCCTCGACTGTATAGCCAGACTCCATCTCAAACATAAATTAAATAAATTAATAAATACAGTTTATGAGGAGCACAGGTATATATATTCAGCTGAGTGGTATATTTTAGAACATTAGATTTTAACCCTGTTTAAATTATTGATTATGTCAAAACTCGGTTATATACATTCTCGAAGAACTTCTGTGATCAAAGCAGAAAGATTCAACTCTTAATAGAAGGACAAGTTTTCTGTGAGCTCTGGTAATTACTTCGTGAGTTTAAAAATTGTTCCACTTTTAAAAATAAAGTATTTTGTATGATGTATACAACATCATGCTAGATGTATTCTGATTGCTATATTTACATGTGTTTAAAAGTAACAGGAAATTCCTTCACTGTAACATTTTAAACTTGAAAATCAAAATTACAATATGCTCATTTGAAAAGATATTAAAATCATTCTTGTAAATTCCTTCAAAAAGAGTTGACTTTGAAAAAATCTGGGAGTGTTCAGTGTTCTTCCGTGTGTGGTTTGTGCAGAGCTGCCTGTGTGTTTTGCTCTTTATTTGCAGAAGAAATGGTAATATATTTTGTCACAAATGAGATAAGTAAGAACTCATGATTTTTCGAAACTTGATATAAGTCCCGAGATGAGGGAAAGGGATGAACCCAGTTAAATGCGGATGGGTCCCTTGCACCTCTCCTTGGAAAGTTGTCACTTCATTTGAATGTGCCCCTTTTCTAGTTCTGCCTGTTAAGGTCATGGTTTAATTCTGCTCAAGTCTAAACAAGAGGTAGACGTTAGCCAGAAGGAAAGGAAAGAAGCTGGCTCATTAAAGTGATTTTCAGAAGGCTAACTTCCAACCAGGACGTTGCCCAAGTCTGCAAGTTCTAAGCCACAGTGTCAGCTGTCAACACTATTTATGTGGAAAATGGCACAGAAATAGTGGGATTGGTTATGCGGTATGATTGGAATACCATGGCACAGAATCACCCATCAGGCGCAGTCAGTAATTAGCCAGGAGTTCAGACACGCTGGAAAACCCATACGTTTTGATGATATCCACAACCTACAGGCATTAATAAAAATACATCTTCCCCCAAACCATGTATTTTAGAGATGAAAGAGAGTGTTAGAGAAGAAAAATGTTGGTATTTTAAGCTTAAAATGATGAACAGATTCTTATAATATTTTCATATTGTTAAGAAAAAAAAGAAAAGCAAAGAATGATTTTGAACTGGTGCTTTTTCTATCACCACTTTGGCTAGTGAGAGTCATTTCTTCAATATTTGATGGGGGTGACCCAGAGTATCTGACCGGATATGGTACCTTGAAACCAACACCCTGGAGGAAGCTGCTCCAAAAGTAGTTGGACACTGTGTCTGCTTCCTTGATAAGAAATTCGATTTCTGGAACTGGAGTCATAGCTCAGTGGTTAACTGTGGCAAGTGTGAGGCTCTGGGTACGATTCCCCAGCACCCCAGAAGCTGGGCATGGCAGCATAAGACACAGTTGTAGAAAATAAATGAATAAACAGGAAACTAACACTATTTACTCCCTGGCAAAAATTAATCTGCCCTGTGGAATGCCTGCATGATTTTTCACAGCAAGGTGGTCAAATACATGTAAGGTAAAAGACTTAGCTGGATATGCCTAACTGCTTGTATCCAGTCACTGGAATTCCTTAGATGTGTGTGTGTGTGTTTTGTAGTACATTTTTGTATTATTCCTTCTACTTGTTCTCTTCCTTCTTACTACACTGTACAAGAAGAACCTAAAGGCATTGTGTCAAGATGAAGAAACAAATACAGGTATGAACATCAGTTTACCTACATAAAGTTTTCTAAGATATGAAATCGGTGTAATTTTTCTTATAGGATGCTATGTTTACTCAAATTAAAAACAATTTTTTAAGAGAATCTGAGTGGAAGTGCCAGTTGTATATTTTTTATCTATTATGAAATGAAAGGTGAATATTACATAAGAGCACGTGATAAAGATTAAAATTATTGTTCTGATGCCAGCCCACGGTAGTGGGGATTCAATTCTTCATTTAAAATATTTTATAATTCTAATTGTTCAGTTGAGATATTCTAGGAAACATCACATCATCATAATTTCAGAAACAAAAATCTTGATATCCTTTCTGCCACGATTTCCCTGTATTTTCTTAAAGGTATTTTTTTTATTAGTAATGGCTCTTCTCATTGTTGAAAATTTTGACTTAAACACATACAGTCTTGTTTTTCCTTCTGTTATAGGTCACTGGAAGTTCTTCTCCTTTGGAAATACCTTAACAAATTGCAATACTATATTCTTATCCAACCTTCTTCTACTTCTCTAAATGCGCCTTTGTAGCTAGAAGCAGCATAATTCCATAAAAATCAAAAATATTAAGTGCTTCCCCCTCAAAGTAAAACAGCCTTTGTTTTAAGCCATTCTTTCATTCTCCTTCATATTGTAGAGATTTTTTATTCAAGAAATGTGGAGGAAGGGCCTTGTGCTCACGAATACTCCGTGGTAGGAGTTCCCCATGCAGTTGCAGTTTACTATTTCAGTGGTCCTATAAGAATACACCCAGAAAACTCAAATTATTGCAAAGTTCTTAATCGAGTTGATTTGACAACTTGGTAATTTTGCTGGACTCTAAAACCCATGCTCTGACTAACACGGAAAGCCTATCATTTATTTAAAAACTATTCAGATGAGAAACTATACATTCAATAGAATTGAGAAACAACCTGACTTTGAGCTTGTAGTCTGAAAAATAATTTGAGATTACCTTTCATGTTTGTTTTAGAATTCTATCAGAGCCGTCCTCAGCCTCCCCCACCATTCCCGATCCCCTATGGAAATGTCTCAGACTACTTTTTTCCATGATTGGTTGCCTTGTCCCAGGAAATTTTTAATACTCTGCGTACACTCCTGATCCTTTCCTTACTAGCGATCTTGAGGTATGACAAAGCACACTAATAAGAATTTTAACACCCTTGAGAATATTGCGCCTGACCAGCCTGGGTGATACAGACTACCGCTAGGGTAGTTTGCCTTCACCCACCCCTGCCTCATTCTGGTTACTCAAGGGAGCAGGCAAAGTGGAGTAGGCAGAGTTTCTGGCTTGCACCAACTCTGCCTGGGTTTTGGTCCTGTTTGTTTCTTATGACAACTAAAGCAAGCAATATAACTTCTCTGAACCCCAGTTTACTCTTAGGGAAATGAAATTGTGATTCCTCCACTCAAGAATTTGCTGTGGCAGAGAAAAAAATGTCTCATGAGGGTACCTATCAGAAGCCAGCACCATTCTTGAAAAGTGGTAGCTCCTGTTCTCTGCCTGTGCAGGGCCCTGCCTAAAATCTTCATTTTCTGGGACCATGGGTAAGAGCTTCAGCCTCAAATTTGGCAAGTAAGGGCTTGGCAAAGGGCTGACGCGCTCAGAAATGTGACTTCTTTCTCTGTAAATGAGAGCGTTCATTGCCAATTTTCATTTTCATTTTCCAGGCTGTGATTTTAAAATGCGTGACTAGGACCTCTCTGGGACAAACGGGAATGAATCACACTTTAAAATTTTGTTGGCACTCTTAATCTCAGTGCCCCAATTTTATGGTAGTGTTTTACTCTTTTACACATCTCTAAAGACCTGATTATTAAGAGTTAAGAAAAACATACAGCCACGAGTTGTTCGAGTTGGCCTAATGAGAAGAGATTTTATTGGGAGTGAAAACTGTCTTTCCCGGTGATTTCCTCTGGATTATTTTTCTGGAAACATAGATGAAAGGAACTTAGCCGTGTTTCTAATTTTATTTTATTTGTGGCTGTTAAAGAATGGAAACATAAATGATATTAGATAACTACAGCTTATGTTGGAGACTAAAAACCAATTAGCAAGAAAGTGATTTCTTCTCTGGGTTTGGGACCGTTAACATCCATCAGGATTTACTGTGCAGCAGAGAGAGCTGGGCTTGGAGGAGTCCGCGTCTCGCCTGGTCATGGGAGTGACTGCTCCCAGTGGAAGCTAGAGAACTTGCTCTGTTGGGGACAGAGAAGGAAAGGCAAGGAGGTGTTTTAAGCTCCCCTTGAATGGTGCATGTTATATTCTATGGATAGGCAGTGCTTGTATTTATTTGCAACAAACACAAGTGCATAAAGATCACTCTAGAAGGAGTCCTGCATCTACAAGTGGTTATACGAAGAAATGTTTACAACAGCAGTCGAAATCTCTCCTGCGCATTTTCCTAATTGCAATCCTTTTCCTAAGACAAATTTCTTCTGAGTCTGATCCTTAACATCTCTATGTTCTCTCTCTCTCCTCTCTCACCCTCTTAGGCATGCTTATCTCATTCTCTGCTCTCAAACACGCATGTTTCTTAAAGAGTCATTTTATGTACTTTATAACATGGATGTCACAGTGTGTGTACTTTTTCTGAAATTTGCCGTGTTTCACTCAACGTTACAAGAGTTATTTTCAAATTTTGTGTATGATCTTGAATATTTATTGCTTCCAATACTTTTCTCTATTGTATAAGTTTAGGGTTCAACCAGAAAAGCAGTAAAACTAGGTACAAAAAAATTTTTTTTTTTTTTGAGACGCGGTCTCACCTTGTAGCCCAGGATGATTCTGAACTCACTATGTAGCCAGGCTGGCTTGGACTCATGGCAATCCTCCTATCTCAGCTTCCTGAATGCAGGGATTACAGGTGTGTGCCACCACACTGGCTTATATGGTGCTGGGGAATCAAGCTCAGGTACTTAACACTTGCTAGGCAAGCACTTTAACCATTGAGCCATTCTTTCAGCCCTTAAAATACACTTCTTTAATCGTCTTTGCACTTAGGCAGGTGTGGACGCCGGGAGGTCGGGAGGTCTTTGTGAGGCTCAGCTCTCGTGCCTGAGGCTACAGCCTGAAGCAAACAAGGCAAAAAATCCGAAAGGAACGGGGAAGTAGGGTGTGGCAGCAGGAGCAAGCTGGAAACACAAGCCAGGAGCGCGCTCCCATGGGCACGCACCACATCCTGTTCCGGTTTTTCTTTGCCTGTTGTCTTGATGATGTGAGCGCCCTGCAGAAGCCATGCCCTTCAAAGAGTTAAACACACTCTTGGCCAAGAAGCGAGAGAAGCTGAAGGAATATTCAGAGAACTTGCAAGCCTGATCTCTGCCTGATGGCGTCTGATAGGTGACACGCGTGGGCTGCAACACAGCTGCTGCTTCATTTCTGCCACCCATAGAGTCTCTCCTGTTAGTCCACCTAGGCAAACATATACTGGAAAGGGAGTTCTGGGAAATGCAGTCTGAACAATATGACATATTACAAAGCCACCACAATCTATATGAAGCCAACTGTACTCATAGGTACCTTCTTAAATCATGTCTTATCTTCA
Source organism: Ctenodactylus gundi (assembly GCA_004027205.1). NCBI lineage: Eukaryota > Metazoa > Chordata > Mammalia > Rodentia > Ctenodactylidae > Ctenodactylus > Ctenodactylus gundi. The sequence continues at coordinate 857,711 of PVKB01000189.1, read as the reverse complement.
ATATGAAGATGATAAACATATTTATACTTCTGCTTAATAATACAACTTTTCCATGGAAAACTGATCATATGATGACCATTTTTCCAATCATGTCTGCATATAGGCCAAATAGAGAGAGTTAAATGGGGTTGTGGTAGAAAGGATCGTCCCTCCATCTTTCAAGTTCTCGATGGCACTAATCTCTATAATCCTTTCGGGAACGTGATATTGCTCTTGGCTTACTATTTCTATGGATATGGACAGATCTAGTGTTTTCGCTTGTCTTTTCTTATCATTACAGCCGCATTCCACAGGTCAAGGAACTAATGTGTGGGTTCTGCTGGTTGCCGAGTGTACCTACATCACACATTCTGTGTCTGGGAAAGCGTCCGGAGGACGCTCAGGGACCACCTGTTCAATGGACATGCGCTAGAGTTTCGCGCGTCAACTTATCTCCACAAATCCTTACTCTCGTTATGGGGCAGCAGGACTATTTTTGGATGTCCAGAAATTAACGTCAGTTCTGAGCCAGTATTTCGTAATTCCCCCCAGATATGATTCTTTTTCTTTCCTCAGTGCAACAGTCACACCAGTTCTCTTTGGGGAAAGGCTGGGATGGGGCTTAGCAGTGTGGATTTTTTGGCGTCGTAGCGGGATCTTGCCCCAAGGGAACTGACTCAAGTCTGAGAATTGATTGACGGGCTGTGACGACAGTGAGGCCGTGTTCACTAGAATTAGATCTTTCCTGTGCAGACAGATGAAGTAGGATTTGGGCAGGCTGTCTTTACGTCAGTTCTAGGGGCACGATGATAAACTAGCTAGTGAAAGATATTTGTACGTCGGGCCATATGGATCACTGCTGTGTGGTGCCACTGTCCAGTAGGGTACCCACAGTCACCTTGCTTTTGGAAAATCAGGACTGCCCTTGGGTACCTGCTAAACCTGGCAAGTCATGCTTCTCATTGAATTTAGAGGTCTCAGTTAGATTTTTTTTTTTTTTTTTTTTTTTTTTTTTGGCCAGGATAATTTCTGATCTCTAGGTCTGAAGGACTACTGCAGAACTTAGGATTTGTTTCTCACAGTCATGTTCTTTGTAACTCCATGAGGTCAGTGGGCTGTTCACTCACAATGAATTCGTGCTGAGATTCTGCTACACTCAAGCCTTTGGATACTTTCTGGCTGATGTCATTAGCCCGTGGGGGCAAATCCACCCTAATGCTCGTTGTGCAAACAGAGTTTATTGATACAATGTCATGTCCGTTAATTTACATAGTACTATTTTCTTTATCTACTTTCCTGAGTTAATTGCATAGTTTAATAGCTGTGACAAAGGCACTAGGGCAAAATCAAAACAAATGAAACCAAACTAAAATGGCTTCCTGATCCCTTCTGTCCTTCTCTCTCTGTTTCTCATTTTTTAAAGCAAGCAATAATTTATTGAACCAAACAAAGAGAAAAGTCCTTGACTCAGGAAACCCAGAGAGTTCTCTGTGAAAAAAGAAAGAAAGAAAAATAAAAGCAGTCAGGGGGAGACTAAATGGGATGTGGGGGTGTGTCTGAGCGGGTATCCCCTTTTCTACTTCCATGCATCAAGTTCTGCCATTTCAACTTTACTCAGCATAGACTAGCTTTGGGATTACATTTCAGTCCATCAAACAATAAACTTTAGCTCCTCATGCTAAAACAAAAATATCTGGAATTCCGACTTAACGGGCCCACATTGGTCACTTGTGACCTTGTAGATCTTTCACTTCGATCCCATGCACTCGAGGCTCATTGCCACCTCCACACTTGGATTATTGTCAGTGTGAATTGGAAAAAACCCCATGCAGTTATTTCGGTATATATAGTATTGCCATGGGTCGAATTTTGTAAATCACACTGTTCATTTTGCTGGGACAAGACTCTGGTTATAGGTCTAGAAGCAAGAAGGGGATCCGAGGAGACAGTGGATAGCATCTTGCATGGCAGGTATGTCAGGGGAGGTCATTGCTGGTTGTTCAGAGTAAAGCGAGATGAGCATTCTTACGTGAAGATGGAAAGGCAAAATAAGCAGAACTTCAGGGTTCAGCCAGCCTGGAATATACCCAAATGTCCCCATCTTGATTTTCAGCATCCCATTCCTCTGTAATCATTATCTAATTTTAACAGATGACTTACAGATCTGGGAATTCAATTTGCCCTGTGATTTAGCATCCACGGCGTGTGCTTTGGATTTAGATTATCAGAAAGCTTAATCTTATGGTGATAAGAGACAGAGAAATATTTATATCCTTCATGCAGTCTTTGAAGAATTTGAAGCCCTAGGTTCATTATTTTCTTCCTAAGATTTTTTTGTACATTTTTGTATATTCCATATTTTGATTAAAGTATTCAAAGGTGTCAACTCCCCAGCATCGTCATCTTTAGTCCTTTGATGTGTGATAACATGTTTTGAGTGATTTGCCATCATGTGACTTGTACAACCGGTTTCCCTTTTAGAAATGGGAAAGAAAAAATAGGTTTTAGAACCTAGTATACAAAACATAAACATTCAGACAACTTTTTTGTGATTCTGTTTTTCTGGAATCACTCTTGGTACTGACTTCTGTTTCAGCCAGAGAAGAATAACCAACAGTTCTGCTCAATCGTCTGTCCATTCCTCGCCATCTGTCTATCTACCTGCCTACCCGCCATCATAGTCTACTCTATGGCTATACATAGATATCATTTCATCTGTAGGTATAGCTGCATTCCTCCCGTCTTACACTCCAGGGGATTCTGTAAGCCAGGCTCTGTGGCGCTCTTGTCTTTGAGTCTGATGCATGAGGTTGAAACCCACAGGGAGGCACTTAGGAGGAGGGGATGTGAAGTAGAGGAGACCAACAGCAAGCTATGGCCATTAGCAGGAGCTAGTTACAGTCCACGAAGAGGGGCCCGCATCTGTCAATTATGGCTGCCTCTGGTCTGGGTGGGGTGAGTGTTCTCAGGAAACCAGCATTCTTAAAGATGAACTGAATGCATCTGATTGGTTCAGGAGTCATAGCAGCTGAAGGAGAACCCCAAGAGGATTGGTTCCATTGCAGGCCTGATCATTTCACATCACAATGGAGTGTGCAGGTCATTGACGAAATACGTGAATTACATTTGGCTGTTGTTTTCGTGCACCGCTACACATTCTTTGTAAGAATTTTACTTGCTTATTTTCAATATAAACATAATAGAATAAGGGGTTCTGGGAAACGTAGTTTGAACTAGCTGAGTTGAAAAATTAGGAAACCACATCTATTTTAATACATTAATAGCTTACCTTTGGGTTAAAAATAATCCTAATGCAACGCATTTCGGCTTTTCTCTTTAGCATCCTCCTCTCTCTCCTCTTTGCTGCTGATGTCTTACCCTTACTATTCTGAGGTGTTAGATCAACAACTTAAATTTTCTCATATTCTGTCTTCTTTGGCATTCAATTATATTTAACATTGCCAACTAAAACTTTTACCTGTGATGTATTTCTCAAGGACTTTTGGTGGTTTTCTTAAATCTTTGGCCACATTCTTGTTTCTTTCTTTTTTTTTAATTTTTGATTTTGATTCTGAATTCTGGACCCATTTTTTCTTCTTACAATTTAGGAGCATTCATCAGTTTTCAAAATTCTAATTATTGCTTTTTTGTTGCTAATTCCACACTTACACCTTTAGCCAGTTACTTCCTAACTCTCTGTTGTATATAACCAATAATTTGCTATGATCTTCATTCTAGCTGTTATGACTCCCATTGGGATGAAGTCTCTACAACGAAAGTTTTTGTTGACAGCTATGTCTTCGTAGTAGATGTTCACTAAACTCTCAATGCTCAGTGAATAACTGCGCACACCCAACAAGTATAGAACGTATTATGTTCTTTTTCTCAGTAGTCACTCTCAGCTTTCTAAGGCTGTATGCCACCATGTTTTTCCAATGCAAATATACAGGATAATTTTTGGCATTCAAGAGGTAACTATCAATACTGAAAAAAATACCTGAGTAGATTTTTTTTCCATCTGTTTTAGCCAAAAAAAAAAAAAAAAATACTGAAATATATTCTAGAAAGCTTTGAGTAGTTTCTTTCTCTATATAGTGGAGAAAATCACAGTTACCTGTGTGGAAGGCATGTAGGGTATTAATTTAGATCACTAAATTACCCAGGTTGATGTTTAGCTTGTGATCCTACTACTTTAGCTCCCAGACAATTGGGATAACAGATGCACGCCCCAAGTCCTGGCTGTTTTGGTGTTCTTGGGAAGGCTTTTTACCTCAATCATCTTAAGTTGCTCGTTAACACTAGTCTTTCACTATTTTTTGTTTTATGTGATAAGAACATGTAACATGAGCTGTATCTTTTTAGTAAGTTTTCAAATGTCCATTTTTAGTGGCTGTAGGTCCATGCTGTGTAGAAGACTCCGATGGCCTTCCCACTCTTTTTTTTTGAAACAGATCTTGTCTTGCTCTGTAGCCCAGGTTGTTCCTGAACTTACTGTGTAGCCCAGGCTTGCCTTGGACTCATTGCAGTCTTCCTGCTTCAGCCTCCTGAGTGCTGGGATTACAGGTGTGAGCCACCACATCCAGCTTATGTGGTGCTGGGGAATGGAACTCAGGGCGTTGTGCTTGCTAGGCAAGTGCTGTACCACTGTGCTGTTCCTCCAGGCCAGCTTTACCACTCTTTAAAACAGCCCATTTGTGCACACAATATACAGCTACCTATGGATCATGTATACTCATATGTGTGTAAATATGTGTATATATCTATTTGACACCTACATGTCTAGAGAAAATGCTATTATGTCTTCCAGTCATGCTTAATGCTGAATATAAAGCAAACTTTATTTCAGCATTTACTGTAAGCATACTTGGAACCAGTTGGATTAAGATATTATTTTACCTCACACATTTAAAGAGAGCCATCATTAGCTTTAAAGAAGCCAAGAAAACCCTCAGCATTTTGAAATAAATTTTTATTTGTTTTCACAACAACCTCATGGTTGGATTCTACGTTACATTTAAGTTTGGTGTTTCTCAGTATCAGATGAGTATACCTTAGAGTTGGGTTAGCAAAGTACTACAAATTACTGTTGGAGCTCTCCACTGTGGCTTAAGGGTTTTAGGACACTGGTCAGGGGGTTTCCTCTTTCAACAGCAGCATATGATGTTTGTGGCATTGTTATGTAAATGATGTGGCTGCTGGAAGACCATCCTCCTCGTTGGTGGCCAGTGAGGTCACAACTGTTGCTGAGTCCAAGCAAGCACATGCACATGAACTTTTTGCCTTGATTTTTTTCCATTTTTATAACCACAAAATGTCTAATAGCAGTTAGTCATTTAAGGATGTGCACTTCAGGAAGAAGATTGTCTCAGGTGGTGGAGGTCCTCTGACATTTGGCTGAGGACTGGCTGTGTAATCCTTCAGGAATGTTCTGCATCTTGCATTACGATACTTTGAGAAAAGATGGCTGCGCCTAAAATGTAGACTTTCTTGTAGGCAACATCTCAAATCCCATTTCACATCAACAAAGAAAAAAGAATTAATAGGAGTTTAACTGCGAGGGATAATTAAAAAATGTGGCGAATATTTAAATTTTAAATGTTTGTTACAAACCCAGCTGTTGGCACAGATTGGTAATCCCAGCAGTCTGGGAGGCTGAGACAGGAGGATTGCAAGTTTGATCTCAGCCTATACAACTTAACAACTTCGAAAGACCTTTTGTGAAAATCAAAAAACAATAAATGGGCTGGGGATACAGATCTGTGTGAAGGACCTGGCTTGATATCCAGTACAAGAAAAAGTTATGGTGAAAAGTCATAGCCATTAATTCCCCTGGAAATATGCATTCTCTCACCAAACACACTTGCCCGTTGTTCTTGTCCCTTGCTGAAGCAGCATGGAAGTCCTCTTGAGAGTGTCTCTCACTGGAACTGCCGTGACTGTCATGAAATGTGTCAGGTACTGATGAGCCTACTTTTTGGGTGGATGACACTTGCTGTATTTGTGTTCACACTTTGCAAAGATACAGAAGAGAACTTCTGGAACTTCTTCCGCGCAAGTCAGGGACGATGAGGTGTGTGTTTGAAGCACAGGGAAAATTCTGAGGGAGATTCATGGGCCTTCTACTGTTACACCTTTAAAAAATTTCAATATTTACAGTATATTTTGATCATCCCTTTTGTATTTTGATTGGTATTATTATTGTAGAGTGATCAGTATTTTGGTGACCAAGTTTCTCTAGCATACAACATGATAGACACATTTCAACATGGAAACCATTGCTTATTCATCACTCACATGTTTTTAAAATATGTTTTTAAAAAACATTTTACAAGTTATTTTCACTACAATGCACAATTGGCACCTGGTGTGTGCCCTATAGATGGAAACTTTCTTTTACGGTTGCTGTGTCCTTAATCTTTGTACATTGATATGTTCCTCAAATAGGATGTGTTTTTCAATGAAATCATAGTTAATCTCCCGACATTTAATTCTCTTTTCAATCCAAATAGCTCATCTGTTTCCTTCTCAACTCAAACAGCTCAGCCCTCTTAATGTTTCCTGATCAGAATCTCTCTCTCTTTCTCTCTCCCCCTCCCTCCCTCCCTCTCTTTCTTTCTTTCTTTCTTTCTTTCTTTCTTTCTTTCTTTCTTTCTTTCTTTTAGCACCACCTCTAAGGATTGTTTTTTTCCCTCATCTTTTTAACACAATAACAGTAGTTAGTCCTACAGTCATGCCTGTTTTCACTCCCTCTCTGTCAGCCCTTCACGACACTTCCTTTTCAGTTAGTTCGCCATTCCTTCTCCTTTTCCTTCTGGGCTGTTTCCCTGGGAAGGAAACTTTTGCTTAGCTTTATCCACAGCAAGTGTGTAAGAAACACAGACGGTCTCAGTGATCACTAGCTAGGTTCCACTTGCTTTTCTTCCGTCTTCGTTTCAATAAGTCAGGGCTGGGAGAGATATTATTCATGCAGTTTTCTTGGTACATGTGATTGGTCCAAAAATGGTAAGGATATCTGTATCTATCCAGCTATTTGATTGTCCTAAAGTAGCAAAAAGTGTCTTGATATGGGGCTGGAGGAGTAGCACAGTAGTTAGAACATTTGCCTAGTGAGCGCAAGGCTTTGAGTTTGATTCCCCAAAACCACATAAGGTGGGCATGGTGGTTCATGCCTGTAGTTTTAGCACTTAGAAGTCTGAGGCAGGAGGATTGCCTTGAGTTTCAGACACAGTGAGTTAAGGACTAGCCTGGACCACAGAGTGAGACCTTGTCTCAAAAAAAAAAAGTTTCTTGATGGAAAATTGCTTCAGTGGTATGTACACTTGGGTAACAGAAGTTACGCTCTCTGTCAATAACAGATGATAACTTCTAGTACATAAAGACTGTATCTAATTCATCTTTGTGTTTATTGTACTACCTCATACAGAGCCTCACACACCCTGGAAACTAGATTAATGATTAAGTTGACATCTTCGTTACTTTTCAATTGCGGAGACACAATAACTAACACCTACAATTTAAGGGAGAAAAGGTTTATTGTAGCTCACAATTTCAGAAGGTCTCAGTTCACGCGTGGCAGCTGGCTATAGAGATAGCACAAGGCAGTGGCCTGTCTAGAGAAAAGCTATTTGTCTCACGGTGGACGGAAAGCAGAGTAAGTGAGAAAGGGTGGAGTTAGCACATATTCTTCCAGGTCATGTACCAGTGATCCATCCCTTCCGGGCTAAGCCCCATTGGTCTGCCCCTTCCAATCAAGCCCCACTTCTTAACAAAGCAAGAAATCAATAGATTAAATGCTGTGTTTGGGTCACCTTTCAAACATGAGGCTCTTGGGGAATGACCAGATCCAAGCCATAACATTTGGTTAACCTATCTTGGCCTAGGTCATTACCATGGACTAACAAACTATTTCTACTTGGCAAATAAATGAACTCTACTGTATTAATTTTGGTCAAGGAAGTACTGCCTGCGTTTCATATACCTTATCCTTCTAAAACTCTGGTTAGTGATAATTTCTGAAATTTCCACATGGTTCATTGTGTTGTTTCGTGAAGTAAAACTCTCAGTTTCTTTGAGTTGATATTTTGGATGCTAGATCAGGAAAATGGAGAAATCGCTATACGAACCAGACTAATTAGATCTGTCTTTGGCAATATAAATATTAAAATTTGAAAATATTTGACCAGTGACTAGAGAATGAGAGTGAGGATGAATGTCCTAGCCAGTATTTTCATTTCCCTTGAAGTGGTTACTAATTTTAAACAATGAAGACCCCAGGATGGCTAGGAATAACTTTGAATTTAATTTAAAACCACCACATGACAGACTGTACTGCCAGCGATTGCAATGGAAATTTATTTAGTTTTTTTTTCCCAGAAAGCATTTATTTATATAAGACATCTTCCCATCATGTGAGATTATTTAGACAGGTTTTTATAGAAATGCATATAGCTATTGTTTAATCAATGAAGTTGCTGGTTGCGTTTTTCTTGTGAATTGTTGATGACAGCCTCTAGAAATGTTAGCTTGGGTTTCTTCAATTCTGAAATTGCCCAGAATATAAACTTCTCTAATTTAGTGAATTGGAGGAAGAAAACGCATGCTTTCATCCCCAGTGGACTTTACAATGAATCCTAAACCAGGTTCAGCTAAAATTCCTAAATGCCATTTCATAAGCTGCATCTCAGCTTTACGTGAAATTGTAGCATGCAGCCTTACACAGCTTTTCTACTAATTAAGTACTACTTTATGAGAGGGACAGAGTTATATAGTGCTGTTTGCTTCCTATTAATGATACTATATTGATACCCAGTAGTAATTTTCTCAGTTTATAAACTCTACCATTTTTAAGTACCTTACTGCCAATGTTAGTAAAGAATGTTTTTTATTTAATAGTACTTGGGTGGCGTCATAAAATCATTTAATGATAAAGCCTTATCAGATCTAACTTGAAGTCAGTATCTCGGATTTAGATGAGCACAATATGAGTGACAGTTTAAATGAATACCAACTCTCACTCCTCCCACCATACACAGACTAGCATGAGGAAAGTGCCTGGGGCTATGCAAAGGGAAATGTTCTAACCAATCAAGTGATGTGGGAAATATTTTATGGTGAACATAAAATTAGCAGTAATGAACATATAGTGCAATTTGTGATGCACCTACCAGATAAACCTAAGTTGTGGCAATTTAACGATTTGTTTATTGTGCAATATATGTTAATTTTAATCAAAGCATTGCAATTATGTAAACTATAACGTGACTGTAAAAACTTAATGGTTTTACTTTTATGTAAAACAGTGTATGATCTTGTAAAACAATTTTTAAAAACATGCTTTTTTAAAAAAATGCATCTTTTGAGGAATGGGGAATCTCTTAGCTCTTCAAAGCCTTTCTTTTTTGCTATCTACAAGTCTTTTGCTCTCGTATCATCTTAAAACAAAGACTTTCTCTTTCCATATCCGAACATCTCTGAGTAAGAAAATGTCATTACTAATATTCATGTGGGGCTGTGAGAAACGGGATGGAAATGAACCGTGGTTTTCCAACCCAAGTCTCCTGAGCCTGAGGTAAGGAGCAGCGGAGGGGTCGCCGCCACAGAGCGGCTGGTTCCAGGGCTAGGATGGATCGCTGCAGAGGCAGGAAGTGATGAGGCCTGGCTGGATCCCAGCGGGGAAAAGGAACAGGAGAAACCAAGGCTGGTGCTGATGCTGCACGGAGGGACAGAGAGCAGGCAGCTGGGGGGAGAGAGGGGCCGGCGCCTCCCCAGCAGGAAATCGCAGGCGTCAGTTCCGGAAACGCTGGTGATCATTGCGATCGGCTTATCAGCAGGTCAGAGGTTGATCACGCACAAGACGGAGCAGGGGATATCTAATGCTCAGGAAGGAGACTGAGTCTGTAGCCAGGTGCTGGAGCGGGATGTGCAAGCAGGTAAATGTGGATCAGGTACTCGTGTTTAATGAGCAAAGAAAACCATACAGGGAGCTTTTCAAACCAACACATTATTTGGAAAGAAGGTAGGATTTCCTGGATAAGTAGATCCATTGATTTCTGTACTTCGTGCGTATGTGTGCGTGTGGTACGGGAGATCTGGCCAGGGGCCTTCTCCCTGAGCTACTGAGCTGCTCACTGAGCCCAGCCCACTTTCGGTTTTGATTCTGATGCAAGGTCTTGGTCCAGTCGCTAAGTTGCCAAGTGCCAACCTGCCCAGAGTGGACTCCAACTGGCGACCCGCCTGCCTCAGCTCCTCAGCACGCTGAGGTGACAAGCCTGCACCCCGTGGCCTGGCTGATGTACGTAGTTCTCATTAGTGTTAATTGTCAGGAGAAAATTAAGTTATCATATTACGTTCGACAGTGTCACAGGCAAAACTAGATTAGATCACATCACAGCTAGTGAGGTTGCTTTGTTGTATTTCTGTGTGAACGCATCTCCGTGGTAACCAGCCGGGCAGAGCTCACTTTGGCAAGTATAGGGTAATGGGGGGCAATGATGCTGAGGAATCGGGCCAGTGGCTCTGGGGTGCTGAGAACTCTACGCCCTTGGGCTGGGAAATACCTGCGCGGGCAGGTTCAATTTGTGATAATTCATCCAGCTGTCCTTGACATGTGCCTTTTTCTGTATGTAGTTTATATTTTCATCAAATATTCAGAAACAAACACTTTAGAAAAAGACTTAGAAAGATGATGTCACGATATCAGAGACATGCGTACTACGAGGTCCGGGACTTATTCCGATCAGTAACTTCTCAAAGAACATGGTGGTGTTCGTGCCTGAATGTCAGGTGCTGGAAGGAAGCAACCTCATCTGAGCTTTTTTTTTTTTTTTTAACAAAATGAATTATAATTCCTAAGTCAATTCCAAATTGACCAAACATATCCTGCGTTGTTTCAATAAAGATATTTTTAATGTACTTTGAAAAAAAAAACATTTCAGCTGTACATACAGTTCCGTAAAAACTACGGAAACAGTTACTTTCTATTATCTTTGGTGTTTCAAAGTGGAATTTAAGGCTATTGTTGCTCAGTGGATTTCGACACGAGAAGTCGTTACTTAAATGACTATTATCTATTCTTAGCAATATGGAGGTTGCAGGTTTGCTTCTCCTTTCAAACAAATCGATGTAAAGTGGCCGCAGGGACATTGGATCACGTGTAGGTCTGCATGCATTTGGAGCACGGGATGTGGAGGTAGTGGGGGAAGGTTGTGTGACCTTCCTTCCCTGTGAGGCCTGCTCACCTTTTGGTCCCTCTACGCTTGACCTCATGCATGAAGACTGCAGACCCGAAGAGATGTAGTGTTGAGCGAGATTGATGGGAGGAGAGTAATGGTAATTCTCCCCGTCATAGGAGAGATTTCATGGGATGAGGAAATATGTCTCAGGTGGAGTCCTGACCTCGCCTCTGCGGCTGAAGTGTGTTGGTGTGGATTCTCAAATAATCCTGGAGGGGGGCGGGGTGGCTAAGCAGTACCCTAGGTACATGATCCTTCTAGAAGGGACAGTGCTTAATCCTGTGCAGAGGAAATACAAAAGGAAATCAATCACCTGGTATGTTAAGTTAACTTACAATAAATCCTGAAAGCAAGAAACAGAGCAAGGGATTAAATAGTCTAAATGCCACTTTGATAAGGAGGAAGTATTATTATAAGCCTAAAATTTATTTTACATTTAATCAATGCACACTGCTCACTTAAATTCTCACCGTTTCATTCTCACAGTTCCCGAGGTTTTGCTCCAATTTTCCTGAGCCCAGAGAAAAATTGGGGCCAGGATGCAGCCAATATTTTGAATTACGTAAACTGTGTTGAAGATGGTTCCATTAATATTTTAGGCCCATGTCAGGTAATGGAAAACAAACTTACGTCTTGGATCGCTTTCCAAAAAATGAGACACAGAGTTAGTGATTCCAGTAATTTAGACCAGAGTGGGGTAAGATTTTCCTTCTTGGTTAACATGGATTGCTGTTGTGGTAGTTTGTGTCTGTTTTAAATAATCCTATTGATAACAAAAAATCGTAGACCTTCTCTATGGGAGGAGAAATAGGAACATGCAAATTTTCCTTCAGATTCGACAACTACCTTTCAAGTATCAGTAGCTACCAGGGAATAATAGTGCGTGTTGGACGGGGAAAATGTGAGTAGAGAGACCCCCACGTCCACATTCTTGCAGACAGCAAAACCAATGGTGTGGAACAGCCAGTGCCCCCCACGTCAGTTTCCAGTTCGCCCAAAGAAGTATCTACGCTCAGAGTTCAGATTTTCCACTGTAAATTTAAGGATGGGTTTAGATATACATAACTACCTGAGGCACAGAAAACTCAAAGCATGTTTTTTTTTTTTATTAAGATTTTTGGTTGCCAACCTGTTTGCAAAGATGGTAATTCTGTCTGACAAGCAGTTATAAACCTTACTCTTTTCTGAGTATGTTACCTAGCAAAAAGGGGGACACCTGATTTTCTTGTTGTATCTTGGCCATAGAAGATAAATTAAGACCATTATTATGACTAAACATTAATTCTAAAGATTAAGTTGGCGCATTGTTAAAGCAGCTTGGTGTTTCAAAGACTTGGTTTCTAGAAAAGCTACTAGAATGTCACCTGGGTCTGCAGTGCATGGCTGTGTCCCCACTCTGGGGACAGTGTGTGGCTCAGAGTAGATACCAGGTAAATCCTTAGCGTCAACAAATGACCAAATTCAATAGAGCAGGTAGTGTTCATAAGTATGCCCTAGTAGAGAGTCATCGCATATATTAAGATACCTTTTCATTTGTTTGTTTGCTCCGCAGCAAGGCTGTCGTGTCATCAGGGAAATTTAAGCTAAAATTTGTACTCAAAATAATTCTTTTGCTAGCTCCTCTCTTCAATTCTGCTTTCTGTCCTGATGCCCCGGAAAACTTCCCTCCTGCTAGGGCTCTGCCAAGCCCTTCCCCACCCTTGCCAGATACCCATCGAGGGAACTTTTGAAGCTGTGAGCTAAAATAAACCTTTCCTTTCTTGAGTTGTGGGTGTCAGATATGTTGTCCCAGTATCAAGAGAGTAATTAAGACTTCACTCCTGGTGCTAGGAATGGGTGGTTTATTCTTATGCCCCATGGCCATGTTGTCATTCATACTTATGTCTGAGTTTTCCATTTTTGATCTTGAATTTCTTACTGTATAACTCTATACCAGTCTTCGATGAATGTCACAACCCTGCCTCCCCCGCTTACATGTTCCTTTATGTATTTTTTCATTGTCTGCCTTCTTCTCAAGATTTTGATCTTCACAAGGACAAAGATTTTATTTTGTTCATCACTATTACCAGCATGGCAAAGAGAAAGCTCTCAATTTTTTGATTATTTTTCTGCATTGTCAAATAAAATGTGCACATACCTTTGGTGTAGCATGTATTCTGAAGAGCCCATGTTCTTAAGGACATTGAATTCAGTATTATTATGGAGACAGGAAGCGAGGGGCAGCTTGGGAGTTTGTCCCTGAGAGAGTGGGTAGATAAGAAGCGCTAAATGTTCACTGTGGGCTTTGTACCATAAAGAGAAGCATCAGCTAGGAGGGTCACAGAGCTAGGTGGGTAGGTCTGGAAAAGAGTTTTGAGCCAGGCCCAGTGGTATAGGCCTTTGATTCCAACACTCTGTGAGGCTGAGGCAGAAAGATCACAATTTTGACCCCCAAATTGGGTGACTTTAGGGAGTTAGTGAAACTGTTTCTCAAAATCAAAAATAAACATGGGATGGGAATGTAGCTCAGTGTGAAGGTTTTGGGCTTGACTCCTGGTACCACAAATAAAAAAGTTCTGAGTGCAAATAATGTAAAATGTATACGTGCATATTTTTATGTACACAATGATTCCATTTATGTAAATTAAAAACACGTGCAAGATATTTTGTAGACATTCATCTAATCAGAAAGGCATAGGTTGTCCACACTGCAGTGGTGTGTCATGGGAGAAGGGAAAAGAGGAGGTTGTGGGATAAAGATGCAGAACAGGGTGCCCCAGGGATCATGTGGGAAATGCTGCATGGTCCAAGCACAAGCTGGAAAGTGTGACCGTCTCTACTGTTGACAGCAGAAAAAAATGTTGAGTAAACAAAAGAAGTGATACTGTGTCTAAGGGTGGGTAGAAGTGTGGCTTAATGGAAGATGTCCCACTCAGAGCAGAACAATTTTATTCTGTGTTAAGTTCCTCTACAAATTCAACTTCATGAGCGATGGCATTTCATGAGCCAAGTTTTGGTCACAGGTATTCTTCTTACATGTGTGTGTGTGTGTGTGTGTGTGTGTGTGTGTGTGTCACTGACAACTGAGTCCAGAGCTTTCATTCTGAGCTACATCTCCAGACCATTTTTTAGTTTTGACTGTATACACAGGGTGTCTCTAAGTAGCTGTTGCCCAGGTTGGGCTGAAACTTGGGGTCCTCCTGCGTCAGCCATAGTACTTGGATTACAGACCTGCGCCACCAGGGTAGCAACTGCGTGAGGATTTAAGAGGAAAAGAAAACTGGAGAACAAGACTCAAGGGAAAGCAGGACAAGATCAAGATCTATCTCTTCACAAATGGGGAAATATGGCTTCTCCAAGCAAAGCTCGATGTTGATAGGGAGAGAGGGGAGAGCTACATAGCTGGGAAATAAAGCCATTAGAGATGATACAGTACCAAAAGTTCCCTGTAGATAGCGATTATCAATGACTCCAGTGGTTGCTGAATGGAATCTTTCATGGAAAATTCAATATAATTTCTTCTTGGAAAAGAATTCTTACTAAAAATGACCGCAGTTTTTAATTATATGTTGAATCAAGAATTGACCTACCTTGAGTGTTTCAAATGACTGCTTATATCCAGAAGGTAGTGACCAGGGCTATAGAAATCAGTGCATGATGGAAATCGTTATCAACTAAAAACAAAATAAGACAAAAACATAAGAGAACGCACGCAGAGGGAATCAATCTCCCCAGTTCTGTTTCTTCGTTTCTCTGTGCCTTTCCTCTGCTCCCCTACTATTCCTGTATGTAAACAGAATAGCTATCATCATCTGAGGCTGTAAGCTAATATTTTATCCTATGCATGTGCTGTTTTTTAATGGGAGGCATGAATCTTACAAAATATAATTTCTTTCCCAGTGGAGTGGGCATCGTCTTTCTAAAATTTGACACAATGCTGATACCGTTAATATTTATTTATTAACTTATTGGTACTGAGGATCGAGCTCAGGGCCTTCACCCTGAGCTACACCTCCAACCCACTTCTGTTTTTAGTTTTGAGACTCTTTCACCAAGTCACTGTTACGGTTTGGAGTTGGAGTGTCCTCCCCAAATCTCATGTATTTGGATGTTATGGATTATCTTTGGAACCATGTGCTTCTGGGAGATGTGGGCTGGAGGGTGGATTACAGGTGTGTGGACTGGATGACAGGCCTGTGGTGGGGGCTTAAATGTGGAAGGGGCAGGATCCTGAGACTGGACCCAGAAAGGGCAGATCACTGGGTCAGGACTTGGAAGGATTAATGCTGCTTTCTGAGTTCCTTAGGGGACTTGGTTTGACTTGGCTTCTTGCTTACAATGCCGGAGGAGCTGCCTCACGCCTCTGCCTCCACCATGTGCTTCCACTTTTCTTGGTGGCCTGAGTGGCCTGCGGCCTTCTGAAACTGTGAGCTAAAACATCCTTTCCCTCCCATAATTTGCGCACCTCAGGTATTGATTCTCAGTGATAAAAAAGTAACTAAGGCAGTCACTAAATCGCCCAGGCTGGGACCTTCCTGCCTCAGCCTCCCAGAGTGCTAAGACTATAGGCCTATGCCACTGGACCAGATTACTTTAGATATTTAAAAACCAATAGCTTTATTGTGGGATTTTGGTTGTGTGTGGCTCTGTTTTCCCCATCTCAAACTTCCGATTTCTGTGATTTTTGTTCATGTATTTGCTGATGGTTTCCCTAGAGAATTTGGGAAGAGGAAAAAGAAGGAAAAAAAAAAACAGATAAAAAAATTAGACCTTTAAATTTTCATAAAAAAATTTTTAGAGGTCATATGATCCAAATTTTTAATTATTTGTCAGATACTTTGTCTACTTTGTGTCAACCACCTGATTATACACTAGGTTGGATAAGAAGGTCAGATTTTTTTTTTTTTTTGAGAAAGGGTCTTGTTCTGTAACTCAGGCTGGTCCTGAACTCACTGCCATCCTCCTGTTTCAGCCTCCTGAGTGCTGAGATGACAGGCATGTGCCACCATGTCTGGCGTATGTGGTGTGGGGAATCGAACTCAGGTACTTGGAACTTGGCATAGCGCTTTGCTCGGCAAGTGTTTTAACTGCTGTGCCATTCCTCCAGCCCCAGAAGGAAAGGTTTTACAGATAGGATGTGTATGTATCCTATCTGTACACATATATACCCACTGGCACAGGGACTAGACAACTGTACGTGTTCCCATACCGTTCTGTTTATTACATTGGAAAAAAAATTCCCGTGGTTTTCTTCCAAGTTGCAAAAGAGTATCCCCCTTTGAATTTCCATTCTTCAGTTTGAGAAATTTTCCAAGCCCTCTTCCTAATCACAATGTGTCACCATTCTCTGCAGTCATTTTGGCAAAGAGAATCAAAGAAGTATCAACCATTCCAGGCTTTAGCCTGAGCAGATTGTCCAAATCTTTGAGCTGATGGTCGGAGAGGAATGTGTGTTGTCTGCCCACCCGGTGCCGGGATGCCACCGTGTGACGGAACGTTGCCCTTGGGTTGTGAAATTTGGGACCTCAACCCCTGTCCTGGTGTAACTGGAAAGGCTCTAGGATAGACACAAGGCCCCTGATCCTCTGGCCTTCTTGTTTACTTGCCTCTGAGATCCTCTGTTACTTTTAAAGGCATCCTTGATTCTGACACAGAGAGCCCATTTTTCTGATGTTCCATCTCTGCCAAGGTAAGATAAAGTATCTCCAGAGACGCTTATTCTGCAGTTTTCCATGTTAGATAATGTGATGTATGTTTTAGGACTCAACTTGGTGAGAAAGTTAAGGCCAGTTAGCATGTTGACACCTTTTGTTCACTGATTGCTTTGTTTTTTTTTTTTTTTTTCCTGAGCTCTGGGAAGGCAGAGTTCCATCTGGCCTTGGGTGCTGCGTTCACCCTTGCACCCTCCAACTTGGAATTCGAGTGTCTACAGAGCTACACTGGAGAGGTTTCTCTTTTTAAAAATAGCTGCATTCTGGGCATAGATTACCATGGGAACATTTTTGAACATTTTACATTCCTCCCCAGTGGGTACCATAAAGTCATGGTCGTGAGTGTTTGCCAGGGACAGCTAATGAGTCTCCACATTCCTGCCCAGAGGTACTGTTCTTAGCGTTATCTGGCTTGACCACTCTGTTTTCCGCACTTGTCATGAAATGTCCTGGAGCTATTCTAGACATACTATATTTTCACGGTGCCCTCTGCGGACCTGGGTGAAAGGCCGTGGGCAGAAAAACAATCATTATTAGTTTGCCTCTTCACTTTCTCATCAGCACAGAGGCTTTGGGTTATATTTCGGTATAATTGGTGCAAAGTGATTAGTCCGAAATTCCCCTCCACAGTTTGAGGACTATAGTAAGTACTCAGCCACTCATAAGCATGATGATATTAAAAAAAGATTTAAGTTCTTAGTAGCACAAGTCAAATGGAAATACCATCCATTTTGACCATAGAAAACTGTCCAAGAGTAATCTTCTAATATATTTTTTGTTAAAATAATATTTTAGGTAGCTATACGAAGGACACTGACACTTTATTTATCAACTACCTATGCATTCATCATGTGTATACAACTTGCTATTTCTAGATATTCATTTTCATAAGATTGTAGAAAATCTTACAACTGCCTTCCACGGATATCCAGTGATTTTCTGTCATGAGTAGCTGCACTGCGGCTTTGCACTTTATTCTCACCACATCACACATCATATACTTGAATTATTAAAGCAAAAAGATCTAAGTACTGCCTGCTTCATGCGAGTATCATCCACACAGACGCAGGAAAATAATTTTCTTCAGGTTTCTTGGTAGGGCATGGGGAGAGGGTAATTATCAATATGAAAATATCTCAATATTTTTTATTGCTTGAACAAATGAAAATTTATAGTCGTTAAGGTCAGAGTAGGTCTCCCTTGGAGGCTGCGTTCTCTTCGACTACACTTAGAAGAGACTTCTGGACAAACGCAGAGGGGACAGCAGTTACAGAGAGTGCCAGATCCAGCTGCTCTACTTGGAGGTCCTCATGCCTCCCCTAAGACCAAGGTAGAACTTACCGAGTGGTTTTCTTGCTGTTTCCAAAGTTAACTCTCCAAACAACTTTTTAAAAAACTATTTCCCTCTTGATTTCTGGTAATGAGTGTCCCCAACAAACAGAATGATTAAAACTCATTCGTTCTTTTGCTCATCCTTTAATTCCTTCCCTCGTGCACTTAATGTTTAGGAGACTAGGCTCACAATGACTTCTCATTTCAAAAATGCTTTTGTGGGCTCAGCAGTGATTAGTATTTGTTTCTTGTTTTATTTTTTTTTTTCTGTGATGAATGAACAATAAGGTCTGTTATTTATTCCCCTTTGCTCAGTGTGCTTAGCCACTGAGCTCCGAGATAAGTTGTAGGTCCAGCTGTTTCATAGCCTCTATGAACAGAAATAGCTCAACACCAAACGTGTCCTTTAATGATCAAAAGGCCGTCTGCATTAGTTACTCTTAAGGTTAACATTCCGACATGAGAACTGAGGGGAAGCGGGTAAGCACCCCTCGCAACAGATGTGGGCCTCAGATCTTGAGTAAAGAAGACTTTCCTTCACTTTCTATTCCAGCTCTCTTCTCCCGTTCAACCTGCTAATCCAGACAAACCTGTCGTCTTCCAAGTCATTGTAATACAGCTCTTTTCTCCTTCTTGCCACTGTAACTGTAGTAGGAACCTAGTCGTCTGTGTCAGCTTCCTTGAGTTTACCCCAGTTCTTGGTCTCTAATTATTTACTTCAACTGATTATTTAGAGAAAATTTCAAATCTAATTTGTCTCGCCCTATATGCATCTGCTACCTGCTTTTTTCTTTTTCCTTTTCTTGTCTTTTTTTTTTTTGAGGCCAGGTCTCTCTGTATAGTCCAGGCTGGTCCTGAACTCACTGTGTAGTCCAGGCTGACCTAGAACTCACGACCATCTTCCTGCCTCAGCCTCCTGAGTGCTGGCATTATAGGAATGCACCACTTACCCAGCTAGGAAGTGGTACTGGGGGACGCAGAGCCTCATGCTTCCTAGGCAAGCACTTTAATCACTGAGCTATGCTCCCAGACAAATTTTAACATTTTAAAAAAAAACAGGGTCTTGTTTTGTAGTCCAGGTTGATCCTTAACTCAAGATGTAGCCCAGGCCGGACTTGAGCTATAGGCAATCCTCCTGCTTCATCCTCTCAAGTGCTGGGATTACAGGCACTTGTTGCTGTGTCCAGCTTATGTGGTGCTGGGGAGTAAAACTCACTTGTGCTTGCTGGTGTTACCGGTTCTTGAGATACACTATTGCTTGCCTTCTCTTCCTTCATTATACTGTGTGTGGCTGTTTCAAGATTTTCATACCCAAATCTCTAGCCCCTTCCAGAATTATTCTTATTATGCACAGATTATTTACTAACATAGTGCAGTAAGAATGACAACCAACAAAAAAGAAATATAATACTTCACTTTCATTTTTAAAATTGATACTTTTTGGGTGGGTTGTAAACTTTTTGAGGGCCACTGCAGTTTGATTATGAAATGTCTCCCAAAGTTTCACATATTGAAAGGTTGGTTCCTAATGCACAAATGTTTAGAGGTGGGGCTTTGGGAAGGTGATTAAATCATAAAGGCTTCGACTTTATCACTGGGCTAATCTATTGATGGGTTGATTCATAATTTGATGATGTCATTGGAAAATAGTGGAATATGTAAAAGGTGGGGCTTAGTTGAAGGAAGTGAGTCCCTAGGGGACATGTCCTCAAATGATACATTTTGCTCCCGGCTCTCCCTTATTCACTGCTTCCTGCCTGCCATGTGGTGACATCCTTCTTCACCACGCTCTCCCACCATGATGCTCTCTCTGCCTTTCCATGGACCCTGAAACAATGGAGCCGTGTGACCATGGGTGAAACTCTCCGAAACTCTGAAACCATGAGCCCAAATAAATTTTTTTCACTTTTTAGGTGATTTTCTCAGGTATTTTGTCCCAGTGAAAGAAAGCTGACTTGCACAAAGGCAAAGGGTTAGATTCATTTATTTCTTTAGCATTCACACCATAAATAAATATCTGTTGAAAGTTCCTCATTTTCATGTTTTGATATATGACCATCACAAATTAAAACAGTCCAAGTCTTCTGGTTATGAAGCAGAGGTTCTTGTCATCTTTAACATTAGGAGTTTGAGAATCTACTGAAAACGATGTACTTTCTCCTTGGAAAAACAAGTTTCCACTTCTTTTCTTTTCCCGTTCACCCCCGACAACCACACGGACTATTTTCGCACACACCTTCAGGGCACTCTTGTACCTTTTGGACTCCATTTGTGGATTCCATGTTAAAAGTTGCTGCCCAATGGTTTTTGTATGTAATATGCTGTTGACATTTTTATGGAGTATAAAGATTAACAATAGAAAGGACATTGTAATATGAGGAGTGAAAAAAATGGGTGAAAGAAATGGTAGAGTAAAATGGAGGATGCAAAAAAAATGGGTGGTAAGAAACAAAAGAGTCATTGATGACCCTGTAGGATCCAACAGGGTCAGAATTTAGGCTGAAGTTTGGGCAGGACTTTAGACAAAGAGGGTGCTGTGGCACAGAGATAGATGTTACCACATCCCAGCTTGGTGCAGTCTGCCCACACTGGTGTGACCTCAGGAAATTGAATTTTCTAGAGATGTCATAAGTGATCAGCTTTCCCTTTGGGATCATCAGATCCTGGGTTTATCAGTGAAGAAGTACTAGGAAATGTGGAGAAACTATCAAATAAGCTTTGAGTCTTGGTGAAATGTGGGTTTTTGGATATATTCCCACTATAGAGAGGTGTCCATGTTCGAGAGAAATAAGTGGTGTCTGTGTTCCATCAATTCAGGTCTGACTGAAGTTATGAAGTAGTTTATGATGTAATAACCATGGGCTCAGCTGTATATTCTGAGAGTGATTGCTAGGCTTATTGGGAATATTACAAGCCAGAAGCCAACCACAGGGATTATTCCACTGAATTCTCAGAACAATTCCAGAAGGTGAAAACAGTTGTTTTTTCCCCACTGCATGAATGGAAAATGAGGGATTAAAGGAGTGAAAGAGGTCATCCAAGGTCATAGAGCCTGCAAGCTGGATGGTTACTTTTAGCCCACCTATCTAACAGCAGATCCAGAGTTCTAACCACAACTTCCAGTTGAAGAGTAGACCTGAGACACAGTCAGGGCAGCAGGGGCTTCTGGTGGTAGATGGAAGACAGACATACCTGGTCCAAGTACGTCCCATCCCGAAAGATGTTAGTGCCATATTTGATTTTTTCTTCTCTTCGGATTTTGAACAGCTGTGAAGTGTTTGGAAGACCCAGTCCAGCATCGGTATATATAAATAACCCTAACTTGATCCCCTTTGATTTTATTTTTGGATGTCCTAGCTTTGTTCTTTCTTTATTTCAGCTAAGCCTCCACTGCATGTTCCCCAAGCAGCAAAATGATCCATTTCGGGAGCATATTTTATGTGATGCTGACACCAGCTGCTCCCTGGAGACCTTCAGGCTCCTGCCAGAGTGTAGCTGGCACCCAGGAGCAGGCAGGCTCCAAAGCACCAAAAAGCAAATATGTTTCACCATAAGTCTTTATCTCAGCATGAAAAACAGCCATAAATCATGATGAGCCTGAGCAGCCCTTCTCTAAATACACATGCAAGAATTTATTATGCTCAGACAGAGCTTATTGCCAAAAAAGGGAAGACACCATTTCTGCCTTCTGAGCTACCTCATGTAACTTTTTCTTGTGTGTGTCTTGACTAGCTCTGTAACACCCAGTGCTGAATAATTTAAGATATCCAAGCAACCTTCATTCATTCATGACATTTCTGAATTACCAGGTGTCAGGCAGTAATCTAGGAATGTAAGTAGTAAACAAAGACAGAGAAATCCAGCTTTCACGGAGTTGATATTGTGGGGGTAACCATGTCTGGAGGAAGTGGAGATGGTAATAGATCCATCACTTGTGTCTTTTCAGGTTCCAAAATTCTCCTCTATTAAGAAATTAGACTTCTTGTGTCAATCCATTGAGAAAGAATAATAACAATTTCTATGGATTCAGCATGCTTCTTTTGTATTTTTATCAGCCACAACTGCAGCCCTATAGACAAGACCCAGTGACAAAATATTTGTGAGTCATACTAGTGGTTTTGCCTACGGAAAGGCTTAATTTCTACATGGCTTGGTGGTCACACAGGCCTGGGAACCACACAGTGGATGACTGACTAGCTGATTTCTGGGGATACCTTCACTCTCTGGGAGGTGACGTGCTGTCTTGTATGTCTTAAGATGATCCCTGTTGGGAGAAATTTCAAGAGAAAAAGTTATCTTTTATTTGGCTCATCTTTTGTGTTTCAGAATATTTTTTGAGAATTCTGCACGTTTCTCTTAATCTTAAAATTATCAGAGTCGAATGTGCCTCCTGAATTTTCTTTTACCTCGAGTAGGTATTAGATAACATTTTCCGAAATGGTGTTCAAAAACAACCCATTAATTTGCTTGTTTCTCAGTTAAACATAATATAGCTGAAGTGCTTTTATCTTTGCGATCAGGAAGAATTCGATTCCTAATACTGAAGATAAAGAAAGAGAAAAAAAGAAAAAGAAAAAAGGAGGAAAAATTGAACCTCACTAGGCTTAATAAATATGTATTCTTTATGTTGCATATGATGCTGATTAAGAATATTTTAAATTATTTTAATAATAGGAAAAAACTTAACCTTCTTATGCCTCCTTTCTATGTTCACTAAAAGCTTGAGGGAAATGATACCCATGTTCTCAAAAAGTCACAATCAAATGACAGCTTGTTTCATCTTGTTTTCGCATCATGTCTGATAAATCATTAAGCCTTGCTAAAACTTGAGCCAGGTGGACTAGTTCTGTGGTTCTTCTATGAACTTTTTGAGCTTCCAAATCCTACTTCAACAGTCATAATTCAGTAGCTCTTGGTAAGGTTTCTTGCAGCCAAGAAAAGTTGGCGTTGTGGTGAGCATTCACTGGGTGCAGATGAGTTTTCAGTGAAAAGATTTGTTTTTTTTTTCACATTTTGTAGAACTCACTTTTATGGAGAAGATATGGGATGGATTCTGGAATGATTTGGAATGAAAATATTTCGGTAAAACTTGGTATTGATGTCTTGGCTTTTTAGATATGCTTGAGGTAGTTTTAAACTGATATTTTGATCTCCTTGGCTGTGTATAACATAATCAAAAACTACAACACAGTGGTGGTTTCCTTTTAAGCCCCCGCAGCATCTGAATCTTAGGATTTTGACTTCATCTGATACCTGGTTTCAATTCCTTGTTCGGCACTGAGAGAAAGGAAAGAGAGAGAGTGTGGAAATATTCATTTTAGCATTAGTGATGCTTGAATCTGACAAAAATTAGGTCATGCATCAAGCACAAATCCATATCTATTCATTGAGTACTTGCATGGGATAAAGAGCTCTGTTTTAGGTGAATGAACTAACACATAGTTCCTATTCTTGGTAAGTTTGCTATAGTTCATGACCAGCCTGGCAATTTAGGAAGTGCGAGAGACCCTGCTGCAAAATCAAAGCCACAGAAATGAGCTAGGGATGTGGCACAGTGTGAAGACTCTGGGTTCCAAAGAAACAAAGAAGGAAAGAAAAAAAGAGATTTGCTATAGTATCATATCTGTCTGGTGGTTGAAATGATGAGAACAAGTGGAAAAGTACCAAATGACAAAAGATTAACAAAAAAGCACCAAATGCTATGTTTTTATTATATTCATAGACCTATTGTTTGACTATAGTTGATAAGAACAGATCATGTATTGAAAGCTCTAAAGGAGTGATAAAAAAAGTGAATGGGAAATTTTCATGACAACAAAACAAATGTAAACTGTAGTAAAGAAAATATAAGAGAATCCTACAAACAAGCATAAATACAGGAAACTGATCACCTCTAATAGCAACGAAGTCACAGACATATCAGTTACAGCAATAGAAACTGACACATAACAGGTAGAATATTTTAAGAACCGAGATAAAATTTCCTTAATTCCTATACTGAGGAATCTTGTTCAGAGACAAGAGAAACAAGAATGAAAAAACAGGAGTACAGATAGAACTCGTCATTCTCAGGATGTTGCTGAAAGAACTTACACAATCACATTAAAAAAAGAATCTGAGCTTAGAAAGGGTTAAAACAAGGAAAATGATGCTGGTGGGCTTCTTCAGTGGCGTGTGAAAGGCGCTAGAAAAACACTGCCACTCTTGGTTCCAATACCAGAGGCAATTCGATATTTTAACTTTGTTCCCAGATTTTAGAGTGGCGCGCTTGTTCTGTCTTCCTTCCGTCACTTGGACGATGACACTTGTGGTCTTCTGTGTGCTGGGACACACTTCCCAACACCCACACCTTAAGGGAGGAAAGCTCTATTTTAACTCATAGTTTCAGAAGGTCTCTGTCCATGTAGGAGGGACTGGCAGTGGTGGAGGAGGCCTCAAAGGAGAGAAGCTGTTCACACAAGAAGCAGAGTGGGAGGGCTGCACTAGCCTGAACTCTTCCGGGTTAAGCTGCAGTGATCCACTCCTCCTGGGTCAAGCCTCGGGGACCCGCCTCTACAGCTAGGCTCCACGTCTTAACAGTGTGTGAAATCTACAGATAATCCACACTGAGGTTTTGGGGGGGACAGTCCAGATCCAAACCAAAATACTAGTATAAAGAATAAGTTTGATGCAAAATAAAGTGACACTTAATGGGTTAAATTTTCGTATGGGACATTCCAAAAGTCAACATACATAGGAAAATGTTAAAAGCATAAAACATGTAATATATGAAATGATCTTGTTAATTTTTCCTATATATGGTAATTTTTGGGACACCTCATATTTTTGCTTCAAGGGTGTACATGTCAAGAGATTTTAGAAGGTAAAGTAACATACATCAGAAAGATATGTTTAATATTATTTATCTACTATTACATATATATATATATACACACACACACACACATATACATATGTTATCAATATTGCAATATCTTTTCCTAAACCTGCCTGATTCCTCATAAAAACAATCTGCAGGTTACAGGCAAACCAGCTGCTTTTTCAATGATATGTTTAAGCTATTTTCTCTCCGCAGTATACGATTACTGTTCCTGGAAGTAGCGAAGCTTAATCCCAAGGTACGGATCGCACTCTACATAAGCCCTCCTGTCCCACCTGTGTTTTACAACAGGCTCCTCATCTAATTAGGACAAACAAGAGAAGGATGGGTAGTTGTCCTGAGCTGGGGGCTATTTCAGGTAGTTTACTTAAAAAAGAAAATCTCTGTAGGCCCTGTGGCACCATCTATAATCCCAGCATTCTGGGAGGCTGAGACAGGAAGATCCCAAGTTCTAGCCCAGCCTGGGCAATTTGGCAATTTAGGGAGATCCTGTCTCTCAAAATCAGAAATAAAATACGGGTTGGCATGTAACTCGGTGACACTGGGGCTTAAACTCCAGTACCAAAGTTCAAAAAAAAAAAAAAAAAAAAACAAAAAGCCCTTTGTCTGGATTTCAGCCAGGAGCAGCTCCCATCCAGTGGGGGCTGGGATCCTGCTTGAGGTAACCTCTGGCAGTGCAGTGGTGCTCAGGGTTTACTGTGTTCAGCCTGGCTATTTCGGCGCTGCCCTCCGGGGCTGTGTCTACAACTGCCGCCTAGCTCCGCCCTGAGGATGGGCTCCTGGTGGGTCTCTCCGGGTGCCAGCTCTGCAGCCCTGGCTCTGGACCTAGTAAAGTCATTCCATCGGGCTCTTTGATCTGATCCCATCTGGTCAGCTGGGAAAGCGCGCGCCCTCTCTCCTCTCCTCTGCAGCTCTGGGCTGGCTGCTGGCCCTCTGATGTGGTCCCTTCTCCTGCCACTGGCTCCCAGCTCTCCCCAGCTGCTCACCCTGGCCTGTGCCCCCACTCCGGCTTGCTCCCTGATCTCCGCTGGCTTTTGTTTCTCTGTACTGCTGAGTTTTCCCCTTGCTCCTGGGGAGCTGCCCGGTTCCCCCCACAGGCCCGGGGTGCAATCACATTTCAGCAGCTGCGCTCCTCTGAGGTGCACTCAGGGAAAAGGAGGAGCAGATTCTCGGAGAGAAAGTTGAAGCCAGGACTTGCTCATCTCTGAGCCACTATTTGGGAGAAGAAAACGACACATCCTCTGGGATTTGGATTCTAACTGGGAGTTTGGCCGGGTGAAGGAGGTTTGGTCTTAGTCTGTGTGTTTAGAGACAGCGTGAGCTTTCATCTTTTAGCTGAAGGAATTCCTTGGAACTGGGTATGGAAGAGCTGCCGAAAGCCCCCATAAACAAGTGCAAGTTAAATTCTGTTGCTGTAAATGCACTAAAGTAGAAAAATTAAAAAGCACCGTATGAAAATCCTTTCCAGTTTCGGCTTAAAAAATGTCTCTCTTCCTCACCTCAGTAGGAGATCTTATTGTGCACATGAATTTCTCAGAGGCTGAAGACTGTACGGTCACACAGCATGGGGTGACATGGGCCATATGCTTTTTGACATTTAGTAAACCCAAGGCCTCCGTGTCCTGGAGCTACCATTCAAGAGCACTGCCTGGGGCGCTAGGAAGAAACTCACACTAATGAATTAATTTGGAAATACAGGTCTTAAGAGGAGAATTACCAGTCACTTGTTTTTAAACTTTTCTCTCTGAGATGATCGTGTGATGTTTTGTTTTTGTTTTGTTTTCCATGAGTCCGAGTACACAGTCAGAGCCTAACTACCAGTATTTGCGTTTTAAAATCACTAGCTGTTTGAAGTCAAAAGCTGGGGAGGGTATGCTCTTGGAAACTAAAATTCCATTTTCTTAAAAAGAAACATGTTACCTAAAAACACTTGGTTCACTGGAGGAACTCAAAATTGCAGGATTGTTAAAAACCATAATAACAGGAAAATGGAAGCTGACGGGATATGACTGAGTCAGTTATCAAGCAAAAGTTTATAAAATTAAGTAATTGAATAAAAATGAAAACAAAGCTCTAACCACCCAGTTCAAAAATCTAGAAAAAATGAAGTAGATTAAAAGAAAGCATAACAAAGAATTAACGTAGGACAGAAATCAGCAAATTAAATATAACTGTAGAATTATTTTCAGCTATTTAACATAAAAATTGAGAAACCATCACATAATATAATCATGAAGAGGTGAGGAAAGATGAAAGCAAATCACATAAAATAAAGTATCCAAATGAGAAAAACAACACCCACCCAAGCTAGTTAAAGAGTTCTATTTTGCTCAACTGTGTGCATGTAGATTTGAAAGCATTGATTAAAAAATATTAAGTAATTAAGCTACCACCAATGACTGATAAAGTATAACCCAAATAATATCTATAAGAGAAATTGAAACGTAATTAAGCACTTCCATATAAAAGCACCAGATTTAGTTGGTTTTGTAAGAAAATATCATCAAGCCTTAGTGATTCCATAGTCCCAGTAGATTTTAGTGTGCCATAATTAAAAAAAGAAAGAAATCTACCAATTTTACTTTTTTTGAATCTATAATAACATCGATCCTAAAAGCTGACAATGATAACACCAAGAAAAGAATAATCTTACTTATGAATATCAATGCAAAAGTCTAAACAAGGGTTATATTTAGTCAGGCCAACAAAATATTTATCATTTGCTAAGTATTGGTCATATTTAAGTAGGTATAGATGAAATAATATGAAATTTGCTTCTGAATTATTCATTGAGAAATGAATCCAGTTCCTTCTTGAAAGATTTTCATGCAAATGAAACAATATTTGTCATAATTGTTGAAGTAAGATCTTGGGTTGATATTCCTTTATTTTTTGCACATTTAAAAATTTCCATTAAATATTTAAGGAAATTATAACACATCAGCTATAATTCTTCAATAAATAATAATTCATGAGTTTTAAAGTATTCACCTTCCAATATTAAAATTATTTCAGTTTCAAAGTCTGTGTGCGTGCCCTTGGTTGGAAGAAAATTAGAAAACCTTCCTAAGATGGTATGTTTTCTTGTAAAGTATACTTGGGACTCGTTGCCAGTTTGTGATGTGGACTGTTTAGCAACCAGTTCTCTTAACAGTGGGGAAAAGTACGGTTTGTAAATTTTAGCATTTGCTAGATTTTTTTTTTTTCATGGCTGATTTGGAGCTGCTAACTTGACATCTAAGTCCTCCCAGTCGGTTGGGACAGAACCTGTGTGAGGTCTTTGGGGTGCGTAGAGGAATCAGAGGAGAGAAAAGGAAGCAGGCAGGCAGCTGGCAGAAGGAAGAGCGTCAGAGACGCAGGAAGGGGGCAAAGCAGAGACCACGTCCTGCAGGGCCAGGCAGGGATTTCTTCCTGCACTTGTGAGGCCGCATAATTTGTCAACTCTGATTGGGCCAAGTAAAGTCCTCAACAGTAGATTTTATTTATAAAAACATTTAAGTTTACTAAAATATTTGCATTTAATTCCCTGAACATTCACATCTATGATGCTTGGTATCTTAGGGTTTTAATGTACCATTATCTGGTACATTTCCTACAACTGAAATGCATCTGTTAATATTTGCAAATATTTCGTGTGTGTGTGTAAAGAGAGAGTCATATTCCAAGATGTAGGCGAGGTCTCTGCTCCAGCCACTCCTCTCTGTAGGGGTTATGAGGACAAAAATTAGTGTCACCTCAGAATTTCTCCTCAGGTGCCCTTCTGGACAATTCTCTAAGTACCCTGGAGCCCAGAATTTCCTGGCCAAATCACTAAAGACTGGGACTGTGAGGGACTGCTGGGGGCTGGAGGAGACCAGAAGGCTGGGGTAGGAAGGCAGTGATGAACTTAGTGTGAATGTATAGCTTAGGATGACCTCTCAGTGTGGGTTAGAGCTGGGGTGGAAAGACAGGCTGTGGTGGGGAGTGGGGAGGGAGATAGAAGTGGGGTGTGTGTGTGTGTGTGTGAATGTGTTGATGGTGGTTGTGGAGTTCTTACATTCAGCCACTCATAAATACTGGATTGTAGGGATTATGAGAAGTCTAGATTTGAAATTAGTTTTTTAGGTCATTATAAAGTCAAAGAAGGAGAACATAATTTTTGTTTTATATTGTTTTATACATCTTATTTGTAATTCTTTAGCTTTTTCAGCATAGAGACATGTCTCTCCACTTGTGTTTTTGTACAGTGTGTTCATAGGGCAGTTTTTATAATTTATTTTAGGAGTGCTCAGCTTTGTAAAAAATACATATTTAATTTTATTATCTGTAACATACCTGTTTTAGTTTTTCAGGTAATTATAAAACACAATTTTCTTACATCACCAAAAATATGACAAGAAGGTAAAGCATAATTTAATCATTCATTAATTATTAGAATTTCAAAGTATTTTCTTTTTCTTGTTCATCATTATAAATATCACTACATTAAACATCTAGGTCCATAATACTTTTTCATATAAGAGTTTATTTCTTAGTCTGAGTTTTAAGAAGTCAAATTATATGAAAGATTTTCACTAACACTGAAAAAATTCCCTGCTAATATGACACTTAGAGCAACATAATGTTTTCTGGACAATATCTGTTCATGGCTGTTTGTTCATGTATTTGTGGGGGTTTCGGTATTTCTGTGCTAATTGCTGTGGGCCATTATGTAGAAATGGTATTTTAACTTTGTCATATTTCTTATTTGCTTCTAGTTCCTTGTTTGCCTTGTAATTTTGATCAGTGTGAGTGACGTACAAAATTTATGATTTTTATATAGGTAAATTTATCTTTCCTGTTGAAAAATTTCCATTGCTCTTAAGTATCGTTATCTTTCTCTACATGGAAAACACATTACGTTCTGCAATATTTCATTTTTGCTCTTATGATTTTTAGAATTAACTCTTTAGTCCACCCAGACTGAGTATTTCAGTGTATGCTCAAAACCTACATAAATCTTACGTTGATTTCCTTCCAACAGATATCTAATTCTCTTACTGTTGTTGGCTAAGTGAGACGTCTTTGTCTAATTGATTTGTAATGTCTCCCTTTTGTCAGCTTTAAAACATTTCATCAGGCTGTTATTTTGTTTTACTACTCTATTTTTGGACCCATCTGAGTTTAAATTATTCTTGTGTTAAAATATGTCTGTCCTGTCTCATTATACTATTAGTTGGAAGAATTAAGTAAATGGTTATATGTCTAAGAGCACTAAGAGTGGAAACTGGCTCATGAGGTCTCGGTTGCTCTAGTCACTGAGGTCTTTGAAGCCATAAGATAGTATTTTTGTTTGGAATCTCTCCATAGCATCCAGCAGAACGGCATTCATAGTACGCAAGCTCAATTAGTATTTACTGTTGTCTGCCTGGTTGCACGCCAAGAGGGGAATAGATTTCAATAGCCGCATCTGGAGAGACCAGTGACCATCATTACCCTCATCACCACCGTGAGTGGAAGTGCTGACACACGTCACAAGGTTGCTGACTTCCTGTCAGTCTCTTCTTCCTGGTCGCTGGGAGAGGTAGCTGCTGCTCTGGGCTAAACGGGTAGGTGCAGGTCCTGGTGAGCTGGGCCCAGGGGTGCAGACCTATAATCCCAACACTCTGGAAGGCTGAGGCAGGAGGATCATAAGTGTGATGGATGACTACTTGCTGCATTTTGAAATCTGACTATAGTATCATAAAGACTTATTTAAATCTCTGATGCATACCCTGAAAGCAGTAATAGAACTTGAACAACCGCAAGGTAGAAAAGACCCTGAGAACTATCTACTCCAACGTCCTTTCTTAATAGTCCAGAAAAGAGAAATTCACAGAAGCTAAGATCTGCTTTCATGGCTAATCATTTAATTAGCAGAAGACTCTTAATTCCTCTTTGAGTATTCTTTTTATTACATCTTGGTTCTGTTAATTAAAATGACAGTTACAACTTGAGCCTTTCCAGAACCTAAGTTTTTTTCTTTTTACATAGTATATAGGTGGAGTATTTATGTTTAGAAAATATTTCATAAATTATAATGAGCCTTTTAAGAAATTTCCCATTTTTATCCTCTCTTGTTCCAATAAGCAAGCCACAGAATCAGTAATTCATGGTAATTTAAAAGTTTTCCCTTTTGTTCTGCTTTGAGAACCAAATTTCCTAAAAACCAAGCTCCAAGTTCAGGCATGTGATGTGTTTCCTGATGACACTTGTAAGACAAAAGCAAAGTCATTCCCGATGCTGTGAATCATGTGTATTCTTTTATCCATTACCCCAAACTCCCTCCACTTCTAAAATGAGCTTCTCTGATGATGAAAATAAATAGCTGTTAAATTTGAAAATTAAAATACAATGCATGAGTCAAAACAGTTCCACGTGATTTTGAAATAGATCATTGCGATCCAGGTATCATTTCTCATTTACTCCCGAGTGATCTCTTCCTTAGGGTCCTGACAAACCACCTCAGAAAGCAAATAGCTAAAGGTATGTGTAATTCATGCACCCATAAATGTCATATAATTTAAATGGATAGCACAGTTACTAAGTAGAGAAACAGGCTCTATATTATGTAGCTGAGTGTGTCCAAACTCCTGTTATCACTATGTCTGATGTTAGATTTTCTTTTCGAGAACATTTCTGTGCTAAATTGTGGAGTGAAAATTTGTTTTTGTGGATTTTTTATTCTACAAAGAAATTCTTTGAGTTAAAACATTTCTTAGATTTATGGGATCTTAGGATTTAAAAGTTTCCTTCTTTTTCTTTAGTATTAATGCAGGAAATTAAAGACAAATCTTGTTTTCCGAGTGCTCTGTGTGCTTTTAATATAACAAAAAGAATGCTTGAAATGGCCACATCAAAACCTCATACCGTAGGGCTCATAGTATTGGCTGGAAGGTGATTCATTTAGTTTTTCTCCTCACAAAAGGAATGGCTTGACTATTGCTCATTGGGCTGAGCAAATGTCTTCTGTGCTGTGAGTCTGTTATTGCATCTGCATTTTATGAAACGCTCATATTTTGGGCTTAGCAGATGGATGCATTTGAATTGGGTTTGCTGAGAAGTCTTTTCAAAATATATTACGTAAAAGACTAAAGCAGTAGACTGGCTTCAAGATTTTCTGGGACAATGTTTCTGACCAAAGACCCTTGGGATGAAGAAATAGTGAAACACCCTGAACTCTTTCGTTGATAGGGGTAGTGTGCTTCCAGGAAGGCATGGGTTTTGCCTCAAAACTGAGGGCAAAAGCCCATTATTTTTGTGTTTGTTGGACCCAGATTGCCTAGCTTCAGAGCAAATAACATATGAAATTTGCTTTTAATTTCCAAATGAAGTGTTTTGGATCTGCACCCAGCATCCCAATGCCACCGGAGCAGAAAGAATTTCACGACACCGACTAAACACGGCTCATGGTTGCCCCAAATTGTTACGAGGTGGTATCAATGGCTTCAAAAATGAGAAAAGACCCCCTGTTCTTTTACATCTTTAACAAACCATGAGAGAGGTGGCCACAATAACCTTGGGAAGCTAATTACAATTTGTTTAGAAAAGTAGATACTATGCTTGGTAGTTCCTTTCCACTTCTTCAGAGTGACATAGACATTGTTCTCCTGCACAAATTCTGTGAACGTTGACATGATGGAGACCTAGAACCCACAAGGAGAAGTTACCAGGTGAGAAGAGTAGCTCTGAATGGGGCAAGTTGGATAGTTTCTGTCATATCTCAAGGACAACTTAATAAGCAACAGAGGGGAAAATGAATATAGAAGAATTGGTCCTTTTCGGTAGACATTTTTTTTTGGATAAGACATAACTTCTTATTTACTATTGAAATATATCCAAGAGGAGGCGATTATATCCCCGTATTATGGCTAGAGCTTGCGACAGCACTTCTTCAGAGCCTTTTGACAAGTGCCCTTTCAGGTTCCTTTCTCGTGTTTCTGATAGATTTTATAACAGGTTCATAAGGATTTCTTTTTTACCAACTTGTTTTGCATGAATTTATTTTTGTGGCTGGCCTCCATTAGCCGTCTTTGATGCAGGTGCACTTCTTTCCTTGGAAACTTTTGAATTATATTTATCCCTGGGCAAGAACATGATCGAGAGTAATTTCTCCCAATGTTGGTTTGATTTCAAACCATCTTGGATTCAATTTCCTGTTTAATTTTCTTTGCAGCATTTGTAAAGGTAAAAGAAACTCTGCTTTAACTTCGTTGCTGAGCACATTGGGATTGCTGATTAATTCTGTTAACATTTTTTTTTTCTGTGAGAGAGATAATGTGATGAGATGCTATAAATTGTCCTTCTATCTGTTCTTCCTTTCTTTCTTCCTTCCTACTTCCTTCCTTCCAACCCATGAAGAGCGTATTAAGCCACAGTTTTCTTCTTCCATGGCCTTCTAGAGAAGCAAAAGGAATGAGTTTTTGTGGTTTGTGGTTCTCCCAAGTACTCAGTATATGCCTCTTGATATTCTCCTGGGGGGAGAGTGAGCTCTTGCTTTTCAGCAGATCCTTTTGGGGCTCTATGGTCAAAAAATGAGATTTTTAGAAATAAGATCTATCTCTCCTTCATTACTCTCTGTAATTTCCTTGAACCTATTAACATATATCTTTACATGACACTAGTTGGATCATTGTTCCCTTTTTCATTCTGTTGCGCTATTCATATGAATTCTCATCCGGTAGAGCTTCATTGACTCTACTGTACTTTGTTGCCCTTGGGCATGGGTCACAGTTTTATGTCATTTCTAGTGTGGGCTGTTTCTTAATGCGCAAGATATTCTTATCTTCCATAATAATTAGAATTTCAATGATATAGTTTTTCATTCATCATTTTTGCAGACATTTTCTTCCTATAAATATGATATTACTAACTTTTGAACAGTATCAATACCAAGAGACAGTGTAAGCTCTCTTGCACTGTGTTCCTCTATCTTCTGTTTGCTTAAAAATATCTTGAGTGACTACTGTGAGTTATGAACAAATTTTGGCTGAAGCAAAAATTGATGAAGCAGGAGAAGAGAGGAAAGTTCCAGATGTCCCCTGAGAAGATAAGAGTGAGAACGAGCCAGGGGATGGCTGGGCTCTTCTGTTCACCCTAAGGCCCTATCTTAGACAGGAAGAAAATACTTGTTCTTTGTCAGTGAATTTTTGATGGTGACTCTACAAACTTAAGTGTTTACTGATAAGGGTGGCTGGGGATGTCCCAGACATCCTTCTTGTTTGAAAAGACTTGTAGGGATGTATAGTTAATAAGCCTTGAATCCTTCTTTTTTTTCATTTTTTCCCATTCTTTGGACTAGGTGTTTGGCTTCTCAACTGTATGAGACCTTGTGAACATTTACAATCAGTTGATATTTTCATTAGGATAGTTAGTAGAACTTTGCCAGTACATCTTAAGGATTGGAAAACATCACTTTTGCATCTTTGAACATAAATCTGCAAAGACTTTATAGGAATATCTTGGACTGTTTGGAGCTGGCCTCTCATAGGTACTGACAACACTCCAGTTAGCCAACACCCAGAAAGCAAAATTGGAAATGATGAAGTGTGACTGTGCAGTGCTTGCCACTTTGAACTTTTTATTTGATCTCCTGGAGTTTCCTCTCCTGCCTCTTGGCGTTCCCGCCTCATCTTCCAGCTGTGCGCATCTCCTTTTAACAGTTCATCACAAAGGGAAAGTCAGCGCTGGATGGTCTCTCTCTTATTTCTTAGCACCTTTCACTAAAAGTGAATCTGTGATTGTAATCATTTCCAGAAAGACAGATAACATGTGCCAGCAAATTGACTATTATCTCCAAATATGTGAGCATATGGGGGTGTTGTGTGCTGAGGTGGGAGGTTTTTCCTGCTGCCAAGATAATGCTGTTGCCTATGCTCTTGGTCTTTACTGGGGAGAATTAAAACACCGATTATTGATCTGATGAAGCATCTTAATACCAGAGGCCAAATTGCTTTCTGTCCTGGTTCTGTCTCACTCTTTCTCCTCACATTCCCTATCATTTACTCAAAAATAGAAAAAGAAACTTGCTGTATTTATTTACTTATATATTGTTCAGGCATTGATCATTTATTGCACGAGTACTTTTACTGTTTTCCACTGTACCGAGGATTGTAAGGACTTTCGGAGATAGTCGTATGGTTATTGCTTCTGTAGTGTTTATGGTTTTTAAAGAAGGTGCTATAACTTCTATGCATTAAGCACCTAAAATATAATTCTAGGGCAGTTTTTGATTAGGTTTGAATTAAGAGTCAGCCTCAAGCACGAACACTCAGAAATTCAGAATAAGAGGACTATGGTAGGATGGAATTGATGTTGGTAACTTTTCTGAAGAGACAGTCTTAAAGTGGCTTTGGAGGGAGTCTTGGGTTTGGGCAGGTAATCCAGGGCACAGACTAAAACCCTTCCTACCAAACGATAAACACTTGTTCCATGAGAACGAGGGGAGCCTCTGTATGGACTCTAGGAGAGAGTCCCGTCTCCAAGCCCTCTCATGATGTTACACGTTGCTCTTCAGCCTCTGCGTACTATACTCAGTTCCTCCCTTACCATGCAAACTAACTTGATAAAAGGTCTATTTCTGCTGCCTTTGTATCTCCCACCCTGGAAACCGCTACAGATTCCTGAGTTCTTGGCTTGTAGAGAGTGATGGTCTCATTCAGATAATGTCCAACTTCCATTTCCAGCCTTCCTAAGCGGTTGTCTGGTGGGCTCCTTGGGAATGGACAGCAAGCAAAGCTCTAGAAAACCCAGTCCGCGTTGTGCACCAGCCTGGGGCTGTGGAATCTTATCCTGGACAGATGCAGAGGAAACAGAAAGAGTCTGACAAACAGGAAAAGCAAACACTGGAGAGAAAAACGCTGTTGCTCACCTTGGATGTCGTGTGTACTGCCGTGGGGAGGCCTCTCCCATAGCATTGACAAACACGAATGTTGGAACCAGGGTACTTGAATTCAAATCCACACAGCGGCCACTTGTTTCTAGCGGTGTGACTGGGCCAATTATTTAAAACGGTTTTTTTTTTTTTCAGTTTCTTCTCCTTGGCCTGAGCCCGGCAACCCTACCTGTTTCATGATGCATTGCAAAGATTAGACAAGCTGGTCCGTACAAAGTGCTTGAAAAAAAAAGTTCACGTGTTAACATCATCACGAATATCAACAAATATCTATTTAATAAATGGAAGCATAAGGTCCATTTGGGAAGAGGGAGCTAGGTCGGTGGTTTAAGCGAGAAAGAATCATGATGGGGGTGGGGAATGCTGAGCTGCACGGTTTAGTAGAAATGATCATCAGTCGGTAGGTGGGGTGGTTCCAACCTCAGGCCCAGGGGCCCAACTGTTCAGGTAGAGACCCAGGGCCAAAGCTTGGTCGGGTGACGGTGAAGGCGGAGGCTGCAGGTGCTGACGACAAAGAGGGCGGATAACCAACCCTGAAATAACTTTACACACTCAGTGTGTTTAGAGAAATTTTATACGGAAGGAAAGGATTGTGTTCCGCTTGCTCAACACCACTTTAGGCATTCTGCGGGTGCTAGCAAATGAAGTGCTTTTGTCATCGTGTTCGTCTGCCTGGAGTTCATGGCTTTGAAGGTAGCCAGCTTTTAAACAACTGTGATAAGATATGATGGTTGTGAAGACGGAGAAGCACAGAGCGTTGTGGGAGGCCCCGTGAGTCTCTGTCCCTGCCCACTCCGTGCTGCCAAGGGATGCACTTAGACATCTTCAGAATCCATCTCAGAGCCGACCTTCCACCAGGCGTCATTGTTGACAGTTCCATTAACTTTATTTGCTCTTATCCTTAATTCTGTAGCACTATTAACATCCACTGGCAATCTAATCCCCCCCCCCCCCCCCCCCCCCCCCCC